>CM027123.1:34677558-35016122 GCA_015476505.1 Urochloa ruziziensis | reverse complement strand
ACCAACCAGTACTCCATCAAAGCACCCTGACCACTGACCACCACACGAATCCAAAGCCATTCCTTAGCAAGAAATCATCATGTTTCTTCACAAATCATTGAGACATGCAAGCTTCTTTAAGCCTGCCTCTCAATCCTCATCCATCTATGGGAACCTCATGATTGTCCTAGAAATATCACCCCGTCCCTAACTTGATAATCGTATCCATTCATCCGTCTATTTTCCGCCATTAGAAATAAACCCTCGGGTTTCACAGATCATTGAGGCATGCAAATTCGTAAGAAGATGCTCCTCAATTCCACCCAAACCATTCACAAATCCACACTCACAACCGCTTCCACAAAATTCCCCCACCATCCCTTTTGATGATAGCAATCACTTCAGACTCCCAGTCAATTCTCATAACTCGTCCTGACCCTATACACACCCAAAGAAGGAAGCACCCCCTTTCTTGCCTAGCAACATCTTCACACCAGGTCATACAAAGAAATGGTTAATCATAACCCTAGGCCGACCATCCCACCTCCAACTCTGTAAGGAACCTTCAGCTCTTGCCACCCTCCTACAAAGAAATCCATGGTGACGGATCCAAGAAAGCAAGGGATATAAGGAATGATCATAATACAAGAATGGATCATGATTCAGGAATAAAATAGCCGGGTGATTTGACAAAGGAATCTCCAAACTAAGATTTGGGAAATTGAAGTCACCAGCAACCCCAGATAAGCCACCATGATCCAAGGATATGATCAGGATCAACCGCCATGTAGTCACCCGAATTCCGTAGTTAGTAAACCTACTAACCAAGAATCCTAAACCATCCATCCACACCAAAAAGAAACCCTCCTCAAGTGCCCAAAAGAATCATCATACCAATTATATGATGAGAAGTGGCCACTTAAGGTTACCACTCTGGACACCCTATTCCTATCCGGTAACTTCAGACTAATTACCGGATGTCCTGCAATCCTAACCACTACTAGGAATCCTTCCCAATCCCAATCACTTCAAGCGAAGCAGAGTACACAGAAGGAAGTTACGAACAAAGATGACCCCGGTACTCAAGGATAAGGCATTGCGGAAGTGGCATCCTCCAATGCGTCCAAATATAAAAGAAATTCTGGGATAATTGTGGAAATCTCGGATAAAAAAAAGAAAGATTTGGATAACACTCTCATGGACAAGGCAAACTCGAGAATTGATTAAAGGAAAACTCGGATAAAGAAATAACACTCTCGATGAAGTCCAGGAGTTAAAAGGAAGAAAACCACGACAGAGATGATCCTTGATAATCAAGAATAGGACATTTGAAGGAGTAGTAAGGTACAACTTGAATACATCCAAGTAAAGGAAAACTTGGATAAGAGGTTTGGATAGAAACCCTGAGAAGATATGAAAATCCGAGGATTGTAATTAAAAAGGAACACCGGAATCTAAGAGATTCACTTGGAATAGAAAATCTCGGATTAAGATCAAGGAAATCCTGAGTTGATCCTTTTAAGTGGGGTAGTAACCCAAACAAGGAAAAAAAAGGTACCTGACCTCAAGAACTTGAGGGTTAAAACAACTCAGGAAAAGTATTCTATCAAGTCGCCCCAAGTACGATAGAAATAAATTGGATACATTCGGGAGTAATGGAAGTGAGCATCGACAATCGTACTCCCACATATGGAAACGAAAGATAAGTAATTACAAAGAGAAAGAATTTCTAAAAATTAAAAGGGAAAAGAAATTCCTTTTAATAAGTATTGGAAATCCGTGTCGTCGCCGTAAACTAGAGGAGTACTAGGACAAAACCCCATACCTTCTTTCTAACCCTAAATCTCGGGACAAGATTTCCTTAAGTGGGGTAGATCTGTAACACCTTCAAAATTAAGTAGGATTAATTTAGGGTTAATCACTAGGTTTATTAGAATAATTATAGAGTTAAAGGAATAAATATGAATAGTAAAACTATAAATAACTATGGGGAAATAAAAGGGATGTTTCACAACTTGAGTGCCAAAATAAGTCTCTAAAACCCTGGGATAAAACTAGAAAAGATTTGGATTAAGTTTGAATTCAAATTCCCTCAAAAACCTCTTTCAAATAAATGGGAAAATAGTTTAAACGTCCTTTGGGCCGAAACCTCAACCCTGGCCCAACCATCTCTCGCAGCCCAGCTTCAAAGTTTGGTTTCTCTCCCCTAACTCCCGGCCAGGCTTGCTCGTTCCCCCTTCCCCATCCCGCCGCGGTCCGGCCCATCTTCGCCCGCGGCCCAGCACCCCGCGGCCCAGGCCGCCTCCCGCCCGCTCGGCCCGCACGTCCTGCGCGGCCCAGGCGCGCACACGGCCCACACGGCCTGCTCCCTCCTTCTTCTCCCCTTCCTCTGTTTCTCCCCGCCGTCGCTATGCCGCGCCGCCACCATCGCACAGCGACGCCGCACATCGGCGCTCCGCTCGCAGTGCCCTCCCAGCCGTCAGATGAACTCACATCCGAGCGCAGGCACACCGCGCACAGAATGCAGCCCCGTGTGACCTCACCCTCCGCTCGGTACTCGTTTTTTCCCCTCCATTAATGCGCCGCCGCAATCCCTCCTCGCCACTCGATCTCCGGCCATCGGCCGGGATCGGCTCTAAGGAGGCGCGGGTGCCGCGTGTCACCACTGCCGGCCTCCACCGCACTCGAACAACGGCGCCGACCACCCCTCCTTGCCTCCCCGGCCGAGCTCCAACCCTCGAGCTAGAGCATTCCCTGGCCGCCGCGTGTCCTGCCCCGCCGGCCGCCCCTATCTCCTCCGCGCTACGTGGCCGCACCCTGCGCACCCGCACGGCCTATAAAAGGCACCCAGGCCCCTCTCCCGGACATCACCCGAGCTCAAACCGAGCTCCGTCCCTCCCCCACCACCATCCCACCGCTACACTTCCCCTCTGCTCTCCCACTTACCACCAGTGAGCTCGCTGTGTTCCCCTCGTCCGCTCGGTGCAAGCCGCAAGGCCGGCGGCGAGCCGTAGCGCCGTCCCGGCGTTTTTCCGGCAAGCACCGCGGCAGCGCACATGGCGCGCTCGGCGGCGCCGCCCAGCCCCGGCGAAACCATGCGTCGCCGTCAGCCACCGTCCGCCCCGCCGTCATTCTCTCTCTGTCCATGGTCTGACTGGCGGGCCCAGGCCATGACGGCGTCACCCCCTGCCACCCACTCCCCTCGCCTCACGCCGGTGCGCACGGTTCATGTGGACCGCAGACCCCGTGTGCGCCTCGGCCCACGGCCGGTCCACGGCGCCGGGGCCGCGCCGGCTGAATGGACGCGGTCCACTGGACCGTCATCCCAGAGGCGCGCGGTCCACAATGCCCACACGCCCGGCCCACGGAACAGTACCACGGCCGGACCCCACCCTCGCCGCGTCAGCCCTAGCTAATTGCTAGGTACACCCCGGTAAGTGTACACGCAAGTGTAGTTAGAGCCCTTCCTTTATCCAAAAATTCCCCAAAAATACCTAAAAATCCTAGGAATATTGCTAATTCTATTATGGACATCCAATCCTTTTTAGCCTGTCATTAGAGCCCAAATCCGATTAGGTTAGTTTCTAGCCAATAGAAAGCCTCCAGTGTACCTAGAAAAACCCCCTTTTCCACATCTTAGCCCGATTAATCCCCAGAAAATTCCCATAAATGCTAGAGATTATTCTAAGTATTCTAAAATGCTTAGTTCCCTAATATTTATGTCCTAAGCCTAGCATAGCCTTTAAACCACCCGAAACACCGCCATTACACCGCCCGTGTAAGCCCTAACCCCGCCAAAACCCCTGTCGTCCAACCGACCATCCGTAAACCCCTAGGTTTTAATGAAAACCCTAGCCATCATGCTGCCCAAAGAACAGATAAGGATTCCCTAGAAATCCATATCGGTTAATCGGGATTTATTCCCTAGAAATCCATATAATTCTCGAAATACCGATAGTCATCGTTCCAGCCATCTTCCAAATTCCCATCCTTTAATCCATTGGTTATTCTATATAATTAATGGATTATTAATCCAACCCCAGCCGTTAGAAGAATCCTTTGAATCCCTGCCTTGTTTCTATTCCTTTTCCTTTTACGAATTGATTGATGTACTGTTATACTGATTGTTATTTTATGTGTTTTATCGATAGCATGACCGGGCCCGACAAGACACCGAAGCTCCAGAAGGCCCGAAGCCCCGCCCGGTCAACATACGATACACGCCTGCATAAGGAACGACTAAGGATCTACAATGAAGGCAAGTCTCACCAATAATATCACCCTAATCATTAAAGTTTACCATTCCTGCAGCTTAAGCTATGAGGAGGCATCACGTGGGCGAATGTCTGGCCCCGCTGTAGTTATAGGATGCTGATTGGGAGTGGAAGGAAGATCCCAAGGAGGGGATTCTGTCCTAAGAGCCACTCTGATCCTAGCTAAGGACCGGTTCATGGGAGAGTCTTTCCAATCCCCTGTACAACCACGCATGCCAAGAAGGTATGGCCTTCGGGAATACCTATTTATGTGAGGCCTTGACTCACACCCCACTAGTCAGCACTAGTAAACTGTCCCAAGGGGCCACGGTGGGCAACGGGTATGCTGGAGACAGCCCCAGACAGAGGGCTGGGACTGGCCGGCACGGGTCGCATGTGACAGGGCTGGTAGGGCCCATGGGCGATGCATGCCCCTTTAATATGATGCATCCATACCCGGGTTTTGATGTCCTTTTGTGGACGATTATGCGATCCCTGCTTAGGCCCCAATAGCACCCGTGGACAGAGCTAGTGATTGGCTGTCTAGAGATAGACGCCAGTGGACACGAGTCTCGTAGGTCGACGCCCGCCTTTCACGGAGGTGGGAACAGACCGAATGAGTGGTAGATAAGTACAACCTCTGCAGAGTTAAAATCTATCTGGATAGCCGCAGCTCTCGGCATAGAGCCGATATGGTCAAAGCCCCCACTGATTAGATTTGCTTTATTGCATGGGAAACCCGGACGGCAGGAGCGCCGATGACTGGGTTCTGGGTTAAATACCGGGACTGGCAGGGAGGAAATGCCCCTCCAGGCCCAACCTTGACATTTATTTAATTTATATATTTATATTATTGAATTTGTGGGATTTGCTGGGTATTCAACTCTGAATACTCACTCTTGCTTTCATTGTCACACAGGTCTAGGTCTCCAGGGCGACGAGGTGCTGCACTCACTCCACTGGAGAAATGAGTGCTCGCCGCTCTCCGCTAGTTTAAAACGGTGAATGAACATTTAATTTATATGTTATTTACTGCTCCTGATACTAATCTGTGATAAGATCTGTATCAGCGGCCGATCCAGGACCTGATACAGGTAACCGAGGGACGTCCCAGTAAGGGGTCCCCACACAGCCGTCGCCCCGCCGCGCCGCCGGAGGTCACCTTCGCTGCCGATGACGCCTCGCCGCCGGCTGCTCCGCGTAGATCCGGGACGGGGGGCGCTGGATCCGGTCCCCAGGCAGCCGGATCCGCGACCCCAGGCGCCGCCGTCGTCTCCGTGGCCGGCGCCACCATGGCGTTGACCAGGGGCGGAGCACCCCTTCCAGACAGCAGGAGCCCCGCCGCAGCCTTCATAGCGGGCACACGGGCTTCCGGTGCCCCGCTCTGGCGGCGGCGAGGAGGTTTGTGGGGGGGGGGGGGGGGGGGGGAGGGGCTTGAAGGGGTGGCGGCGGAGGGTGGGGCGCCCCCCGAGTCGCCCCTCCTGGGAGAGACGATGCGGAGGCCTGTTCTGTCGATTTGATGTGTTACTATGATTTGTGTGATTGATGCGCTTGACATTTGCCCTTTAGCAATTGCTTCGTTAGTCGTGCGGTTGGTTCGTGACCGCCTCAGGGATCCTCAAGTGCGTTGAGCCTTTGTTTGATGCAGGAAGCGAGTAGAAATCACAAAACTAAACTACTATCATGTTGATATCCAATCCAAAATATTCTAACAACTGTTAAATTTTAAGTAAATCTAAACTTTTAGTAAATTCAAAGTTCCTTTTTCCTCATTAAGATATTTACATCTTGTCTCATTGCACACTGTGCAACTGTAACTGCTGGAAGGGGAACAAAAATAGGATAGTATGTATTCAATTTAAGATGCTCAAGATACTAAGTCCGAAAGACGGTGATAAAAGTCCATGTTGGAGCTTCGATTTGGAAAGCTTTTCAATATAAAGTTTTGGTGAGAACTTGACTATATGTAAACCATGTTGGACTCTTTTTAGTGGAACCATGGTGAACAAAGATAAGTAGGGGAGGACCCGACTGAAAATTGAATGCTTAATAGGCTGTCTAATGTTTAGATCAATTATTTAAGCATCTTAATGGCCTCAAATAAAAAAACTCAAAACTACAAAGTTGTATATCTCCTCGAGGGCTACAATTTTCATATAAAATCGTCTTTATCCGAGTTTGTATGAAAACGATATGATTTTTCTAAGGCGTGAGCTTGCTGCGCCAGCCCCACCGGCATGGCAAGCCTGCCACGTAGATTACGCGTCGGCAGACCATCCCGACACTCACCAACGTGGCACACCTTGCCGCGCCAATGCATGTGGCGCGGCAGGGTGTCTTTACTGCGCCATGCGGCCTGGCGCGGCTAGAAGGGCCATGGGATGGAAATATGGTTCCGAAGGAGTTATTTTTAAAATATTATTAAAAATAGGTTAAAATTAAAAAAATCACCACGAAATATTCCAGTCCACTTATTCATTTTTTTTTTTTTTGCAAAACATAGTACAAATGCAAAAGAAAATACGGGAATCTATGTTGAGTTGAGGACTCAAAGTACCTAGCTAGGTAGGCAGGTTCCCGCATCGGCATTCTCATCTAATAAGTAATAACGCGTTAAAAGAGTTGGGAATATTTTTCTTAAAAAAAATATTTGACCATTATGGCAGACCACCACAAATAAATGCTTAAATCTGACTTGACAACTCTTTCTAGAGATCGTGTGGCTTTTGATGAGCAACATCTCACGCGCCACACAGCCGAAGATATGCATTTTTCCCGTAGTGCACTGCAAGCTCGGTGACTAAATGATAGATAATTAAGCGATATGGTTGCAAAAATTGTAGGTCTCTCCGCATCGTCTAGGTGGGTGCACTATGTAGATCTTGAAATTGGATCGAGCAGCTCCTCCGGCTTAGTAACCAAAACCATGTGCACAAAGAATGTGGCCCTTGATGATGGCGTGCCAAGGACATGTTGGAGGTCTCTCAATTCATAAGATGTCATTTGGCGCATGCTTTATTTGGTTTTCCCCAACATCCCATTTAGACGAGCTTTGGTCTCTTCTGCAATTGCTTACTTTTCTGCTCAATCAGGGAGCTATAATAATGTGCTTAGACCTTCCACTTATATTTGTAGGAGGTTCACTTCTCAGTTTGTAAATCCCTCGATCAGCATTGTATAACATCATGTGTCATCTGATTGGCGTGCGTTCTTGCCATTTGAATGTTGCACCACTGTGTTGTTCATGCTTAGCTTGTTTAACACCCTGGATGAACCATTTAATTTTTGTCGTGTTAATGTTTTTCTAGTGACACCTAGCTAGAGAGTCTTATATCTGATATTTATCAATTAAAACAGTAACTGGTACGAAAAAATGGTGTAGTTTGGTTCTTCCAGTACCGTTCAGTTTGCTTCGGTTTGGATTGGCCCCATACTAGACAGCAGAGCGCTGCTGTCCTTGCTTTGCTCTAGTGTTTTCAACTCAATCTTCTGCCGTGGAAGATCTATTCTTCTTTTTTTTCCTCAGTCTGTTGCCCTTTTGTTCGTTCTGGTAATCGCCTCACTGCAGTTTGCAGCTGTCGTAGTTTATTGCATATTTCCCTATCATCCTGACTCAGCTCTATTCGGTCGAACCCCGAACCCATGTTGTTGTAAACCTTATAATTAATCTGTCACACAGAGCCATTAAGTAGCCAAGTAGGGCTGGTCCTCGTCTGAAGGATGTAAATAAGCAGTACTGCCCTAGCCGTATGCACGTATGTACATCCTGTTACTTTGACAGTTTTGAAGTATCCTGTCACAGCTAGTTTTGTACCTGATGTCAGATGTAGCATTACCGTGGATGTCATGTTCTACCGGGGAGGCATCAGAGATCGTGATCCCACATCCATCTAGTGGGCGGGTAATTTTTGCAACAACTGAAAGCATAATATTATTGTTATAAACTTCCTCATTAGATATCCAGATCTTAGCAGCCCGGAACATGCCACGTTCCACATTCCGGGAACTTCGTCCTGAAACGAGGAACGGGAACGTTCCGGGAACATCGTCCCAATGCTGGTGGAACGTGATCCGCTGCAGCTGGAACATAAACAACAAGAGAAGATGGAAAGAATACTATGACAACACCTTACAGTCCAAAGAATCAATGCTCCATGTTCAAGCCTCCAAAAACTTCTTATTCTAGTCCAAAAACTCCTTACAGTCCAAAGAATTTTGATAATGAACGTGTGTTACTTCTTTTTCTTTAGTTATATCGACTCAAATAATCCTAAAAACGTTCCACGTTCCGTGAACATCGTTCCAATCATACTTGGAACGTGTTCCATCTTTGATAGGAACGTACTGAAGAGGTAGTTTCTCAAAGCGGCGTTCCATGTCCCACGTTCCCATTCTCCGTTCCCAATGTTCCGGGAACATGGCTGCTAAGATCCAGATGCATCGTCAGCCCATTTTCCACACGCAGTCAAGCCATTGAGGAGGATTGGATTGGACTTCGGTCTCAACATGGCTTTGCTGCATTGTCTCTCATCTATTCGCAAAACTTGAGTGTATTGTTACGCGGAACCTCGTTAACCCACCAGACTCCAACGGATAATGAGAACATGGAGCGGGCAGTCACGACCTGCCGCTTCTCCACAAAAGATCTCACATATATGGTGGAAGGTCACCACTGTTGTATACGGTGGAAATTCTCTTTGTTTCTCGCCAACATCTCATCACCTAGACAAACTTTGCTTTCTTCTGCCATTGCTTCTCTTTTCTGCTCAACCAGCAAGCTACAACCCACTGTTTCCACTTGTATTTATGTGCACTACCTTCAATTCACAGCTTAGTGTTATTTCAGCAGGACTAGTCATCAACATCATGTGTCATCTGATTATTGTGCCATTCATGCCATTTTGTTGTTGAGCTATTGTAATATCATGATTATTTTTACCCGCAAAAAAATATCATGTGATTATTTTTTCTACTAAACTGCACCCAATTTAACCCCCTCTCTGTTTGTTTCAGATTATAATCGATCTAGAACTTCCACTTGTGCGTCCATTAGTCCACTGTCATACAGATGAGTGCTCCTTGTCATCACGCGGATATGGTCGTAGCGTATTCTTGGCACTCAACAATGGCACGTTACACTCAAATGGCATAGTGGCAGTGGTACAAAGGCACAGCACTCAAATGACACCTGATGTTAGCTACTACGTGCTGCAGAAAGTACTGCAATCTGAGAAGTGAAGCGCATATAAATAGATCACATCGTAGTAGCTCCCAAACAGCAAAGAGAAGCAATGGCAGGAAAAAGTGAGTTTAGTTCATGTGTGATCTTTGGGAGAAACAAATAGGAGATGTCGTGAATCGTGGTGCCCTCCACTGATGTGTCCTAAGAGTATGTCGAGTAGCTGCTTGATCTGGCTTGGAGCTCCAAATAAGCGCGCAAGTGGAAGTTCTAATAGAGGAGAAAATATAAGCAATTGCAGACCAAATTTAGTTTCAGTGGGATATTGGGGAGAAACAAATATATACAATGTCAATTGCCAACCATGTATTGCACTGGGTGTTCGATTTAAATTGAAGCTCCAAGCCTCCAGAATCCAGATAAGCGCGCGCAGATTGCTGGCTAGCCACTTGAGTTTGGTGCAGCACTGCATGATGGACAGCAGAGGTGGTGGCGGCTGACGCACACCACGAAGGAGAATATACTTATGGGATTAGCCGAGGATGTTGAGGAGTTGGAGTGAGGAGAACTGAGAGGCGTTGGACTCCATTTCAGCGGAAGCTGGTGTAGAGATAAGGCGCACACAAGCGAATTCAGAGTTTCTCCGGGAGGCCTCTGATGCCATGGACGACGACTGAGAGCAAACATAGACTCATTCTATTGATATTGTACACGATTCATGATACAATCCTGAACCGCGATGTCTAAGATCTAACTCCGTCGATCCCCTACAGTAGCTAAGTGAAAGAGCAGGGGACGTGGAGGAAGACTTGCTACATGAACAGGATAGACAAGCCTATCGCTAATACAAACCAAAACGTTCGTTATGTATAAAGAAATTGACTCCTCATCGCGTACCGAGGTCATGTTAGTGGAGGCTGCCTCAATTCGTAATGTAGCACATGATGCACGCTCCATCTGTTTTCCCCCAACGTCCCATCTACACGAACTTTGATATCTTCTGCTTTTATTTACTTTCTTCTCTTCTCAACCAGGGACCTATAATTAATGTGCTCAGGACTTCCACTTATATTTGTAGGATGTACACTTCTCAGTTTCTAGCTAGATCCCTCATCATTAACTAATAACATCATTGTGTCATCTGATTAGTGTGGACGTTCACGCCATTTGACTGTTGCGCCCCTATAATTGATCATGCTTGTTTAGCCCATATAACGATTCGTCCTAGCCAGCCATTTTGCTCCCCACGACAATCGCCCTGGGGCCTCATCAGGTTGGTGGGTGGGTCGAGTCTAATGGTTGCTTCCGAGTTGCCTAAATCTATTCTCAGTGCATAATTTCATTGTACGGTTTCTACCTGATCATGGGTCGGGTCGGGTCGGGTCATGTCGGGTTGGCAGGTCGAAATTGTTGACCCGCGCCCGACTCGTGGCATGGTCAGGTCGGGTTCGGGTCGGGTTTCAGGTTTCACGTGTAATTTTTCGGGTCGCGTCGGGTTGGGTCGGGTTTTTTTGGTGTTTCGGGTTAAAAATTTGGCCCACGCCCGACCCGTCACGTGCTCGGGTCGGGTTTTTTTCGGGCGGGTTGGGTCGGGTTTATCGGGTCGGGCGGCCCATGATCAGGTATTACTGCCATATCATCTAAACATATTTGAGTTCATGAACAAAACAAGATCTCTCAATGTAAAGTTTCATTTCACAGTTTTATAGGCTAGCCAAAACTTTTAATTGTGAGGCATAGGATTGGGTAGGCAAAACAGTTTCATGGACTCTATCTCAAATAATTTTTGCATTTTGTGATTTTTTTTCAAAAGTGTAGTCTTTCTCAATATTTGGCCTCTTTTGCTGGCGTGGGCAATTTTGTGACTGTAAGAACTTGTTTGTTTCATGTGAGCAAATCACTTTGTATATGCAGTCAAGTTTGAGAATTCTATCAATTACGTGTTTCAATGGTTGTTGTAATCCATATAATTACAAGGTCTTTCTTTTGTTTCCAAGTTATGTACGAATGGATGAAAACATCGTCTAGATTTTGTAACTGTACCCTGCTAGTGAAGATCCACATGTCACCAGATTTTTTTTATTTTTTTTCGAATTTTTTGAGTATTCTTTGTAACTAGGGATTTCTACCCCTTGTCTTCCAAAGGGTGAAGGGAAAAAACCTCGAAGAGGATTCCAACCCATGATTTGCGTCTGCCATGAAAAACCCCCTCGGTGGCCCTCCCTGGTTTGTTTCCCATCACTGCCAAACTAGCCCTAAGTAAATAGGAGTACATATGGTTTTCGACATGAAATGCACGACAGAGCTGATTCAATATAGCCATACTAAATAGTAATTAGCGAAATATATTCAAGGCCTCAACTTCAAATTGGGCAATGCCCTATTTTATTCCAAAATCTTAAAAAATATACTGACCAGGTATTGATGGAACCCTGCTTGAAATTTCTTATATATCATAATATATCAATATTTTGTTCACATGACCATCCCTCTGTTTTTTCATAAAAAAGCCTCATACAGTGTCCCAATTATGGCCGCCTCTTCATGATTCACAACAAAATTATTCCTGAAACAATGACACGGGATGGGAAAAGCTACAAGCTTGAAGTAGAAGTGCTATTACAATAGCCTATACAAGATTATAAACTCTACGGCAGTGAAAGTTAGACTATGCTACAGCAGAGTAACATGATTTTTTTTTTAAGCCAAGCCAAACAGGTAATAAATAGCCAAATTTCTGTAATTGTAGAAGCCATAGGAGATGATTAATGAGGCCATGCTTTCCAACATGTCACAACATCTCGCCAATTATAGAAACATGTCATTTTCTAAGTCCTCGTCTACTAGAAGTCCCTAAGCAGTATATTGGTAAGACAACAGCTTAACATGGAAACAGGGAATAACTGTGGACTTCCATTTTAAAAAGTCTTACCATGTCCATTTTTCCGAAGATGGGAAAGTTGCTTCAATTCCAACTAGGGCACACTCACAATCCTGTCCTCCCTGAATGCTGCTAGCTTCAATCTGGTGCTGCCTTCCATATTCGGTTGTGCACTTCTAGTACTTCATATCAAATAAATGCAGAAATATCTGGAGCTCATGTTACCTTCTCTCTCAGTGCATCTGATATGAGCAAGCATAAAATGGGTTATCCAGGAAAACATGACGCAAAATTTGCAGTGCTCCCTTAGTAAATGGAGAAATGGAAACAGAAAATAAAACACTACTGGTGAACTGATCAACAAAAATCACTTTAATTCATCATACATGTATGCTGCACTTGCACCAAAAAGCAATTTTTCACTATCATGTAAAATAAAACGAAATCAGAAGGTATGACAAACAGCGGGATTAAGTAAACCAACTACACTTAAACCCAGTGGTTCAAGTTCAAACATTTACAGACAATGCAGAAGGATATCAGACAATGAAGATTCAAAGGAAGAAAAAAGGAACCAAATGTCCAGTCAAGTGCAATGGTAGTCTTTGGTAATCACATAGTTCGTTTTCATATCTCACTCTAGTTTGTCAAAAGAGTCATTTGCTAATAGATATATAACTGTTCTTTTTCTTTGATACATGGATTAATTGTACCGGCATGTATATTAGGATATAATTTCCTGCCATGTATACATGATTGTTTTCCTTGTATATCAAGCCATATTGGCTATATATGAAAGGTCAACCCCCCCCCCCTCATTAGGGTGTGTGGTGTTTCCCATCTCCTAACCTCTCTACAGCATGTTGCTAAAAAAAATCTCTACAGCATGTCGCAGCTTATTTCCTCCCGATCTTTACATCAGTATATTATAGCATACTATAATAATAAGATGCTTCAAAATATTTTTTATAAAAAATATAACAATTCCCAGAAACAAGAATTAAGAATATGAAAACTACTAAACCATGAAAATACAAAGGCCTAAGAAGAAGACCGATAACTTTAACAATGGCAACTTTGCAGGCATTGAGTTGGAGTCAACAAATACAATGATTATATTTTGCAGCAGCTTGGTTTGAGTCCTTAAAATAATGAGATCAACTGGATTTATATCTTGGCTCCAAAGTCCAAGGTGGAGATACTGAATATAAATAATATTTAAAGATATTATTACACTAAAGAACAATAAAACACTTTTTATGCAAACAATAATTAGATTAGTAAGTGTCATACTTATTTTTTCTTGCATGAGAGTAACATAGTCCATGTTGTTGTCTCTCCAGATATATGGAAGTACACTTTGATACATATATAGTGTTGGACGGACTCCAGCATCTTCCATCCACTGCAAAACCTACATGGGTGATGGGCCAAACAAAGGCAATAATTAGAGAAGCGGTTATGTTTGACACCTGTAAACTATCATCCAACTTTTTCCCTGTTTCATACATATTTCCAGTCAAATACTAATCAACCCAAAGCTTAAAATGCTTATGTTACAGTTCGCTGGAGGAATAATGTTCAATTAATAATTTGCCACAATCGTAATTTTTCTGACAGGGCATAATGGATGCAGGTTTCACAAGAGCAAGACAAAAATGTCAAAATGGAAAGTTTGTATGGAGTTCTCATTCAAGAGAAATAAGGCAGATATTTAATACACCATCATCTTATCAAAATTTAGCAATTGTAAATGGAATCTAGCAAATGTAGTTCTCTTATCTATTAAGGGAATTTTTTTTAGGGACCCCTCAACTCTTATTCAAATATGACAGTATAGCTGCCTAGGAATATGCCCTGTGTACCTCAATATACTTTCTCCATTTGCCAACAACTAAGAGGTTTCTCAGCAAAACCGTATAAGTAGAAAGACCCACAGTAGAGCATGAAGTCACCATCTTATAGAACAGCTGCACGATAGAAAATCATAACAATAAGCTTAGTCTCGCCCGTCAAAGAGTCCAAGGGAAAGACAATAGGAAATGCACAACCACCAGATTAAGCGCCACTACTGAAATTATTCTCTCTTTTTTCACAAGTATACTGAACAAGTCTGTGTGTTCCTCAAGCATCAAATGTATTCACAAAAGAAGTGGTGATGACTCAAAACTAGTAAAGATGGCAATAATATTCTTAACGCTAAAATCATTTTATCTGGTTGAAAACAGCAATATATAGTTGATGCATGGAGCTACATCTTGCTGTCGCACATTGGTGCCCTTAAGAAACCACTACAGCAAAGGAATCTCTCTATCTAAATCGCTCGTGTCAATATTAAATTATTCTCTGTTTGCAAAAGAAAAAGATAAATTGTTCCAGTGCAATTATTCCCAGGTATGGACTGAGTACTGAAAACAAAAGACACCAAGGTACTTCATTCCACCACGTGTCAAAGATGGGAATTATATATATAATAAAGATGTTATAAAACGAGGCACATTATACCTTCATCATGCTCTCTGTCCTACCACATTTTCCAAGAAAATTCAAAAGATGGTTTAGTGTGCCAACAGATATGGATGATAGCGATGAATCCAAATCTTCGATTATTGCACTGGCTGTTTTCCATTCCCGTAGCCTGTTGCAGAGCAGTAAAAATCTCGCTAGTTAAACTAACAGCACTAGTAACCTCACAAAATAAATAGAACAGATATAATAGAACATCAAACTACCCATTGCATCAAACCGTTGTGTTTGATGGGATCCAACCCAACATAAATGAGGTTCTTGTTTCGGTAAGGGATGAGCTTCACCTTTGGAGTTTGGTCGGAGCTCGGGGAATCAATACCCTTGCTCTAGAGCCAGCCAATACGTGAACTCATTTCTAGTGATCTTGGGTCAAGTTTTTTGCAAGTAAGCGAGAGATACACCTTTTGATGTAAAAGGGTGTGTGTTGGGGGTGCGGGGGGGTGTTGTAAGGGGTTTCTAAACCCACTACTTCATTCTTCTTAATATAATGGTACACAGTTGTCCTGCGTGTTCGAGAAAAAAAAAACATGCATGAAAACAAGACAAAAGCGTGAAATGATAATAGCTAAAGGTGCAGACTGTAGTGCAGAGGCCTACTTTCCAAAACTGCAAATGCTTAACAAGTGAAAAACAATGATGTCAGTGAATTACTGAAAGGTAGCCTCAAACATCGGTTTGTCAGTTTCAAAGTTTGATCTAACAGAAATAAGAGACATCAAAAACAAGGTTTTATTAAAAACAAACAGACCCACCACAAGGTTTTATCCTGCTATCTCAATAAATATAGAACTTTATTTCTATTTCTACTTATTAACTAATTGTATATATTTGGCGAGGTGCTACCAAAAACAACAAGCAGCTACATGTGAGTATCTCAAATGGTAGCATAATAAACACAAATAGTAATTCAAAAGTTCAGCTGCATAAATACTATGTGCATAACGTGGCAGAATGTTACAGGCACCTAAATATGTAGTACAAATTGAGTTGCATGAACCAACCAATTCAACCCAAAAGCTTAAGCTGATGGGGAGAGGTGGGCAATTCACTTATACTCCAACACAAACAACCAGCAATGTATATATGCATTTAACAAGTTAAAATAACAGTGGACAGTGAATACTATTTCCACAATAATAAACCTAGTTACAGTGCACGTGCAACTTAAGACAGTGGATAAACATACATGCTGCATGAAGCAATTATCTCAAAATAAGCCTTTTGGTTCAATGGAATCTGTTTTTGCTTCATGAATTCCATCAACTGAAGAACACTTTCAGGCTGGCTTCCCTTATTCAGTGCTTCCATGAGGGATGAACATACAATGGAATCTGGCTGCACATCATTGCTTTCCATCTCTTTGAATAGGTCCCACGCTCTCCTCCAGCTCCCTTATGATCCACATGAACACAGGATTAGTTGAAAACATAAATTATTGAAACATTTCCTCATCATATGAGAATCTTACCATCATCGCTATAGGCTTTAATCATTGCAGTATATGTCAACACATCAGGGAAGCAACCAGCTTCTTTCATAGAACTAAAAGTGGATTCTGCTTCAGTCAGTTTGCCCTGAATTAAAACCACTGTTAGCATACCAATTCTTTACAGGGAACCAGAGAGATAATGTCAGCAAGACTTACCTGTTTGACATATGAACAAATCACGGACGAGTAGACTTCTTTGGTCAAATGAATCTTCAGGACCATCATGTCTT
Organism: Urochloa ruziziensis; assembly: GCA_015476505.1. Taxonomy (NCBI): domain Eukaryota; kingdom Viridiplantae; phylum Streptophyta; class Magnoliopsida; order Poales; family Poaceae; genus Urochloa; species Urochloa ruziziensis. Next base: position 34,999,582 of record CM027123.1, on the reverse strand, counting down.
CAAAAAATTTCAGAGATTCTGCATACCTTCCTAAGTTACAAGATCCACTAATGAGTATATTGTAAGTCACATCATCTGGCTTCATGTTGCTTGCCCTCATTAATGTGTACAGCTCCAAAGCTTTCTCATAATCTCCCAAGCTTAAATAGCTTCCGATGCCTGAATTGTAAGCAACAGTATTTAGTTCGATCCCTCGAGACTTAGCTGCTGCAAGAATTGTGTCAATTTTAGTTAGTTGTCTGCAGCGACCACATGCTGTTAACAGTGTACTTATTGAAACAGCATCTGGTTGAATGCCATCTCTCTCCATTTCATGCAGCAAACTAATGGCTTCCTTCAACATTCCAGCAGATCCATAAGCATCAATAAGTGCATTGTAACTGACTTTGTTTGGCTTGCATGAATTCTTCCTCATTTCATTAAAGACCTCCCTAGCCTTCTCAGGTTGTGCAGATCTACCATAAGCATTAAGTAAGGAGGTATAGGAAATTATATCAGGTCTCAACCCATTTTGCTTCAGTAATTTAAAAGTTTCCAAGGCCTCTTTGTGCGCACCATGTGAGGCATAAGCACCCAAAAGTGCATTGTAGGATACAATATTAGGCCTGACACCTTCAGCAATCATCAAATCAAAGACTGCCTTGCAGTTTTCAGCTTGGCCACAGACAGAATAAGAATACATTATGCTAGTATATGTAACAACATCTGGAGGACATATTGTTCTTTTTTCCCTCATTGAGTTAAACAACTCAACAGCTTCCCCATACTGCCCAACCTTTACAAGGCAATGTATCACAATATTCAGAGTGAATGTATCAGGCGCAACATTAGATGATTTCATAATTTCAAAGTAAGCTATGGCTTTCGAATACTGAGCTCCATTCTTGAAAGCAGACAAGACAATGTTGTGTGTGACCAAATCTGGTCCTATGCCATTTTCAGTCATCTTCCTACAAAGCTCTAAAGCTTTCTTCCAGTTACCACCAGCCCCACATGCATTTATTACATTATTATATGTAGTTCGAGTAGGAGGTATCTGCAACAAAGAGTATCTCTTAAAGGAGCAAACTAAACAAACCATAATGTTTAATGACTTGGATTATTTCTACGATGATGTTTAATTTTCAGTATTAATAGTGCTATATGTTAGATATGTTGAATATCTCTATAAGCATGTGCAGTTCATTGGTGTTTTTAAAGCAGTAATCCAGATAGCCATGCCTTCATACTGATTGTAATGATATACTTACAGCAGCACGCTGCATATCTTCCATAATGTTGATGGCCCAACGCCACTGGCCAGCTCGAGCATGAGTATGGATCAAAGAGTTGTATGTATCAGCATCAGGCTTGCACCTATTGGATACATAATTTATGTAAAATGAAAATATGAAAAGACTGTACAGATGATGGAAAGGGTACCATTTCACCAAACTAATGAAAAAGGCAATACAAAAACAAAAGCTGCTTGTAAATTACACTTTATATGCAAGATATCTTATTGGTGTGACATAGTAACAGTACAACATCACAAATTTTACAAATGACAGTTTAATATGAGCAGTAACTTGTTGTACTTAGTTTAAACAGAAAACCATTCTAGGATTGCTATGACTGTAGGGCTTATAGCCCTAAAAATAGACTCTAGGGCTTATAGTGAGGGTGAAAGAAAAGAATAGTTCGATATTGTTTAAGGTGTTGAAAGTCTGTCATAGCACTCATACCGCCATTCTTGCATCTCAAAGAACAGGCCACGTGCCTGATCAACCTGATTGTGTCTGGCATGTAACCTTATCATCATGCCATAAATGTCATTACGAGCACAATAATTCTCCTGATTTTTCATCCACCGGAACACATGTACAGCATGTTGCAAGGATCCCGAAATTGTGATTTCCTACAAGTGATACAAACTGTGTGAGTGTATTATCACTGAAACAGGCTAACTCGTAGTTAGCGAATTTATAAAGATTTTCGGTTTGTTATAACATGAGAACCATAAATTGCAAATGCAGTAGCTAGTAAGGGGTTCTACCCTAAGCTCTCCAATAAAACAATTTGGGAGCACAACGATGATGGTTAAAATTGACTGCTGAGAGAATGACTAGATTTTCTGTACTGATTGAGAAAATCATAGCTTTAGAGACGCACTGGAAACCATGAACAAGGTCGCAGATGACCATCTGAGAAGCATCGGTACAAATACATATGCTGCAACGTGAATGGAAATAGCATATACAAGTGTGAACACCATAGACAAAACTAAAATATATCAGCAGAGTTGCCTGTGCCACCTGCAAATAGTTGCAGGGCTATTGCAGGTGAATACTTGTATAAAAAGCACCAAAAGATAGTTGACACAGAATACTTAAAGTTTAACCTACAATGGTAAACTAATTATCATATTAACAACAAACCAAATAAGCCGTGCATAGTGGAAATGATCATATGCCCAACAAGGAATGACCCAGTACTGTCAATAACAACCAGAACTCAAAATGAACTAACTAAAATAAATGCTGTACTATAAGTTCTATCAACTTGGTTCAGTCACATCCTACTCCCCTCACACCGATTTTGTGGCAAAAATGGCTTTGGTGGGTCCATCTGACTCAACAAATGTGGATCGGGGTGGCAAATTACACACCACTCATAACAATTTAGTGGCAATAAACTAAAATTTTCACTCCACTGAAGCCATATGAATGCCACACAGTAATATCCGCACCAACAGCCATTCCATCGAACACGCAGCAGGCGGCAAGAAAAGAGAGAACGGGAGACATACACGGATGAGGAGCGGGAAGTTGCGGCGGGCGAAGCGTCCGGCCCAGCAGTTGAGCACGTCGTCGACGGCGTGCGCGTCGGCGCGGGGCAGCGCGAGCACGCGCGCGGCGGCCTCCGACACCTTCCAGTCCCGCTGCCACCGGGTTCCCTCCACGCGGAGGCGGTGCCGCGCCGGGAGCGACGCGGCGCGGACGCCTTCCACCTCGGCGCGGGCCCTGCGGCGGCCGCGGTCGAGGTCGACGGACACGGTTGGCCGGCGCTCCGCCCACGGCGGCGGGCCGGGCGCCCGGGGTGGGGGACGCCGCGGCGGCGCTCGAACGACGCGCGGGGGCCCCGCGTCGGGGCTCGGAGACGGCGGCGGCGCGGGAGCGGAGGACATCACGGCGGCCGGCGGGGCTTGCTTTACCGTTGTGGATGCGCGGGGGTTTGGATAGCGTGGGCGTTGGGGGAGCTAGCTGGCCCCTCCATACCTATGTCAGCCATTAGGATAAATCTTGGGTCGGACCGGGCTTTTTGGAATGGGCTGAGATCGATCGAGTTCGAAAATCTAAACCGGGCCCGTCGAAGCATGGAACTTTTTTTTTTTGACAAATTTTGCTATTGGACCATCAGCATTCTTCGAATTCTCATTCTCATAACACACGAAAACACATTACAAACGACAAAATTGGTCCAGTGTACCATTACAAATATGGTCATTTCCCTAAAACACCACAACGATTATAATATTGTTTCTTTTCTTATTTGAGAAGAGACAGGAGAAGGCCTTTTTCCCCTCAAGTGAAGAAAGGTCCCCATGTTATCTCTATCTTCAGTCTTCTCCCCTCTTTCTGCTGTTGTTGCTTGTGGCCAACCTGGAGCGAATCTCATCAAGAGGCAAAGAGCATGTGGTGCATGTGGAGCATGTAATGCCCACTTTCTCAGGGTGCACATACCTCTGCCACACACAGAAAAAAGCCTCGATGGGAAATACCACACAAAAAGAGAATACAAACACATGCACAACAAGCGACGACACAAGAATAATGGAAGCCTAGGTCACGTCAACAGCTCACCCCGCAACCCCAACACATAATAGGACGCCACCGCCGGGATACACCTCTCATCTGCGTAGTTGCCTTTGCTGTATTTGGCACGGCCTGATCGAAATCGAAACGGGTGGTGGGATAACCTACAATACAATCTTGTTTAAACAAAAATTAAGTTAAGCTATATAGTTTTATATATCTTATTTCTGATCATCATCATCATCTGTATATAATATTGCCAGAAAATTAAAGAAACATGGATATATATTGTCCAAGCACTTGACAATTACTGTATAGCTGAGCTGATTTATTAGCAGCAGGCCAGGTCTTACCTTGGTTTGGTAACGTGTTCCTCCTCGTAGCACCTGGTAGCAGGTGCTGCTGCTTGGGATAGCCTGGGACCGGCGGATGGCCGTACACCTCCATGTTTCCGTAATAAGCATCCAGCGGTGGCGGCGCCCTTGCCTCGTTGCTGCGACGACGACGAGTAGATGATTTAGTACTACTGGAGTCGTCCTCTAGCATCGTCCACGCCAAGGACGAACACGTCATGACATCGTCGTCGACAGACGGTTGAGAATGAGATTTTGGAGTGGGGTAGTAGTAGTACGTCGAGAAGGACGACGACGTTTTTGTCCAAGGACACGGCGGCCAGGTGGTCCTTCCGGTTCCGGCGCCATTATTAGCATACCTCGGGAGCGAGAGCGACTGAGATCTAAGAAGAAATGGATTATGCTGGCGGCGGATTGCTGACGACGACGATGACCTCGCTGCCGGTGCTATGGTGAAGGTCGTCGGCCGGAGATACGACGGAAGAACGACAGGTGCTCGAGATTGGAGGCGGCTGATTGCTGATGCTGCTGATGACCCGGCACGGACTGTCAAACCCGGCGAGGAGGATGCGTTGTTGGGACGCTTGCTCATCATATCATATGCTTATACGTATATGGGAGGAGGGTGGAAAAACGAAGCCAATGTTTGTTGGTACTTCTTCGATCTCCAATGACTTCTTTTTAACGAGGGCGCGCCGGCCAACTAACGACGGCTCCGGTGTTCCTTTCCATAAAATCCTTAATAAATCTCAAGTCAACCAGTTAGATACGTCGTGAAACACGTTGTCAACGGTTAGATCTTCTCCCTCTCGCGCCTCTCACGACAAGCACACAAGAACAAGTATAAAGTAGACAAGAGACAATATAGGTGGAGCTTCTCTTTATTCCTCAAATCGATGTATTACAATAGGGGGTGCTCCTTCGATTATATAGTCCGAACTAAGGCTAGAGATTATGGTAAGAGCCCACAAGCAACCAGAAAAGGGCTCATCAAAAACCTTATGTGAGAAACATTCAAGTAAAAACTCACAAAGGGAAAATAAGTACAACATTAAACCTTCTGGTTATACACAATTCTATATTTACTATTCTTCGTGAATAGTGATGAATCTTCAAGATTTATGCATAAACTTCATGATTCTTGCACTAATAATCTTCATGATCTTAAATAATCAAGTGGTAAACCTTCATGGTAAATTCAAAAATTAATCATCAAGTTGATTCCTTCTAAGTAACAACACGATTAAAAATATGCTCCCCCTCATGGCGACATCCTTTAAATTTCAGTGTTCAATAATGTCTTAGTTACATTCTACATAAATGTGTACGAGTACAATAATTAGTCATTCAAAGACTTAACTATGATAAAGAGTAATGTTTGAAGCATTAATAACCACTTATTAATTGTGCAACACCAAATAAATTTTATCCTTTCAGAGGAATATGGGGCTAATAAGTTTCAATTTCACATATCTTCTAGATATTTGATTTCAAACTTCAATATTCAAATTTGAAATAATAACAACTCTATCTCAGTGGATTCTAGTTTATAACCAATGATCTATTCACTAGATCTTCAAAGATGGCTTATTCCACTATAGATAAATCAGTCTTCACTTTGGCATCTGAGGGGATAATTCAAATCGCCAATCACCAATATACCTTTTGTGGTATGTGTGAATACTTAATATCAATACTAGATAGCTATGCACAAGTGCTTAAATGGTACATTCAGAACCATATGATCCTCACTTTATTCTTAATTTATTTTGGGTCTGTACAAAGTTGATTCATATCTTTGAGATTATTGGTGTTCATTCAGGAAATGACTGATAAGTTCTTCAAGAAATTTCTAATTCTTCGAGAATATTATTTCTCTTCTATGAGAAATTCTCTCATGCACGGGAAAAGTGATTCACACAATCTTTTAAATTTAAGTTCTTCTTTGAATTATACATTAAAAACGTGTTATTCACAATAAGTCATTCTATGACTTTATTTCCTTCCAGGATCTAGCTCTTCTAGAGATTTTAACAGAAATATTATCTACCTTAGACATTTAATACTTGGTATGAGATTTACTTTTAATTCCTTCTAGGAATGATGAGTCCTTCAAGGATCAGCTATGGATTTTCCGAATCCACCAATTAACTGCATAATATTTAATTTATTCTTTCTTTCTATTTTCCAGATAAATAGCATAATATTCACTCAAACATAATGGGAGTTTATTAGTCTTTAAAAGACCAATAAACCATTGCATTTCACCATATCATTATTTCATAATGACTTTGCTAATTTGAACGTCTGGATTCAAATATTTTCTTCATGGTTTAACCTCAATTGCATTCTTTCATTTACCCAATACGAGTGCTTCATGCAACTCTGCCATGGACTTTATTTGTGGATCTCTGTTCTCGTTTAGAGAAACATTGCAATGATAGAGGTAATATTGTCGACATTCATTTTATTTCTCCCATATCTTCAGGATAAGACTATTATATAGTCAATCATGATCTGCTATCCCAACACAATAGTATTGCGTGCTTACAGTGTTAGGCATCCATCTTCATGATGATCAACTTATAGTTTGTGAGATATTTGACATTCATGGTCTTCTTTCCGGAGGAGATTCTATCAAGATTATTTGACAAATTCATTTGATCCAAAACCAACCGGCGTCCCCGTAGATTTTAAATTAATGATCAAATCATTTGCAATGGTGAGTATACTATTAGATACCCATGATATACCACACATAGCATTATGTTTATTACAAGTAAACTTAACTTCTGGTTAATAACTTCAGGTCGTTTCTCCTAATCTCCAATTTCCCAATTGTAAGTATTCATTATGTGCACATTCTCACTGGGATAAAATCCTTCATAGAGTTTCACCTCAAGTGTGTTTCCAAATCAGGTGGTGCCCTTCATGGGCTTCCTCACATTTAAATATTCTGGCATTATACTCAGCTTCATGCGAGTATGATTTAGTGTGTGTTTTTATTCGTGCTTCAAGCTTCCAAAAATATTTTATGAAGATCACTATTCCATTCAATACAAGCATTCATATAGGCTTTCTCTCCCCCTAATGCCGGTATTACATCTTCATAAATAATAGCATAATTCAAATAATATCTCCATGAGCTTTACAGAATGGAATTTCAGATTCATATTTTTAAACTTCAAGTTAATGCCCATGTATGCTAATATGGTGATATTAATAATTTTCACACACCTAATTTCAAAATTTAGGGGTTTTTTGTTGTGCAGTGAGCTAGACTTTATTTGTATATTATGCATTTTGGTATGTTCTGCATACCTACAAATTTGAAGTTCTAAAAAGTCTACAAGACTATTGTATTGTCTAACTTCTTTATTTAGCCTAAAAAAATTCGATTCAAATACTCATATGGGCGAGGGCAGCGACAACGAAGATGAGGAAGCGGTGCCGGTGGAGTCTCCGTTCGGCTCAGCTATGGGCGAGATTACAGATGGGACAGCTTACGGCTACGCACGCCTTCAAACAGCAAACGTATGGCTTCAGGAATCAACTTTGTGGTGAGTTCAACTGCAGGTGACACTTGGCATCGGGCGGAGTGATGCGCTCGGCTGCAGGCAGTCGAGTTCAGGTTGCTATACACATGATTGTGGCTCAGCCGCAACGACTTCAGTCTTCAGGCGACACGGCAGCTTTGGGCGATCATGCTTGGTTCGGTTGCGTGCAGTCGTGCAGACCACACGGATCTCGTTCTTGGATGGGACTCGACTTCTGGCAGAGACTCGGCTTCAGATGGTTAGCGCAGATACGGATAGGATTCGGTGCCAGCACACGGCTTCAGGCGAGCGTCAACATGACTTCGGGCACTATTATGCTTCAGGCGAGTTCAATTCGAGGCAGCGACTTCAGGCGGCGACTAGGCTTCTGGCATCGTGTTTGGGTGACGATCAGCATGCAAGCTGCTAAGATCGTGGACATCTTTCATGATGTATTAATTATCCAATTTGTGGGTGTCATTCGCATGATTTTCGACATAGAAATCGATTTGTCCAGAACCGCCCGCATGCAAGCCAATGGCGTATTCATGGTCGTGGCCGCCAAACTATCACGCAGACGGCCAATCACACAAAAAAAATCTTTTTTTATTAAAAGAAAATATGCCCGAAGCTAGTTCTTAAGGTGCTGATAACAATGTCGTGCAGATCATGCAGGATCAATTTTACATCTACTACATAGTAGATCAGGTTTATTGTGGATTAAACATCCAACTCGAAAATTGGACCATCGGATTTAATCTACCGAAAAAATCATACCTTGTATTGTTGGTGTCAATTGATCTACTTCACTTGCCGTGTAGGGCAGTTATCAGTAGATACATACCGCGTATAGGGCATTAGGCATTGTCGTAGACATGCCTGCTTGATGGCGAGTCGGTGCAGATCCGTTCGCTGGCGACGTTGATGTAGTCGACGACGTCGAAATAGTCGTTGGCGAGGACGACGGCAAGATCGCCGGCGTCGAGCTGCTTGGTGGTGACTCCTCCGGTGTAGTCGACGAAGAGCGGTCGTGCTGATAACGTGTTGTGAAACACGTCGTCAACGGTTGGATCTTCTCCCTCTCACGCCTCTCGCGACAAGCACACAAGAACAAGTATAAAGTAGACAAGAAACAATATAGGTGGAGCTTTTCTTTATTCCTCAAATCGATGTATTACAATAGGGGGTGCTCCTCCGATTATATAATCCGATCTAAGGCTAGAGATTATGGTAAGAGCCCACAAACAACCGGACAAGGACTAGGACTTCTAGTCCTACTTTCCTTCTTGGAAAGTCCGGTTGTTTTACAACAAGATAATATTGATTTTTGTATGTAAAACTAATTGTTAAATTAATCCCTGGTGTACATACCTGCTCCGTTCTCAGTCGTCCATATATACCAACTACGACCCACGACATCCTACCTGTGCTGCCCTTTAATTTCTTGCATATGCGGGTTTGGAATGGAGGTTGATTTGCAGGGTCTCCAAACCCTGGTCCGCGCCGCGGCGTGCCCGATTTGTCGGCACCATGGATTGTGCCATCGTCGAGACTCGAGAGTCAGAGACCTCTCGCATATTTCTCCGACGCGACCCGGAATCTCATGCTGGCTTACTGGTTTTTGTTCTTTAGCTCCACAACCGTGCACGCAAATCACGCGCCACGTACCTTATTATTTAGGGTTTTTTTGGTACATGCCATTGCAATTTTCACGGATTGGAGATATGCCATTAAAAATCGTCTATTCGCAATCGTGCCATTACAATTCACTTTTTGTTTGAAATATGCCATTACTTACCCCTTCAACATGTTTCACAAAATATTTGGACCAAATTGCTCTCATCCTCTTCCTTTGCCCCTCTCCTCCATCTCTCTCATTCATCTCTCATTCGCCGCCGGAGCAGCAGCTCATCGACAGCCTGGCGGCCTGCGCGCGAGGCGGCGCTCGCCCGCGGTGGCCTGCGCGAGGGGCGGCGCTCGCCCGCGGGGGCCTGCGCGAGGGGCGGCGCTCGCCCGCGGCGGCATGCGCGCAAGGCACCTCGAGCTCGCGAGCGCGGCGGGGCGGAGTGGACCTCGAGCTTCGTGGCCACTCCTCGCTCCCTCCGACAGCCGCCCTGTAGGACCTCCCGCCGAATCGAAGCCACAGGAGGAGGGCGACGATAGTAGGAGGCGAAGCACTGGATCCGGAGAGGCTCCGGCGGCGCGGCCCTCTGCCTCCCACTGCATCGCCGGGGATCGAGCTTCCTCCTCTCTCTCCCCTGCTTCGACGGTGTGGCAGATCGACACGGCTCCCGCCGGCGTCGAGGCGAGCGCGGGCGGGCGTCGGAGGTTGGGCATGCGGCCGACCAGGCGCTCCCTTCTTCCTGGCGCGAGGCGGCTAGAGCAGGGCCCGCTGCTCGGTCGAGCGGAGGAGACAGCGCAGGCGCGGACCGGCACGGCCCCAGCGGCGGATCTCGGCATGGCCGACCGCGACAGAGCTCCTGCGAACGAGCCTGAGAGAGATGGAGGAGAGGGGGAAGAGGAAGAAGATGGGGGCAATTTGGTCCAAATATTTTGTGAAACATGTTGAATGGGTAAGTAATGACATATTTCAAACAAAGAGTGAATTGTAATGGCACTGTTGCGAATAGATGATTTTTAATGGCATGTCTCCAATCCATGAAAATTGCAATGGCATGTATCCAAAAAACCCTATTATTTACCACATCCGTTTCGAATTATAGGTTGTTTTAGCTTTTCTAGGTTAATCATCTTTGTTATGCATACAGATAAACGCTATGTCTAGACTCATAGCAAAATCTTTGAATCTAGAAAATTCAAAACGACCTACAATTTAGAACTGAGGAAGTAAGTGAAATTGTATACTCCCTCCGTCTCAGGATATAAGGCGCGCACGTAAATCAAAATTCAAACTTTGAAAACTTTGACCTATGATTAAGCTTGTATAATAAAAACTTTGTCTTACAACAATAATATAATTGTATTCATATTTAAAAGTACTTTCATATGACTATAATTTTATTGCTACAAGTATTATATTATAAAAGATATTAAGAGTCAAATGTTATTATTAAAGACCGTGCCAAGTTTGACCGCGCCTTATATCCTGAGACGGAGGGAGTATATCCCTCACGAGGTTACATAGGTTTAACATTTACTCTCATAACTCATTTGATCACAAATGCACACTCACCTACTCAGCTTTGTTGTCAAAACGCTCCCAGTTCACACATACTTATTAAACGAATCAACTCATTTTCGCTGACATAAAATTTGATAAAATGAACTATAATTGCATACTCCCTCCGGTTTAGTATTAGAAGTCGTTTAGAACAGTGACACGGTCACCAAAGCAAAAGTTTGACTTCTTTTTTCTATAAAAATATTTCTTCAATAGTTATATATGTATATTTTTATGAAAGTAATTTTCAAGACTAATCTATTTATGTGATTTTCACATTTCCAAACTCAATGATTTAAATGTTATTCATGATTTATATTCCCAATGTTTGACTCAAACCTTGTCCAAAACGACTTCTAATACTAAACCGGAGGGAGTATGCCAAGTACTCCCACCATCTTCTTATGATAGTACTATTTGATCTTAGCTCAAATACCAAGGAAAAGAATACTACTTGTCCCTCATTTAAACATTTCACCATAAATTGTAATGAAAACTCCTCGGTGTCAACGGCATTAACACCATGACCCACATTAAAAATCGTTTCAACCAATCTCATTTCCTCCCTCCATTCTTGTTTTTCCGTGCGTGCAAGTGGTGGAGTAATTGCGAGTAAGACTAGACATTGTTATGCATCGTACCCGAGACAATGGCAAAAGAGTTCTATCATATAGAGATTTTTAAGATTTAGAAATAGTCGCATCGTAAGGGGAGGGAGTAATTGATTAACGCAAGTCAACGTATTTGATTAGCCGACCCAAGAAACACCATTGGGTAGTACCCAACCAAACCAAGCCACTTCTTCCGTCCTCTTCGACTCTGCCTCCCCTCTTCTCCTCGGCGGCGAGGAAAAGAACGCGCGCGCCGGCGCCTCCCCCTTCCTGACTCCCCGGCCCTCTCGCCGCCCCCATCGACCGCGGCCCAAGGGTGCCTCCGCGCCTAGTTCCTCCGGAGCGGAACACGCCGCCTGCTCGCCCTCCGCGAAGGGGCTCGTCTCTCGCCGCGGCGGCGGCCGTCGCCGTCCTACTCCTCGGCGCTAGTGGACCCGCGCGGGGAGGGTATCCGTCCGGGCTTCGATCGGCTCTTACCCACCTGGTAAGGAACCCTAATCACCTCAGCGGGTTGCTTGAACGGACCTGTTCCTGGGATCTTTTCTGTGCTGCTGCGACCCGTGAGGATTTTTCCTGCACCAGTGCGCACAATTAGTTGCGGATTCCTTTGCTGCGTGGAGGGGTAATGGTAGAAGCTAGTAGTATCAAAGTATGCGAAGAAATTGAATTTTCGGGGTTCAGTTCAGTTCGATCCCCATGGCTAAACGTTATGGCAGCAGCCCGTGTTTTGGAGGAGGTTGGCCGAAGCTGCCTGCTTGTTCACAAATTGTTCTTGCGCCACATCATTATCTGATATCTGATAGACTTGCTCTAAGGATTTATTGAATCCCATGCATTTTTGGATCATTTGCAAAGCTGTATTATATTGCGGTGTTTACATTAGTTGGGAGTACATAAACATAGCTTACACCGACCAACATCATGTACCATTCTGTTCCTTTGCAACAACTGCTGCGTAGCGTGCTCGGTACCCATGCATCAGCTTACTTTGGTGCATCATTCTGGCGCCTTTCTGCTCTCCTGCGTTAACCTGTCAACTTAGTTTGTCAATGAGAATGTTCGAATCTCAAACTTATTTTGACCAAACACTATAGTAATAGGTTCTCTTATTGCCCAAGGTACATTGCCCATATGCCCAAACAAAATAATGCAGATCAGTTATATGATGGAAATCTGGAAGTTATTTTCCTTTGGTTTCTTTGCTCTAAAGAACTTTCATGTTACATCATAAGTACAACTTTGGATCAATATGCCAATAATTTATTTTTTTATTGCCTTTGATGTTATATTATTTTTCAATTTACTAATGATTTCATTTCTGAACAGTCAGTTGTTGAAATCGGTGTTAGACAATGGATCTGGAGACAGAGAATCGTCTAGCCTCTTTACTACTTGAAGAGGCACGGAGATTGCAGGCAGAGGCCGACAGGGAAGGTGTTCATGCATATCTACGAAGGCCTAATGTAAGGCATCGTCCAAACTCACGGTTCCTTACAGCCACAGTTCGTGGAGTTCAGCAAGGTTAGCATTGTGCTCCTTTCAATAGCCCCAGTTATAGTTTCTTCAATGATGCACCTGCATCTCCAATTTGTTGAATATTGCCACTCTTTTTCTATATTTTGTATGTTCATGAAGGAGATCCTGTAGAAACTAACAAATTAGGAAAAAAAACAGTTGGATTAATGTAATCTTGTAGACATTCTAACTTGGTTCTTTATAAGTCTATTTACCCCACATTCTTAGGGTGGAAATATTATATTGGACCTGTGTCACAATTTTTTTTTTGTGGACATCAAGTAGATCTTTTGTGCATCTGGATTGAGATATGCTGTTGTCCTGCAGCAAACCGTGTTGTGGAGGTCGATGAAATGTGGCGTGCTAGAGAAAAGGAATTGGAGTTGGAGTCAAAGATGAAAGCCAGAAGTAGCAGAAGTAAAGATCGTGATGATTATAGAGGCGAGAAGCGCAAAAGTGAATTTAGAAATCATAGCTCCAGTTCAAGGGTTCAACAAGAAGGGACTACTTGTAATATTTCTTACTCAGACCAGGACAATGGACTCAGGGATGATGAAATTGAAAGATTTCTTCATTCAAGGTCAGTTTGAATATTCATTATTTTCTTTAATGCCAGAAATACCCATTATTTTCTTGTTGTAACACCTGGCATATAAGTAAATATTATTTTACTCGTAATCTTATATGAATAACCATGCAATCTGTGTACATCTTCAATAGTACTCCCTTTGTCCATCAATCTAAGGTGTATTATGTATGTTCAAAATACAACATTTGTATCAAAGATCACTATTCGAAATACTTTCAGGATGATGTTGATTTTGTAGCAATTGACGATATAATGTAAGAGAATCAATGATGAATGTACTTTCAAAGACTTACTTGACTCTCCATTGTAAAATACGCCTTACATTGTTGGACAGTGGGAGTACCACATTATTCTATGCATGTTCAAGAATTAAAAAGAAATCACAGTATTCTATTGATGAGTGCTGTTATCCTATTATTCTATGTTACCTATTTCCCTGTGTTACCTATCAGCAATTGTTGGTAACATGTGTATTGTTGCTATTTTATTAGGGTGAAGCGAGGACGCGGGGCCATTGGTTCTCGGATGGACAAGCTTGATCCATACATTGATTCTTCATCTCGTGGTCATGACAACGAACCTAGTCCTGATATACGCGTGGAAGAAAAATGGGAACGTCGAGTACAAGGCCCAGAGAAGCCTTCTTATTTGAGATCCAAGTCTCCTGATGATCATTGGTGTAAGGAAACATTGGATGAAAGGGGATCGAGCTCTGAACCACAGAGCAAGAAGGAAAAGAAACAGAAGTATGAGAAAAAAGAGAAGGGAGATAAAAAGAAGGAAAGGGACAGGAAGAAATACAAGCATCGCCATCACAAAAGCTGAAGGAGGGAATGAATGAGTGATGTTGCCTGTTAGCCAAACAGAAAAATGTACAGTCAATTCTGCCCGGAAAGCAGCAGCTAGCTAATAGTTGCTGTAACTTGAATCCTGTACTATATAGAAAGCTTGACATCATTTAGAAAGGACTGCGGTGTTTTTATAATACTGTGTTGTTCCAATGTCGTTGTTTGTTGTTGAGGTTTTATCACTTTGCATACAACATGATTAACATCTGAAAGAAGTTTTGTTTATCTTTTCCATGTAACATGTTAGAAACTTCATCTTCATATTGGAGGAGCCTGCTTTTGAAGCACGGGAGTCAGTCGATCGTGCCATACCACTGGTCCATTGTAAATTATTCTTCAGGTGTATCTCTTGATCCATACCACTGGTCCATTCTGAATCTCTTCAGGTGTATCTCTTGACTCTTGTGCCATGCCACAGATCAGGATGCAGACAGAGATGAAATTTGCTTTCGTGCCAAGAACCAACACAATTCCGCCACTTAGCGATCAACATTAAGTAGTTGCATGGTTAGTTGGTTTCCCCAGTACCCATCTTCTTTCCTTGCATTTTCACAGATTTTTTGTTTTTGGTGGTAAGCAGTTTAAGTTTCAAGAAACATCTAGTACCAAACTCATAAGAGCCATCTAAAGACTGCCACCTGATAGCTCACACTCTTGTCAGACTCTAACTGCAAATGAAACATTATCCAATCATGCGTGGATTCGAAATAATCAATATATTGGATTTTAGTGTTATTGAGGCAGGACTTAGGACGATTTGGATATGTCCAGGCGTTCTTGTCCACAAGTGAGACTACTAGTGGGCAGGGCGCCAACACCTGTCTTGTGAGAGTAAGTCTTTATCTCTTTCAAATGCAATCCTAAATCGCTATTACACCTGCACTCGTCCCTTGGGGCTATATCCAATACGGATGATATTCATAATACTACACATTATGAATGACTGACAAAACAAAGATAACCTTACACTTCTCTTATTTCTTCTGGTGTTTGTGTGAGAGAAGGCGAGGCAAAAGAAGAATGACCATTTTGCAGAGCCAGGTTCTGATAGACATCTTTCATCTCTGGCCTAAACTGAGGAGAGGTTTGCAGGCAAGCAACTGCCACTTCCACAAGAAGAGCAATGTCTTATTCTCCCCAACTGTTGGCATTGATAGGCGCTTGTCCAAGGTATCAGCCACTGAAAGTTCTTGATGCTGCCCCATGGAAGCAAGGGACTGCACCTCCGTGGGGTACCTGCCTATCACAATCTCCAGCACAACCACACCGAAGCTGTAGACATCGCATTTTGTTGTCACAACTGATGTGTAAGAAAGCTCTGCATAAAAAAAATCAGAATCAATAATCAAACATCAAACCAAACTGCAATATATTTGATATTTGCAAATGGTAACAACTAACAACAATATAATCACTCTGTAGAAGAAACTAACTGAGCACATACCAGGTGCTATGCTATATAACCATATGTTCCTGCTAGTTCGCTCCAATTGGATGAATCAGGCTTTACTATTCCAAAATCTGAAACATAAGTCTTTAAATCTGCATCTACCAAGATGTTGCTACTTGTTATATCACGATGGATTATCGGTGGGTCGCATTCATGGTGCAAGTAGTAGATAGATTGAGACACGTCCTTTGCAACAGCAATTCGCTTCTGCCAGTCCAACTCATTTGCATGTTCCTCATTTTCCAAGGTATCGTGAAGGTTTCCTCTATCAATGTAATCACATACCAGAAATTTATACCTTGAATGTGAGCAAAACCCATATAGCTTGACGATGCTTCTATGCCGGATCTTCGTCAACACTTCAATTTCACTAAGGAATCTCCTTTCATCATTCATCTCTTCTTCAGATGGGTGAAGTTTTTTCACCGCAACTAATCTCCCTCCTTGAAGCTGTGCTTTGTAGACAGTGCCATAACCCCCTGAGCCAATGATGTAACTATCACTGAAATTTTCTGTTGCTCTAATTATATCATCAAATGCTAATTTCCCATCAAAATTCCACACTGAGAGAACATCTCCTGTATCTGTAACTGTAGCCTTTTGTTGTCTTTTCCTTTTCTGAAAAATCACTACTAATGCGAAGAATGAGAGAACAATATCTATGCACACAGGGATAGAAACAGCCAGCTCCAAGCTGTGATTTCTTGTTGCTTTGTGATATTCGACTTTTGGAGTTGAAGAGCATGTTGGGAGGCCTGAGATATTACCGCAGAGACCTTTGTTGTGAAGGAACCATTTTGCTGAGGCATTGTGGAATAGTCGCCCTGTTGGAAGAGGCCCTTCCAAGTTATTGTACGACACATCAAGGGTTGACAGACTAGTCATGCTACCAATGGAAGGGGGAATGCTTCCACTGAATTGATTGTGGGAGAGGTTTAGGACCTCCAGCACCACCAAGCTTCCAAGTTCCGCAGGCAGCTTACCTGTGAGTTTGTTGTTGCTGACATCCAGCACAATCTGTAGCCCTCTCAGATTACCAATAGTCATTGGCAAATCTCCACTCAAGCTGTTGTCGTTAATCATTAAGGATATTAGCTTAGTACAACTCCCAAGCTCCTGTGGTACTGAGCCGCTTAACTTGTTTGCAGATATATTGAGGTACTGCAGATTTCTCATCTGACAAAATTCAGGTGGTATGTGACCTGAAAATTGGTTTTGCCACAAATTGAGCTAGTACAGGTTGGACAAATCGTTCAGTTCTGGCGGTATCTTGCCAGTTAATTAGGTTGTTGGCATGGAGTACAAGTACCTCCAATTTTACTAGGTTTGATAGCTCAGGTGGTAACCTTCCAGTTATCATGTTTTCTGCAACATCCAACACAGTTAACTTGGTGCTTGAAATCCATGTTTCGACAAACTCCCACAAAGTTTATTTCTCTGTAAGCATGCTGAAACAAGATGTGGACACGGCCCAAAATTGGATATATCTCCTGTTATTTGGTTGTAAGGAAAGTCAAGAATCCTGACAGTCCTGCATTTTTTCAGACTTATACGAAATGGGCCGGTGAATTTGTTTCTGCCAATACTGAACTCTTGAAGATTGCCCCCTTTGCAGACATTAGAGGACAATTCCCCCGAAAGGGAATTGTTAAACAAATTGATCTCAACCAAGTCTGTTAGATTATCGAATTTTGGAGGCAGATAACCTGACAGCATGTTACTAAAGAGTGATAGCACTCTCAAGCCTGTGAGATTCATAAGAGCATCAGGAATAGACCCTGAAAATCGGTTCAAGGATAAATACAATTCTTGGAGGTTTACCAATGTTAGATATATAGAGTTGTATATGGTCTTGTATAGTCCTAACTTGTACTCCAAGCCTATACGGCCTATATAATAAAGGTCACCCCCCTGTTTAGGGTGTGTGGTGTTTGCCCAACTCTCTACATGGTATAGAGCCAAACCCTAGGGATCTTTCCCCCCCCCCCCCCTCCCTGCGCGCCGGCTCTCCTCTGGCTGGGCGCCCCCCCCCCCCTCCTCCCCTCTTCCGCTGCCGCGCGCCGCCATCCTCCCTGGCCGCACCGCCACCTCCACCACACCAACCAATCGGTTCATGTCCTTCCTCACCCACGAGGACTCTACAGCCGGCGATCTTGATTCCGCCTGCTCTCCTCCTCCGACCGGCGACACCTCTCCTGCACAGATTGATCTCTCCATGGCGCTCCCCTATGCCACGATCTCTGTGCAGTCCTACATCCCCATGAAGCTCGACCTCCGCGCCGACAACTTCTCCAAGTGGAAGGCCTGCTTCGAGGCCCTGTGTGGCACCTTCGGCTTGCTGTCCCACATCGACGGGACAGCACCTCCCGACCCTCTCACCCCGGCGTGGACTCAGGAGGACTGCTGCGTCCGTGCTTGGATCTACAGCACCGTCTCCGACAAAATCCATGACCTCATCATGGTGGACAATCCTACAGCACGCAAGCATTGGTCTGCCATCACCGCTCGTTTTGAGGCCAACAAGGCGCCCCGTGCCATCTTCCTGAGTCAAGCCTTCATGACTTTGACTCAGGGCGATCTGTCGGTCGATGCCTACGGCCAGGAGATGAAGCGGGCGGTTGATCGTCTGCGAGAGGTCGGCAAGCCCGTTGACGATCCAACCATGGTACTGAACCTAATTCGTGGCGCCAATCCCCGCTTCCGGACCACCTGCGAAATTATCGCCGGCGACGCCACCATCGACTTCCCTGCCGCCCTTGATCGTCTTGCTCTTGCAGAACTGCGGTTTGATGAGGAGGCCAAGATGGTGAACTCAACCGCCCTGGCCGTGGCATCATCATCATCCTCGACGTCCTCCTCATGCGGTCCCTGCAGCAGCCGCCCCTCCACGCAGCAGCAGCAATTCTCGGTGCAGCAGCAGCCGAGCAGCGGTGGCGGCGGCGGCCACCAACAAAAGAGGAAGAAGACCTACTACCGGAAGGGCGGCGGCGGCGGCGGCGGTGGCAACCAGCAGCAGCCACGCGCTCCAAACCCTAATGGCCCTGGATTTGCATCAATCCATGGGGACAGCAGGGTCAGGCGGGCGGCGGCGGCTTCCCTGGCAGCCAGCACCACGGCGGTGGCCAGAAGCGCGGCGGGCCGGGTCTCCTCAGCCCCAATCCTCCCCAGGCGCACACCGCTGTTGGCACTCAGCAAGACCAGCGTTCCTTCGACATGGCCGGCCTTATTGCAGCACTTCAGCAGATGGCGCAAAGTGGTGACGCTTGGGTGATGGACACCGGAGCGTCGACGCACATGAACTCTTCTGAAGGTATACTTCACTCACGCCTCCCAGTTGAGTTGCTGATTCATCGATTCTAGTAGGCAATGGTGCATATATCCCTGTCACGGCCCGTGGTTCTTCTATCCTTGACACCAACTCCGCCAAATTCCTTCTCAACAATATTCTTGTTGCTCCCTCGTTAGTTCGCAATTTACTGTCCGTTCGTCAGTTTACTCGCGATAACGGTGGTTCTATTGAATTTAACACCTTTGGTTTCTCTGTCAAGGAACCCAGGACGGGACGCGTGATTCTTCGCTGCAATAGCTCTAGGGATCTCTACACCATCACCCCAGCCGCCTAGTCCACTGCCAGCGCCCTCCTTGCAGCCTCCTCATCCATATGGCATCGCCGCCTTGGCCATCCTGGTCCAACCACCTTAGCTAGTCTCAAGAAAAACAATTTAATTTCATGTAATAAGTAGACCGCACCATCTGTCATGCATGTCAGCTTGGCAAACATGCTCGTCTACCATTCAGTTCATCTAGTTCTCATACTGTTTCTCCCTTTGAGATAATTCATTGTGATGTCTGGACGTCCCCGGTTCCTAGTATTTCTGGCTGCTCCTATTACTTGGTTCTTCTCGATGATTTTACTCACTTTTGCTGGACGTTTCCACTTAAGCAGAAATCTGAGGTTCGTCAGCACTTTGCTGATTTTATTCCCTATGTTCGCACACAGTTCGGCTTTAACATCAAGTGTTTTCAGGCTGATAATGGGAAAGAGTTTGTGAACCACGCAATGCACGATATCCTTGCTGCACATGGCATAATTTTTCACCTCTCTTGTCCCTACACTTCTCAACAAAATGGTAAAGCCGAACGTGTCCTTCGTACCCTCAATAATTCTGTGAGCACCATGCTTCTTCACGCGTCCATGCCGCCCAAGTACTGGGCTGAGGCCCTTGCAGCCGCCACATACTTGCTGAACCGCCGCCCCTCCTCCGCCATCCGCAACGATGTCCCGTACATTCGGCTGTACAACGCGTCTCCCTCTTATGAGCACCTGCGTGTATTCGGCTGTCTTTGCTACACTAATCTACAGGCCACGTCTCCGCATAAGCTTGCGCCACGTTCTGCCGCCTGTGTTTTCTTAGGGTACCCTTCTGATCATAAGGGGTATCGCTGCTTGGATCTCTCCACGCGTCGGATCATCACATCTCGCCATGTGATTTTTGATGAGCTCACTTTTCCGTTTTCACGTGATTCTGTCTCTCCAGCTAGCTCCTTTGATTTTCTCCTCGGTCGGGACTTGGATTTTGTACCTTGTGCTACTAATCATGCAGCTGGTGACTCCACGGATGCTCACAATGGAGAGCACCCGCGGCCTTCGCTTGGTGGGCGTGGCCCTGTGCCCCTGCCAAGCCTCGATGTCTCCTCAGCTGGCGGGCGTTGCCCTGTGCCCCTGCCAGCACTCGGCGTCTCCTTCGTCTGGTGGGTGTGGCTCCATGCCCCCATCAGGCACTTCGGATTCTTCTTCTCCGGGCGGTGTGGTCTTGTGCCCCCGTCAGGACCTCCTGACGACATGAGGATTGCCGCAGCTAGCAGTTCTAGCACGGCCCCGGCTGTTTTAACCAGCCCCACGGGTTCCTCCTGGCTTCCCCGACCTTCCATACGGTGGGCGGTCTCTGCTGCTGCTCCGGGCAGGCATCTGCCCCCACCTGCACCCCTCGGCTGCACCCACACCAGCCCCTGCAGCGCCATCTTCGTCGTCGACGGTTGCTGCAGAACCTGCGGTACAGCCACCTACTGCAGCTGTGCCTCCACATGTGGCTGATCCGCCTCCTGATCGCTACAAGGGCTGGATCTATGGTCGCCGTCTTCATGCTCCTGTGCCTGTCCGAACATATGGAGCATCGGCCACTGATCTGCAGCCACCAGCACCATCATCACGTCCTATGCGTGGTGCTTCGCCGCCGCCGACTCTGCGACGCCTCACATGACTCCAGTCCGGCACTATTCCGCCTGTTAATTACCGGAACCTCCAAGCGAAACATGTGGCGGCTTCTCCTATTCCGGCAAATTATCGGAGTGGCTTGGCTAATCCGAACTGGCGTGCGGCAATGGCTGACGAGTTTTAGGCACTTCTTGACAACGGCACCTGGCAACTTGTTCCGAGGCCGCCCGGCGCTAATGTTGTCTCTGGGAAGTGGATTTTTAAGCACAAGTTTCACTCCGACGGGTCTCTTGCTCGGCACAAGGCACGATGGGTGGTTCGAGGTTTCTCTCAGCAGCATGGAGTTGATTATGATGAGACGTTCAGTCCAGTGGTCAAGCCGCCTTCTGTTCGAGTTGTGTTGAGCATCGCAGCCTCCCGTTCATGGCCTGTTCGACAGTTGGACGTGAAGAATGCCTTTCTTCATGGACATCTTGAGGAGACTGTTTACTGTCAGCAACCACCTGGCTTTGTCGACCCTGCCGCTCCTGATCATGTCTGTCTTCTTCAGCGGTCTCTTTACGGCTTGAAACAGGCACCGCGGGCGTGGTACCAGCGGTTTGCTACGTACATGCGTCAGCTTGGTTTCGTCTCCACGGCGTCAGATGTCTCACTGTTTGTCTACAGTGAGGGCGGTGATATTGCTTATCTACTCTTGTACGTCGACGACATCATCCTGACTGCCTCGTCGCCCGCTCTTCTTCAGCGCATCATTGACCGGCTTCATTCTGAGTTTGCCATGACGGATCTTGGGGATCTTCATCACTTCCTCAATGTCTCAGTCACACGGTCTTCTGACGGCTTCTATCTCTCTCAGCGGCAGTATGCTACTGAGTTGCTTCAGCGGGCGGGCATGTCTGAGTGTCATTCTACGGCGACTCCAGTGGACACTCGGTCCAAGCTTTCAGCCACAGATGGTGCTCCAGTTGCTGATCCATCCGAGTATCGCCGCATCGCGGGGGCTCTTCAGTACCTCACTCTCACTCGCCCTGACTTAGCATATGCAGTACAACAAGTGTGTCTCTTCATGCACGATCCTCGAGAGCCTCATCTGGCATTGCTCAAGAGGATTCTTCGCTATGTGAAAGGCACACTCTCCTCCGGACTTCATCTCGGTGTTGGCTCGATTCAGTCACTTACTGCATATTCTGATGCGGACTGGGCTGGCTGTCCGGACTCTCGTCGCTCTACGTCCGGCTATTGTGTCTACCTTGGCGACAATCTCATCTCTTGGGCGTCCAAGCGACAGACCACAGTTTCTCGCTCCAGTGCTGAGGCGGAGTATCGTGCTGTGGCTCATGTTGTTGCTGAGTGTTGTTGGCTGCGACAGCTGCTTCAGGAGCTTCTTCTTCCTCTCGATAAAGCTACGGTTGTCTTTTGTGACAATGTTAGTGCTGTTTATATGGCTGCTAACCCGATTCATCATCGACGTACGAAGCACATCGAGATTGACATCATTTTGTTCGTGAGAAGGTTGCTTTGGGAGAAGTTCGTGTTCTCCACGTTGCTTCGTCACGACAGTTTGCTGACATTACGACTAAGGGTCTTTCTGTACAGTCTTTTACTGGTTTTAGGTCCAGTCTTGGTGTCTGTGATATTCCCCCTGCGACCTGCGGGCGGGTGTTAGATATATAGAGTTGTATATGGTCTTCGTATAGTCCTAACTTGTACTCCAAGCCTATACGGCCTATATAATAAAGGTCACCCCCCTGTTTAGGGTGTGTGGTGTTTGCCCAACTCTCTACACATACGATCTACCAAATTGCAAAACCCGAACAAAAAATTCCTTATTTTACCACCTTTCCTTGAACACAGCCAATTACTTGATTTGTTCTGCCTCTGGTCGAGTTTGGGGCATAAATTGGCCATGAGAATTACAAGACAGAAGTACCGGAAAGACTAGCCATCGGCTTAGACCCCTTTGTATATAAGTTTTGTTCAGAGAAGGTTCAGAGAAGAGAAGAAAAAGGAGAAAAGGAAAGAGAAAGAGAAAGAGAAAAAAAAAGAGAAAAAGAAAGAGAAAGAAAGAATTATATCATCAGAGAACAACATTTGTGCCTTGAAGTCGTCTATTTTCTTTGCCTTTGCACACGTCCACTATTCTAAATCTTCTCAACCTTGAAACCCTCACATTAAGGTGTTATTCTCATGATCATTGGCTCGGAAGGTAAGCAACCACTAGAGAGTTTTCTTAACTTGATAATATTTGTCTTAACTCTTGCTAACTTCATATTGAGCGACGTGTGAGCGTCTGGAAGAGAAATTTGGTTAAATTCTTGTTGCAGGGAGATTGTTTCTATGATAAAAAAATCCTTCATGGGAAGCCAGAAAGTAAGTATATTTGATCCTAAAAGATGTCTGGCTGTAGATGAGAAGCTATGGGGGTAAGTTTTCCTTGGATAATTCTATGAACACTCATACTTTGGTTATCTATGCTGCTCCCCTTATATTTGCTTGATGGACTCAGTATTTGCCTCGCTTGCTTATATTATGGCATTCATGCTTTGGAGTTCATATTTCAAGTTGGTGAGTTTGGTTCTCCAATTGGTACAAGCGCTTTTGAGTTTTTCCTCCAATTGTTAACATCTAGCATGAGTGGCATTTTGAAACCGGAAAGTTTACTTCTTTCAGCGGGACATGCTGATAATTATTCTTGGGTAACACATCTGCCACATGCTCTATTTTATGTATGCACAAGGTCAATCTGAATCAGAATCCGGTTAACTGTACATTCCTTAATATAGGTAGAACCTAACCCCACAGCGAGACACCATTTATCTTCATATGTTATCAACACTTTTTATTGTCTTCGTCGATACTTTTTTGTTTGTATTAATTGTAGGTCCTATGGAAGAGCCTGGGTAAAGAATCAGTAATCGTTCTTATTGGTCGCCTATTTGTTCTTGCTCATCCTGCTTCCCACGGGCAAACTCTCAAGGTATTTAATTTTAGGTTGAAATGAAAAATATATTTTATGAATGACACTTTCTCACAGTTCTGGTTTCTGACTATATTTTTTTTATCTCATCTTTCTTTTCCAACTTTAGGTAGAAGATAGAGAGAAACATTTTGAAGCCAAGGTCTTCAGCAGATCAAGGTTTGTTTCTTGCTATGTCACTGGCCTAAGTATGTATTTGCCATCCATTTTCTTGTGGGATTGACTCTTTTACGTTATACACTAGAAAATCTTGATTCTTAGGACCATGTGGTCTAATATCATATATATTCCATTTGCTCCAAATCTTTTCTGTTCCAGCTGGGCAAATTTATTGGCAGTTTGTGGCGGAACTTTCATGCCATTAAGCTCCAATTCTTGTATGGTTACGACTTTCTGAAAGTTAATCAGCCAGCCTTATGTTTGTTCCAATTTACTTTCTTTTCCTTTTCCTGCGGTCTTGCAATCTCCTGTTGACTTATGATTGAACTGTTGTGCCCTTCTCTTTGTTGTTATTTTTCTTGCTTTCTCAGTCTTGTTTGACCCGTTATCTCATTCTCTTTTTTTCCTACAAATTGTTTGCACAAACAGCCTTTAATTCTTTTCCCCATGTTCTGCAGGATAGAGAGGCCGAAACTCTTGAATCAAGAAGTTGGAACTTGAAAGGATGACCTGTATGATCCTTACCTATTTGTCTCTATGTGCTTAACATTTTTTTGCTTCTTTGTTATTTATTCCAAAAATATACTAGTGAATCACATTCATAGTGACTACTGTGGGCCTGTTTGGCAGGGTTCCGGCTCCTCTGAAAATGACTCCGGCTCTGGATCCTCTGGTGGAGCGGATTCATTGGTGGAGCTGAATCCGTTTTGGAAAACGTTTGGCAAAACAGCTTCACCTGTTTTTTGACGAATGGATTGAAGGGGTCATATGTCCAATATGCCCCTAGCTCTTTAACTTCATTGTTTAACCTTATTTTTGTGTTTGCACTCCTAAGTTCATAACATGATTTCATATGAAATGAAAATAGTAATAACATAAATTGTATATGAAGTAGTTTATTAGTGGGCCAATAGAATTATGGCTTTTGTTTTTTGGCCCAATAGTGACACGCACGGGTGAGAAATGAGAAAGAAATGGAGATAAGATCAGATTCTTTTAGTACCAGTCGTGGCTGGCCATGAGCGAGCGCCTCGAGCTCACGTCGATTGAGCAGGAGCAAGCAAAGGAGATCGGGGCCAGGCGGAATCGGTCGCCTGGGACATGGCAAGCGCGTCTGCAGTGGAAACTGGCGGAGGGTTGGCAGCCGCCGTCCCGTGCGACGCCATTTTTGGCGGCGGCGTTGCTCTCGGCGTGTGACACTGGCCCATGCATCGTTGCCGCCCAGCGCATCTCTGGCAAGCGCACCTGAGCTTCGACCCCACTGGAGAAAGACGACGACACGCCAAGGTCGGCGAGCCATGCATCGGCGGCCACAGGTATGGCACTATGGTTCCTTTGAGTTTTAGGGGTATTTGTGTACCTGTGCTTTTCATGCCTGGGGTGGATCCGCGCGGAGCTACTATTTTTGGCTCCACCAAACCCAAATTGCTTCAGTCAGCGGGTTTTGGAGGGCTCCTCCGCCGGAACTGTTCTTCCGCTTGCCGTTTGGCAGGGCTCCAGCAGGAGCCGTCGGTGGAACTGGAGCTGGAGCCCCCCCAAAGTGGGCCTGACTATGCCCTTTTTGGGTACAACTCTAGTTCCATTCTCCATGTCACTTCTAAAGAGTTCGTATACTAAACAAAGTGATATAAATATATATTTTAGTATACACTTAAAATAAAATGGCTGATTCAAACACACTCAGCACACCACCCGCTTTAGCTCCATGAAATCATGATGCTAGCAATACCCAGCTCTGAGAATTTGTGGAGCTGGACTGGAGTTGGGCCTATATTAATGAGTGCCTCGAAGATAAAGTCTTTGTACTTCGTCTTTGTGGAGCTGCAGCACAGTCTTTATGGGGCTGTAGCACATGGTACTTGCTGTCCCTAGGACAGCATCTTAGCCATTAGGACAGCAGCACCTTGACTAGCATCTAGGACAGCAGTTAGGCAGTTAGCTTTTAGCATCTTAGACTAGCATCTAGGCATATGTTTGGCTAGTTAGCAACCTATAAATATGTATCCTAGCCCTTGGGTTGTCGTGACATTGTGTGAAGGATGTTGATGAATTCGCGCTCCGTCTCAACACTCTGTTGCAGAAGTTGGTGCAGTTCGGCGACGACAGCTATGGCGAGGAGAGAGCTGTCGAGAAGCTCTTCCGCTGCATCACCGAGAGGTACAGGTAGACCGCTCGCTCGATCGAGTCTTTGCTGGACCTCTCCACGATATCAAACAAGGAGGCAATAGGTCGCCTCAAGGTCGTTGATGTCAATGAGCGGTAGCCCCTCTCGTGGCCCATCACCATCGGTGGGAAGCCTCCATCTCACTCGAGAGCAGTGGGAGGCCCCATTTCCTCGACAGGCGGCGGCAAGCGCGGCAAGTCCAGGTGCCCAGGTCGGGGCGCGAGGAGGCGCCCAAGGCGGCGCCCAGGGCAGCACCGCCGGCAACTAGAGGCCAGCACGAGACGACGCCTGCCGCAATTGTGGCAAACATGTCCACTGGGCCAGGGAGTGCCCATAGCCACGACGCGGCGAGGCCCACGTCACATAGGTGGAGGAGCCGACTCTGCTCCTGGAACATGCGAGCATCGAGCTACCTCCAGCGGCTCTTCTCCACCTCGACGAGCCGAGGGCACACGCCATCCTCAGCGATGCCTCTGGCGACGACAAGACTGACGGGTGGTGCCTCGACACCGGTGCCACCCATCACATGACCGGTCGACGGGAGTTCTTCACCGAGCTTGACTACAGCGTTTGAGGCTCCACGAAGATCAAGGGCGTCAGCACCATCATCTTCACCGCCGAGTCTGGTGAGCACATCATCGCCTTCTCACCAAGGTAACGAGAGGCACCAATCGACTCTACGTCCTCAATGTGTAGGTGGCACAATCCATCTGCCTCGCTGCTCGTCGGGACGACGAGGTGTGGCAGTGGCATGAGCGCTTCAGGCACTATCACTTCGACGCCCTGAAGCGGCTCAGTGCCAAGGAGATGGTGCGACGCCTGCCGTGCCTTGTCCACGTAGTTCTGCGACGTCTGCGTGTTGACGAAGCAGAGGCGGCACCCCTTTCCCCAGCATTTGAGCTTCTGAGCCAAGGAGCTGCTCGAGCTCGTGCATGGGGACTTGTGTGGCCCCGTGACACCGGCCACACCAGGAGGATGACGTTACTTCCTGCTGCTCGTCTACGACCTCTCGCTACATGTGGTTGATGGTCCTCGACAGCAAGGGAGAAGCT
The DNA here is from genome assembly GCA_015476505.1 of Urochloa ruziziensis. NCBI lineage: Eukaryota > Viridiplantae > Streptophyta > Magnoliopsida > Poales > Poaceae > Urochloa > Urochloa ruziziensis. The sequence goes on along the minus strand of CM027123.1, from coordinate 34,972,138 downwards.
TCAGACGCCATCAAGCGCGCACATGCTGCTGCAGACGGGTCTTTGGCTGCCTCACGTTCGCCAAGGAGCTTGGCTACATCGGCAAGCTCGACGACAGGAGGACCTTAGGGGTGTTCATCGACTACGTGGAGGGCTCGAAGGCCTACCGCATCCTCGATCCGGAGACACAGCGTGTGCGCACGGCGCGCGACGTGGTGTTCGACGAAGGGCGTGGGACAAGGCGGTGGTCAACGACTCGACTTCCACGTACGATGACTTCACTATCGAGTACGTCCACTTCGAGGGGGCTACGGAAGCAGGCAGCTCTTCTTCACCGAGCGTGCCTACCCCAGTCCCCGAACCTCCACCGACTCCGACGCCCACCACTCTGGCACCACCACGCTCTCAAGCCACGACTTTGGCAACGACGAGCTCTTCACCGACACCACAACAGCCGGCAACCCCGCAGACTCAAGCACTGACAGCCACTCCTCCGGGCATGTCTACTCCAACACTAGCCCACGTCAAGCATAGCTTGGTGGAGTTCGCTACTCCGCTCTCCCACGACGAGGAGTCGATCGACGCGTACCGCGACGGTGAGCCGTTACGGCCGTACGATGTAAGATCTTCTCAGCGACCAACAGGTGCCAGGACTGGTGTCTCACGATCTGGAGGCGCAGATGGCGAGCCTTGGTCTTTTGCAGAGGCTGAGGGACACGCGGCATGGCGTGCCGCGATGTAGTCTGAGATAGACGCGGTTGAGAAGAACCGCACTTGGGAGCTTGCTGATCTCCCACGAGGTCACCGTGCGATCACCCTTAAGTGGGTGTTCAAACTGAAGAGGGATTAAGTGCGATCACCCTTAAGTGGCTTCGTGCAACAGGAGGGGATCGACTTCGATGATGCCTTTGCTCTTGTGGCACGGATGGAGTCCGTGCAACTCCTTCTTGCACTGGCTGCCTAGGAGGGCTAGCACGTCCACCACATGGACGTCAAGTCGGTCTTTGTTAACGGCAACTTGAAGGAGGAGGTCTACGTGCACCAGCTGCCGAAGTTTGCGACCCTCGGCAAGGAGGGCAAGGTGTTGCGTCTGTGCAAGGCCCTCTACGGCTTGCGGCAAGCACCGAGGGCGTGGAATGCCATGTTGGATTCCACGTTCAAGGGGATGGGCTTCGGGCAAAGCCCGCACGAGGCGACCATCTACCGGCGGGGCAATGGTGGCAATGCCCTGCTGGTGGGTGTCTACATCGACGACTTGGTGATCACTGGCACCAAGGATGCGTAGGTGGCGGCGTTCAAGGAAGTCATGAAGGCCACCTTCCAAATGAGTGACTTGGGGCCACTCTCCTTCTACCTGGGGATCGAGGTGCTCCGAGACGACTCCGGGATCACGCTTCGAATGACCGCCTACGCCAAACGCGTCGTTGAGCTAGCTGGGCTCACCAACTGCAACCCAGCTCTCACTCCGATAGAGGAGAGGCTGAAGCTCAGCCGCGACAGCACGACGGAGGAGGTGGACGCCACGCAGTACCGGCGTCTTGTGGGGAGCCTTCGCTACCTCGCCCACACATGGCCAGACTTGCATTTTCAGTCGGCTATGTCAGTCAGTTCATGCAGCGACTGACGACAGAGCACCAGCAGGCCATGAAGAGGATCCACTGCTACGTCGCGAGGACTCTCGACCACGGTCTCTACTACCCGAGGTGCCCTAGGATGGCGCACTTCGTCGGGTACAGCGACAACGATCACGCCGGTGACATCAACACTAGCAAGAGCACAAGCGGGATCCTCTTCTTCCTCGGCAAGTGCCTCGTGAGCTGGCAGTCGGTCAAGCAGCAAGTGGTGGCTTTGTCCAGCTGTGAGGCCGAGTACATAGCGGCATCCACCGCTTCGACTCAGGCGCTCTTGCTTGCTCGACTGCTTGGTGATGTCCTCAGTAGAGACATTGGAGCGATGAAGCTTAGGGAGGACAGCAAGTCCGCTCTGGCCCTAGCAAAGAATCCTGTTTTCCATGAACGGAGCAAGCACAGCTGGGTGAGGTACCACTTGATCCGAGGCTGCTTCGAGGAAGGAAGCATCAAGGTAAGCTACATCAACACCAAGGACCAGCTTGCGGACTTGCTCACCAAGCACCTTGGGAGGATCAAGTTCCTTGAGCTTTGCTCCAGGACCGGGATCGTCCAACTCTCCCACAAGACGACGCACAAGACATAGGGGGAGAATGATGGGAATAAGTCTCTGTACATGGTGTTTGTGGGGCTTCAGCACATGGTACTTGCGCTGCTGCTGCTGCGTGGTGGTCTTGCTGCCCCTAGGGCAGCATCTTAGCCATTAGGACAGCAGGATCTTGCCTAGCATCTAGGACAACAGTTAAGCAGTTAGCTTTTAGCATCTTAGACTAGCATCTAGGCATATGCTTAGATGGTTAGCAGCCTATAAATATGTATCCCCAGCCCCTTGGGTTTGCATGACATTGTGTGAAAGAGAAAACCAGAAAATTACCCCAACTCCTAGGGTCGTCCTCTCCCAATGAGAGTAATGATTCAGCTACTAACAGGATTAAGGACAAAGCACATTATGATACCAATTTTGAGATTGTATCGTCTCCTTTGGTTGTTAATAGTTGGAATAGTTGTAGTTATAGAAGGTTGAGAAGGTTTGGTTTCAGTATTCATGTGGCTACTTCTATACCTAGATGAACAGATACTACATCTGTACCTAGATGAGAGGTGTAAAAAACGTATTGTCGTCTGCATGCAGTCCTTTACCCTTTAGATGAACAGCACCAGATTAAAGGAATGGGAATAGCAATTGTAAATTCCAAGCCTAAATTGAAGTTAATTGACTCATTTCAAATCGTTACGCCTATACTGTCTTACGGCTTTCAAATAGAGGTTACACCATTTACTAGTTTATAGACAAAAATAACAGATACTAAGCATAAATGACAACATGGCATAAGATTTGTAGGCTGATCTATGTGATGATTGGAATTCTTCTGCACATGGTCAACTGCAATTCAAGTTCTAAATCATTGGTGAATGTGAATTAGATATGGCTAGCCTTTCACCGTTTTACTTTGTATTGCTATTATGCTCTCAAGCATTTTCTTTTTTCCTAGATGTGGTTTGTTACTTAATATTTGTGAGGCTGGCAAGTTGTACTGTTTATTTTTCTTAGGTTGATTTGACAAACTTTTCACCGCATTATTAATGTGATTATAAGCTATGATCTTTCTCTTTGATTATTGGCTTTTGTTTATATAATCGTTGTGACCATACTCAAGATAATCACGTTTCATTCTTTTTTCCACATTGTTTAGTCTGTCGAACTTCATAGGCTTGGCCATCTACCATGACTCCAATAGCAATCCTTGGAAGCTTAATAAGAAATGGGAAGATCTAATCCTACTGAGGGGAGTGAGGTTGTTTCTCCTTTCAGTCAGAATGCCTTTGTTTGTACATGTTTGCTACTTCTTACGCTTGAATTGTCACAGATATTTCAAGATGGCATTGATGATCACTCTGGAAATTCTATTTGGGCAGTAAATCGGAACTGATTAGTTTTCCCTATAAATGGAACCCTTAAATATAAACGATTTGGAAAGAATAAAAGAGGGGATCTAGATACTCCTGTTGAGCAGTGATGTTTCCTTAACTGTAACTGAGGTGCCCAAAGGTACCTAATTACCCTACTTCTTTAGTATATTCAGTTATTGTGATTATAACTTACTTACTTCTCTTGAGGTTTAGAATACATGTCGATGTGACTCACTTACGGCCTATTGTAGTTGTAAAGGAAGATCGTCGTGCTTGGTGGCATTATGCTATGCTTGCTTCTCTTCATTTTCCTTTCCCTATTATGAGTAAAATAGTTAATTGTGACCTTTCAAATGCTTTTGCTTTATTTAAGATCGTTGGACAAAATCTCTCTTTTAAGGGTAGATTGTTTGAATTTCCCCTTCACTCAGTACTTCTACTCCTTGCACATCTACTGCTTCTTGCTTATTCAATGTGCATATCCTGTGTCACTTTCCCTAAATGCCACATTTAGGGGATATCTAGTTAGCGGCTAACACACAAGGAATCCTGGCTTAAGGTGTGTGCTTCTGTGGCTTATTTGGCTTTGTAGAAAACGGTTAAGTAGACTGTCGAACTTGGGGCGTCTCTTTGCTGGCCTTATCTCGCCTTGCAGAACAAAGATAGGCGCATGTGCCAAAAAAGCTACCTTCGCTTGTTAAACTAGCTTAGTGTTGAGAGTTCCTTTATGATATCTTTGAAAACCCATTGACTGCTTAGATGAAAGGTTAGCTATGGACATTAGGATATGGTTTGTTTGCAAATTATTTGGTGAAACATGTTTATGTGTGATCTTCTCCTGTCTTTTTTGTACCAGTTTATCACAAAAAAAGACACGTGGAGGATTGATGTACCCACTGATGTTTATTTGCCCTTCGCTTTTCAGCTATTGGTCTCACGGGAGAGAACTAGGCACCTCTGCCAGCTTCGTCGCCGTTATGTTCAATTGTATGATTCCCTGTTGCAACAAGCTCCTAATGTTGATATTTTTGAAATTCGAGAGATATTGAAAATTCTAGACACAAAGGTCATTACACTCATATAGTGTCCCATTGGGAAGGGCTTTCTTTTTGGATGTTTATCTTCTAGTTGTCAACAGTTTTTAGTTTGGTTATATAGACCTTGTGTTGATTAATTGAACCTGTAACCATGTGAGATAGATATTATGTTTCCTATTAAATTATATTTAATGGTTTATAATTGGTTAACTTAAGTGGTATGTGGATTTCACTTATACACGGGTGGTGCGACTAATAGTTTATAAGCAGGGGCGAAGCTAGAGAAAAATAGTGCGGGGTGCACTGCCTTGTAAAATCAAATATGATGAAAATTGATGATTTTTAATAGAATTTTAAAATTTTGTGGGTGCCCGTGCAACCATTACTCATGACGTGACTCCGCCCCTGTTCATGAGGTTGGGAAAGAATTGGAACTTAAGTTATTGTCAAGTTTATGGTTTCATAGAACATGAGAAGTGAAGAACTGAATCTTAAACCCTTGTGATTCTTGGAACTGTAGAAGTTCTACTTCTGATATGCTCTATAAAATTATTTGTAGGGAGCTGGTTCTGGTGCTATGCAGCCACCTATGGGAATGCCAGGCATTCCTGGCATGCAGTCAAATACACAAGGGCCCCCTGGCACCCCGACAATGCCGTATTCTCCACATGCTAGAACTCAGGTCTCAACCCCGTCCAAAATTGATCCTACTCAAATTCCCCGGACAATGATGACTGAAGCATCAATCATCATTTATGAGACCCGTTACCCATTGGCCCGCTGATCTGGCTTTATAATACTCTGTTATTGAAGAAAACATTATATTAGTTACTTGAAACTCTAGAACAAGCGAGGAAGGCATTGGTGTTTCCTTTTACTCACATTCTATTGTTGACTATTTGTACATAATCATACATCAATAGTTATATTTATTATACATACATCATTACTCATTAAGACAACGTGGTCTGTATAACTTTAGTTATATTAGTTACAATAAAAATGGTTTAGTTTTTACTTTAAAGTTATTAGTCTAAATTATACAACTCTTTGAGCTATAGTTTAAAATTAAATATATTATTGATTATGCATGTGCTACACCTTAGGTGTAGATACACCCAATTGAACTAAATTGTTGTAATGTTGTCCTTAGTTGTACGTAGATAAACTCAGTTGGGTGCAGAACAAAATTTAGTGGCCACCAATCAGCGCGACTACTAAGTAGTGGAATAGCGCTACCGACATTAATCATCTAAGATTGAAATTTTATACGGAGTATATAGCATTGCCATAAGGAAAACTTTAAATAGTTATAGTTCTACAAAAGTTTAATGTCCGCAATTTTAATAGTTTAATATAATGAAAATAGGATATTTATACCCTAGAAAATGTATGAATGGTGACCATACTGCTTAAATGCACATTCAGGAGATTAAAATCAAGCCTAGTAAGTATTAAAAAAATAAAAACGAAGCCTAGGCATGTCCGGCTTGACCTGAACAAGTCTCCACCTGGCCCTGGTCCACATCCAGAGGCAGAGAGGATCCTGGAACCCGGACCCACCACAGCTCCCGCGTTCTTTATGGCGCCCGCACGCGGTCAAACTATGGTTTGACTCGAGTATCATCTCTTCCTCAGCTCGAATACCGCGTCGTCTTGTCGTGTTCCCCTCTCCTTGGATTACAAAGAGCTCCCGCGCCGCCACCAATCCACCCGCTCCCGCCAATCCTCTCCTCAGTCTCCGTGTCGGCTTCGTCAAGATAAAACCGCTCCCCTCCTCCGCCTCGTCCTCGAATCCGTGCTTCGATCCGGCCACGGCGGCCGGACGGGTCGTCATCACAAACAACAATCTTGTCTTGTCCCTCCTTCCGATTCGGAGTGTTTCGTTGATGGTGATATCGGCGAAGTGATCGAGGAGGCGATCGAGAGCCCCTGCCACTCCTCTTGTAATCTTGCCGCCGTCAGGGAGCGAGGAGGGAAGGAGGATGCCGTACTGCGTGGTGACCGCGGCGGCCGTCGCCGGCGAGGAGGAGGTGCGGATCTTCTACCAGCGCTACGGCCACGGCGCCGCCAAGGTCCTCCTCATCATTGGTACGGAGCCGCTGCATATTCTCCTTCTCTCTTGCTCTGTTTTGATTTTGTCCCCAATTCTTGCGCTCGTGTGTCACCGGCCTAGAAAGTTGGAGCAATTTTCCTAAGATTTTTTTCCCCAATTGGGAACACGCAGGATTCGCGGGGACGTACGAGTCGTGGGGCCCGCAGGTGAAGGGCCTGACGGGCGCCGTGGAGCCCGTCGACGAGGAGGCCCCGGCTGCCGGCGACGACGGCTCCGGCGCGGCGGAGGGCGTCGAGGTCTGCTGCTTCGACAACCGCGGCATGGGCCGCAGCTCCGTGCCGGCACACAAGTCGCAGTACACGTGCGTGCACGACGATTGATTTCCCTCTTTCTACCCTCCTCCACTCGTTTCGGTTCGCTTTCGCGACGATGGCGACGCAGATTATTGCGGGCTCAATGTTCCTGACGATATTGTTCATGTTCTCTCTCAAAATTTTCTTGGCAGGACGGCGATCATGGCAAAGGACGCCCTAGCGCTCATGAATCACCTAGGATGGCGAAAAGCACATGTCTTCGGCCACTCCATGGGTGAGAGTGAGACACATTTTTTTTAACCACATAATAAAGTATAGCTGGGTAGTTGGGCCCTGCTGATTTTGAGTTCATGAGCAATCGCGTGACAACTGACAAACTGTATCTGAAACAGGGGCAATGATAGCTTCAAAACTGGCTGCAATGGCACCAGACCGCGTCGCGTCGCTGGCGCTGCTCAACACGACGGGAGGAGGCTACCAATGCATCCCAAAGGTAGGTATGGTTCCCCAGCCATTCAGATACCGCTGATCATGTCACTTTTTAGCATTTCTTTTCCACCAGGTCAGAAAAAAGCTCCATTTGTTTGGGACTTCAGTCGCAATCAGATGGAGGATATTTCTTTTCCAACGTTGCTTTCTGCTATTCATTCTCCGGCTTCCAGACTGCCTATTATTGGGTTGGAAAAATCGACCGAAACATGATTCGTAAATTCGAAGGTGAAATCAAAATCTTCCGGCCCACATTGACTGACATGGAAAGGAAGAGTCAAAATTGGCTACAACCAAGTAATCAACAATTTGGTAATGACTTGTCATACTGAAGGAAGCACGGGTGAAGCATCTAGTTGGTCGCTTTGAGTTCAGAGTTATAATGCTGGGTGCGCAAACATCAAAATTGATTAAGATTTTTTTTCTTTCAAAATGAATAGTTCAATTTACGTCTAGATTTCGAGATGGCGATATGTGCTGGAAGGCTAGGATCTTTTGCAACATGACCGCGACCTCCTTACTTATCAACATGACCGCAGATTTTTTTGGGTTCCTTTAGCTACGTACTTGAACACGATCTTGCCCCCTTTGTCATTTTGCCCCAAGTTAGAGTGACCACATAGCCATGGAAAAGGCTTGACACTATATTTTTCAAATTATAATAAAACAAAACCACTCATGGTCTTCACAACAAAGTCCATTGAACTTTTCAATGAGTTGGTCAGCTAGACTCAGTTCTCGTTTAGACTTCGTCCGCAGTTGTGTTTGGTGAAGAATTATTTCCTTGTTGTTGTCATTGCACTTGCACTGGCCTGGTTATTAGGAGAGAGAATAAAAATAAACTTGATCCTGTCGTCAATGACACTTTCTTTTCCAGGTTGATTGGCACACGATATCTCTCGCCTGTCGTTTTCTACGGGCAAGAACTCCTGAGCAGAGAGCGATTCTCGATCTTGAAGTCCATTATACGAGGGTTAGTGATCACTTATTTTTCTTCTATAAATATTAGGACCTGCTTATTGTATGCAGAAGAAAACTAATTTTGAAATCATATCACACTGAAGGAATACCTTGAGGAAGCTGTTGGATCATGTACCAGAAGACAAATGCTTTATCAGGTAAGAACAGTGAAGGAGGTGAACTCTAACCGATATCTATTGATATAATAAATTTCTTCATCAAAATACCTTTCTATGAAACTAGATTAGTCTGTGATAAAAATGCCACAACATTTACGATTTCTGAAGTACAGTAACATGAACAATAATGGGTAGAAGCTAAAGATGCGAAATAACCCATTAGATATTGCACATGCCATTTTTGTATACTCATATCTGATAAGTATGATATTTTTTTCCAGGAATATGTGAAAGGTTTGTCATCTGGTGGCATGCAATCCCGACATGGATTCGAGGGGCAAATAAATGCTTGCTGGACACATAAGCTCTCAACGAAAGAATTAGACAGGATTCGCTTAGCAGGTTTCCTTGTTCTAATTATTCATGGCAGGTAACTGAAAGCTCTGGTAATCCCATTATTCCATTACTCCAGACAATACTGATCACATATATGGTGACATTTCTCTAGGGATGATGTTGTTGCTCAGTTGTACTATGCAAGGAGGCTTGCAGAAAAGCTACAGCCTGCTGCCAAGCTAATTGAGCTCCATGGAGGCCACCTAGTGAGTCATGAAAGACCAGCTGAGGTAAACATCGCATTCGTCAAACTTCTGAATCTGTTGGTTTTGTCACTATACCTCTCCAGATTATTTAAAAAAATGTGATTTATGTAGCAGCAGAGCAGCTGTTTTTAACTGACAACTTCCCTTGCAGGTTAATATGTCCTTCATGGAGATGATCAAGGCTTCAAAATCAAATACAGAACTAGAGGAGTGGTCAAACCTTCCAAAGCCTGATGGTATGTACTTACTGGCAAATCGCATACTGAATGACTCTGATGTGAACGTAAAAATCATCGAAGTAAATCTTCTTCGTAAACTAGATAACCGAAGTAATTTCTGGTGTTTGCTGTATCAGCCGGTTGTCTCCGTAAGCGAGATGGTGACACGGTGAATTACCTCATCGTTACACACAATCTGCTCGCAAAGCTCCAACTTATTTTGCTCTTCTTCTTTGGAGTGTTCTATGTTATTCTTGAGCACGCGAGGAGGGCCATAAGAGTTTTGAAGCCTGTCAGAGTTTCTGCTTCCACGCTGTAGGTAAGTACTATTTGGCATACACGTTTTTCTTGTGTCCTATAAAGCTGCTATTGGTAGACTAGAAACTGACAAGAAAATTTATCTTGCAGAATCATTAGCCAGTGGACGATTGAAGTCGAAGTTCTTCCATCTTGAGAAAAGTGTGAATTCAGAGAGATACTTCCGGCAAAAGAGGCTGGACATTACAGGCAGGTCCTCCACGAAAATGTTTTGTAACTTGCCCCCTTGGTTTTGTGAGTGAGAGGCAAGTCATTTCCTGCAATCCAGTGAGGAAGGATGTGTATTGTATTGTTTGTTCAATATAAATGAAGTACACATTCTTCTCATCACAACAACAGAACCATCTTTTGACAAAAGATAAATGAAAGATTTACACATTTAGAATTCTCGAGTTTTTATTCGCAATATTCAGGCGTTTACAGAGGCCTCAGGCATCGGCCGTAAATTAACACAGCAAGCTATACATAGTTACATACGTTGCGAGCAACAAAAGGAAAACATTCAAAAATGAATTTGGAGCTCGTCTCAACTATCAACCACTTTCATGGACGACGCAATGGACTTCGTCTTGGATGCCACGCTCATGTCGAGCTCAAGCATAGGCCACCCTGCTGGCGCGCGTGCTGACGCCGAGACGCGGCGGCGTCCAGTCCCCCGTGCAACTCGACTCCGGGCTGTACCCTGCAAGCAGCGCCGACCCGCCGCTCTGACTCGCGCTCTGGCACGAGCTCGACGTGTCCCCGGCGACGATCCCGCCGCCCGACCGGCTCCTGCCGTGCGTCGGTGTGCCCGGCGACGTCGGTGGCGCGGGCCGCGCCTTGGCGCGCGCCGACCGCGTCGCCGCCATGTAGCCCGGGATCGCCGGCGGCCGCCCGTGCCCGTGCGCTGCCATGGCGGCCTGGTTCAGCGAGCCCCGGAACGGCGCGTCCACCACCTCCACCGTCTTCTCGGGAAAATCTGCGGCCGCTACCGTCAGGTAGGACGCCGTTCTGGCTGCGGCGGCGCCATGGCGCGCCGTCATGGCGTGGTCGTCGTCCGGCGCTGCGTCGTGCTGCCGCTGTGTCGCGGCCATCCAGCGCTCAAGCCAGTGGAAGCCCAGGCCGCCAGCGGCCTTGTCGCCGTCATCCTCGTGCCGCCGCCGCTGCTGTTGGTAGGCGTAGGCGTAGGCGAGTGCACGCTCCCGGCGCGCGGCGGCGTCGTGGCGGCGGGCGCCCTCAGCGCGGACGTCCTCCAAGGTGCGGCTGCTGCCGTCCCAGCCGCCTCCGCCGGCGGAGGGGCTCCTCCCGCCGCCGTTGCTGACGTCGTCGCCGCGGCTGCCGCCGAGACTGCCCCTGCTCCTGCTCCGCTGCATCAGGTCCACGGCCTCGCCGTCGTCGCCGCCGTCGTGGTGATGGTGATCGCCGCCCACCAGTGCGAGATCGAGGCACGGCTGGTGGTGGTGGTGACGCGGTGCTCCCGGTAGGAGGGTGGGTGGAGGCGGAGGGGTGGGCGGCGGGAGGAGGAGGAGCGGGAGGTCGGCGAGGCGGCGCGCCCGGACGCGGGCCTGGGCGCGGACGAGCGCCTGCATGCAGCGCATGGTGAGGTGGACCTGCCGCCGCACCTGGTGGCCGCGCACCAGCGCCTGCAGACGCACCAGGCCGCGCAGCGCGCGCAGAGCTCGACGAGCCTGGAACCAGAAACAAAACGTGGAATGATTTTGAAATCACTACTCTTCCGAGTTCCGAGAGGGAATCGTTGGTACAGTAACTTGTTTAGCAAATGCAATTTTCAACTGATTTGAGAATTTCTGACAAAATCCAACCATATTGCAAGTTTCAAGAGACGGTTTATGCACTACCGGAAACCGCTCCTTTGCCGTGTGCCTGAGTCTTTGCCGTGTGCATGTCCTCGGGCACACGGCAAAGGGCCGGCTTTGCCGTGTGCAAGAAAGCAGGCTCACGGCAAAGGCACTGCACACGGCATCATATGTCTTTGCCGTGTGCCCTGTGGCCTGGCACACGGCAAAGAATTATCTCACGGCTAAGGGGCCCCTTTGCCGTGGGCCCAGATCCGGGGCTCACGGCAAAGGCCCACACACGGCAAAGTTGGAACCTTTGCCGTGAGCCTAATTACTCGGCCCACGGCAAAGGTGACGGCGTGTGACGGCCGTCACCCTTTGCCGTGTGCTAGCCGTGTGGCTCACGGCAAAGGGCTGGCACACGGCCACGTCAGCCCTTTGCCGTGCGCCCCGGACCCTGGCCCACGGCAAAGGTTATTTTTTTAATCTTTTGTCACCAAAAATTTTGTGGTGTCAATGTAACTTGCTTGGTGTTCCATGTTAAGATTTGGTGCATTTCACAAATTATTTACAATATTTAGTTATTTTATTTCTTTTTTCGATTTATCGTTGAAAATAACTTTTGAGCTGCAAGTGTGTCGAATAATGGAATATAATGGATTCAAAGGGACCATACAAGTTATTGAGTCCATTCTGAGGCCGTATCCATGAACTGTAATGAAAATTCGAGCGTGTGGTTCAAGAAACATGATTATGCACGTTGGGCCGAATCGTTTTTAAATTTTAGAAAAAAAATCCAAGTCTGAAAATCATCAGATTTGTCCTACCATTATGATTTCATGTGTATATGATGTGGTAAAAAGTTGAACACGTTTCGCACAAGTTGTCACGTACGCTGCTTACAAATCGAAGAATCTCTGGAGAAGTTTCTGAGAGTTGAGAATGAGTAGTTCAAATTGAGAGGCGTAACTGAAGTCGAATTAGGTTTTGACTTCAAAAGTTTTTCCATAGATAAAAGGCAACATAGATGTAGCGAGACCAAATTTTCGTAAATTTTCGTACACATTTCATAATTTTATAATTTTTTTTGAATTGAATAATATGAACTCATATGTACATATATATACATGAAGTAACATACTTCTTATCATATATTCATCAACCATGTTGTTAATTGAGTAAAGCAAGCCATGTTCAAAATGTGACAAAGTTATGCAAAGATGAAATAATTGATCAAACTGAATTCAAACGATTTACATGATCTAAATCGAATTTGAATTTCAAACGCATGAAATACTAATTTTTTTGGTGTGAAAACCTTCAACATGAGTTGTTTAGGACCTTAGGCAAGGTAACAAATATTATCAAAGTTTGAACTGCGCAAAAAATTTTAAAAAACTTTTGAACTTTGCCGTGTGTCATACCCCAGGGCACACGGCAAAGGTGCCGTGAGCCAGATCTGGACACACGGCAAAGAGGTGGCCTTTGCCGTGTGCCCCAGATCTGGGCACACGGCAAAGGTCCTTAGACTTAGCCAGTTTGAATCCCGCCCCGCACACACACCCACACGTAATCGCCGCCGCCGCCGCCAGCTCTTCCCGTTCGACGCCGCGCGCCGCTGCCGCCGCCGCCGTCACAGCGCGCCGCCGGCCACGCCACGCCGCCGTCCCTCCCCGCGCGCGCCGCCACGCCCCGCCGCTGTCCCTCCCCGCGCGCGCCGCCGTTGCTTCCTCCCCGCGCGTCGGCCGCCGCCGCCTCTCTCCGCGCGCGCCGGCAGCCGCCTCCCTCCCCGCGCGCGCCGGCCGGCCGTCCCCTGTGCGCGCCGTGCCTGCGGGCGCCGTCGGCGGCAGGCCAGCCACGCGCTGCCGGGCCCTCCCTCGCCGGCCGGCCGCGCCGGCCCCTCCCTCGGCCGGCAGCCCCGCCAGCCCCTCCCTCGCCGGCCACCTCCACCTCCGTCGGCCGGCCGTGAGGTAAATTTTTTTTTGTTTTTTCTATTTTTCTTTATTTATTTAGTTTATTTAGTTTAGTTAGTTTAGACAAAATATTTAGTTAGTTTAGACAAAATAGTTTAGTCACTTTATTTTAAATTAGTATGAGATTAGTTTATTTTAGCATACTTTAGACAATTACATTCAGTTTAGTTTAAAGTGAATTGAGATGAATTGGTGTACTTATATTAGATTAATTTGTATGTGATTGGACATATGTTTTTTTACTTGTTTAGTTAAGTTGAATTAAAAGATATATGCGTTTGTGGTTGCCGGCCATCGTGTCGTTGTCTATGTGGTTGTCGGCCATCGTGCCGTTGCTTTTGTTGCAGGTTTTGAAACCTCCCGTGCAGGGGAGGTGCTGTCGAAATATTTAAATTTTGACATTTTTTTCTTTTTTTTCAGGTTGTTGCAGGTTCTAGGCGTGACACCGTCCCCGAGTCGGCACCGTCCCCGACTCGCACCCGTTCCCGGCGCGTCACCGTCCCCCACTCGCCCCCGTTCCCGGCACGTCACCGTCCCCGACTCGCCCCCGTTCTCGGCGCGTCACCGTCTCCGACTTGCCCCCGTTCACGGCGCGTCACCGTCCCCGACTCACCCTGTTCCTGGCGCGTCACCGTCCCCGACTTGCCCCCGTTCTCAGGTGAGACATAAATATCTTTCTGTCCTTGACATGCATGTTAGTGGTTAACGTAACCTAGGCGTCTCCCGTTCGAAAGAGATACGGTCGGAAATATGCAGAACTTTGAATATCTATGATCGTATCTGTTTCGAATTGTCCACGTTATTTGGACAGCCGGAGGATGCGCAACCGGGGGTAGTTTCCATTCTCTACTCCGATCCGAGACTGAATGTCGGTAGCATCTCCCCGTTGTTCTCCGGATACACACTCTCCCTCTCGGGACGTGTATTTGGAGAACAGCGGGGAGATGCTGCCGAAATTCGGTCTCGGATCAGCGTAGAGCATGGAAACTACCCTCGGCTGCGCATCCTCGGGTGGGATTAGGACCTATCTTCACCATTTAGCTAGGCAATATAATAATCGTGTAGATGTTATTTGTTTTATATTAGTCATGCAATTGCTTATTATATCAATAATTCGTATAATAGAGGATGGGTGATCGTGAGTGGATGTACACCGGCTGGTCCCGTGGGGGTGAAATGACCTTGGATTGGATTCAGAGGACCGAGTCTTTTTTGATTCAGCATTTGCAAACGTTAGAGGAGCGTCTATCACTTGGTGTCCGTGCAGCAAATGTGGGAACACACGTGCACACACAAAGGAGGACATTAGAAATCATCTCTGCAAGCATGGGTTTACTCGAGACCGTACCAAGTCAAACTGACCAAGACGGACGCCAGAAACATGAGGCTGACGAGGGCAGAATACATACGGGTAAATATACACTATCTCTTAAATTAGTTACGCTTAGTTTACTCTACTTATGTGTACTTGATGATGTGCAGGCCGTTCCGCATTGGTGCGCCCCCCACAGGAGGTGCTAGGATATGATAGTGGACAAGTGGTGCGCTAATGGTTGGGAGGCGACCCACAACGAAGCCCGGCGGAGGCGTTTGATGATGTCTGGTAAACCACACCACCAAGGCAACCGCGACCTCGCGGCGTACGGCCAGAGATGGGTATGTGTCTTAAACTAAGTACACTCAATTTTCAATCTTGAACAATTCATGAAATCTGGCTTTATATTTTTTTTGCAGTCTCAAACACATGGTGGTCAGCCTTGCCCCCCGCTCATGGCATACGCTTTGTCTCACAAGGACAAGGCGACTGCCCCCGACAACGTCTACAACCCGCTGGACGGGCCCGAGGCGTACTCAAATCCGAGCGTCCACAGCCGCCTCAGTGACTACTCAGAGATGGCAAGGGAGGTCCACGGGCCAGAGTTTGATCCGATCACCGAGCAAATTGATGGAGAAGTGCTCATGAGGTCGGGAGGAGGCAAGAAGCATGGCCGGTACAGCGTTGCCAACAGCCTAGTGGACACGGCTAGTACTCCGACTCTCTCCTCGCTTAAAGCCAGGGCCACGGACTCGACCCCACCCATACGCCCAGGGCAGAGTACTACACAGATCCAGATGGATCAATTGAAGGTAAATTCTATTTTACCTGTTGCTAATTGATTATCGCTAGTGCTTGCTTTGTATTGTCACATTGCCATGAAAAATTGCAGGCCCAGATGGAGGACCATATGAGAGCTCAAAGGGAGGAGTGGGCAGCGGAGAAGCAGGCAATTTATGCCGAGATTGAGCGCAAGGAGGCAGCTGAGCGGGCCGAGCGGGAAGCCGAGCGGATGCGGTATGCTCAGATGTACCAGTACTTGAGCAGCCTTGGGATGGTGGTAGGTCATACACCACCGCCACCGATGTTAGTCGCTCCGCCACATGTTAGAGAGCTTACTCCGGTGAGTCGCTTGAAAACCCTGAAGTTTCATTCCTCATAGTGACTTAGAACTTATATCATCTAGTTGGATTCCACATAGTGACTTAGAAACCTAAATGATCATAGCTTAGCGATTGTGTTGCATTTTGTATCGTTTGTGCAGAACCTGTCAACGGCGTCGAACGATGGGCCCATGGACATGTCGCCCCCTCAGGTGTCTCCTATCCCGCCTCCGTGGACGCCCCTCCCTCCTGGCGGACCGTACCAGCAGTGACCGCAGATGAGACCCGGCATGCCACCGATGAGCTCGCCGTACCCGCCACCCCCTCACGGCTCACCCTTCTCGCAGGACCCGCCACACCCGCTGCCATCTGCGTGAGTTTTATGAAATTGCATTGTATGGACGTGCATGGACTCGTAGTTGCTTAGGATCGAGTTGCATGGACTTTTATGGACTTGTATGAGCTTGTATGAACTTCTATGCACTTATATGGACTTTTATTTGCATATGTGGATGATTGGACTATATAAACTGCCTGTGATGTGTATTGTGGTATACAAACTGCCTGTGATGTGTATTGTGATATACAAACTGCCTGTGATGTTTTGTATTGGGGCATAATTGAAATAAAGAAAAAAGGGGGATCTGCTGCGGCCTTTGCCATGTGCTAAGGAAAAAGCACACGGCAAAGACCCGGCCTTTGCCGTGAGTATCTGCCACGGCTCACGGCAAAGGCCGGGTCTTTGCCATGAGCATTTGCCTTAGCACACGGCAAAGGCCCCAGCTTGGGCCCACCTGGCGCGGCCTTTGCCGTGCGCCGGCCCCTGTGGCACACGGCAAAGGCCCCAGCTTGGGCCCACCTGGCGCGGTCTTTGCCGTGTGCCCGCCGTGACGGCCCACGGCAAAGACCCGTAACGGGCACGGCCGTTAAGCCCAAACTGGCACACGACAAAGACTTTGGCGCACGGCAAATCTTTGCCGTGTGCCCGCGTTGGGGCTCACGGAAAAGATGACCTTTGCCGGCCAATCTTTGCCGTGTGCCCTTTGCCGTGAGCCGCACACGGCAAAGTTCTTTGCCGTGTGCGAAACTACCTTTGCCGTGTGCTTCAGGCGGCGAATCCGGTAGTGATGAACACGTTACGTTGGTGCCTATATATTGTGTTTCGAAACATCAAGTCCAAAAAACCAGCTGACATTTTGTAGGAAAGGAATCTAATAATTAAGCACATGCATTGTTTTTTTTGCGCAATGTTTCTTGCATTATGCCACCGATTTTAAGAGAGGGTTTGTGCGATGGTAGAGTTCCTTCTAGGAGGACGATGGAACTGGGAGAGCACCTATAGCTTGCAAAATTATCATTCCCTTAATTTAATTGAGGACGACAGGACACAATGAGCACTGCACCAACTTGCATTCATCACTCGATCATTTCCGTAACACACTCTGTATATACGTACGGTGGCTGAGATGGAGGCACGTGTAGAAATCATTGCTCACCACCACTGCGCTGCAATACGTAGCAGTAGTATCAACATGCCTGCTGTTGAGAGCAACTGAGATCGATCTATTGGGACTATCAAGCCATGTCATGTGGTACATCGAGCAACCACAGCACATCTTTCCGGTACATATACAGTACGGTTGCCAAGGTAAACTAAAGCTTGTTTCTTTAGCTCGTCCAAGTTGAAATAGCCACTGGGCGCAATTTTATTAGGTATTATTCATTCCAAATTGTATGTCATTTTGACTTTTCTACATATATACATAGATTTGGCTATACACATAGATATACCTTATATCTAAATAAAGTGAAAACTATGTATCTAAAGAATACCTAAAATGATTTATAATTAATTGGAACGGAGAGAGTAGTGTATAATTTGGTTATTGCTATAGTTCTAGCTAATTGTAATCTACTTAACCCTCTAGGGATACAAGTCCAGCTACTCCCTCCATCCCATGAAAAATGCAATTCTAGCGTTCAAAAAATATCTCACAAAAAATGTAATTCTACAAGTTGGATTAAACTGCCTTCCTAGTTTTAAGTGGGCAGATTTGATTTACATGCCAAAACTAACTAAATATGACAAATAAATGGGCGTTGGAGTCTTTTTATGCCACTACTAATCTGTCTTTTTTTTTAGCCACATTACTAATTTGTCTTAAAAAGATTAGAATTGCACTTTTTATGAGATAGAGAGAGTACTTGTTATAAAGCAGTTTCTTTGTCAAATTTTATCCAGGATTAACTAGTCTTGTTATAACAAACAAAAAAAATACTCCAGTAAAATAAGTTGCAACCCAGAACAGAACAGGCCAACATATTTGCAACCGTAGACCATGTGACTAAGCTTGAGCAAAGTTTATTTCAGTGGTGCACCGTGGCCCTGCTACTTCTCACTGCTGTTACCGGCAACCGGCATCTACCCAAAGGAGAAAGAAGGAAACCGGCCGGCCGTGCTCCCCATAAAAGCGCAGTTACTGAGCTCGGTTGGGCCGGTCCGGTTGGTGCCGCGGGCATGGGATCATTGGATCCCAACGCAAGCATCAGTACACACGCCACGACCTGCACCTAATCGCCACCCACGGAATTGATGCGCGCATGATATGATTGTATTCCGCACCGAGTAGTAAGCCGCCGTGTCATTCTCGCCAAATCTCACTGCTTGCGCTGTAAGCAAGCCCATCGATCTTGGTCCTCGATGCCTCTCCCGGCCTCCAGTACCTCGCTAGCTAGACCGGCCACCTTAAAAAGTCACCGGCTGATTTTAACGCCGGATCTCTCTCTTCCACCGATCTCTTGCCCGTCACTGGGTGAAAAAACAGGGGCTCGCCACCTACCGCGACGGGACTCACTTGACCACTCACCTTTTTAGCTTTTCCCGGTCGTTGGCTGTATACGGATTTTTGTTGTTATTACGGCCGGTGCATGCATGTAAGTGATTTGGCCTGTAGTCGACGGTGCAAAGGAGCTAGTTTGACAGTGGTACTGGTACGTACCGATCGACCAACCCAATTAGTGCGAGGAGGTTGCTAATAACTCTGGGGGAGCCCTTAATTACATGCGATCCAGATGGAATGAATGGGGATCAAACACAGAAATGCATTTCGAGCATCCATGTCGATGAGCGAGGAATTAAAATTTTTATCGAGTTCATAAATATATATATATATATATATATATATATATATATATATATATATATATATATATATATATATATATATGTGCGAAATAAATAAACGACTCTGAATCCCCCAAGTTTGTCATGAACATGTTTGCATTGCATCAACTCACGATCGGTGGTGGTAATTGTGCAAGGTTTAGGCAAGATATACTTATGCAAAACGTGGGAGGTTAATTCTGATGTAGTTGTACCTAGTACGTGAGCGAGGCAGGAAGACGAGCGAGAGCGTACGTACCAGGTATCCGCGGTAGTAAGCCTGGATGCGCACGGCGGCGCGCTCCTCCCGCGACAGGCGCCGGAGCGCCGCCAGCCTGACCACCCTGGCTGCCGCCTCCGCCGCGGCCACGGCGGCCTCGGCCGCGGCCGCCAGCGCCCTCGCGCGCTCCATGTCGTCGTCGGCCTCCTCCTCGTCCTCATCAGCCGCCGCCGCCGCCTCCCGGTAGTAGTAGTCCTTCCGCGCCGCCGCCACCAGCAGCGGCGGCTCTCCGCCGCCGTCGCCGCCCTCGTTGCTCGCCTCTGCCGATGTCTCCGACGCCGGGAAGTGCTCTAGCAGCAGCACCTCCGGCTCCTCGCCTCCTCCGCCGCCGCCGGCCGCGGCCTCCTCCTCGCCAGCGCCGTCCTGCTGCATGCCATGCATGACCTCATCAACTCGCCATGTATCAAGAACGATCGATTGCGCCATCGCCAATTCACCATGCCATGCCAACCGAGAGATCACTCAAGCCAAGAACTTGCTCAAAACAAAAACTACAGATGCCAGCGTGGCAATCGCATTACCTTTTTCCCGTGCTGCACGGCGTCCTTGTCCTTGGCGGACGACGACGACGACGGCCGGAACACCTTCCTGACGGCGGCGAACCATCTGCCGCCGCCACCTGTGGCGTGCTTCTTTCCCATGGCTTCCAGCGATCACCCCGGCTGGCGAGCAGCTGGTAGAATCTGACAATCTGAGGAGCGGCGGGGAAGGAGGAGGCAGTAATGGAGTATGATCGAGGTCGATGGCGCCAATTTAACGTCACTCACTGGGTGGTGGTGGGGGGGGGGGGGGGGGGGGGGGGGTAATGGGTGGGGACCCCTAGCCGCGCGTGCTCTGCTATGTGGGGGCGGAGTGGTGTCGTGTCTCTGCTTATGGGACCGATCTTCTTCACAGGTGAGAGGACAGAGTAATGTAGTGGACTAGTGGGTGCTGCCAGATTTTCATATCGTCGTCCATGGCGTCTTGTCACCGCTACAGTTGTTTTACCGTCTATTTGGCTCTTGGAGTTTTGTTTAGAGAGAATTCCTTATTTAGCATTGAAAAAAGTTGAGCTTCTTTATTTAGCATCCGAAATTTATTTCTACCTTATGTAGCATCTGAGTTTTTGTTCATTCCTTTTCTAGCACTACCGTGACATCCGTGAGGCAGTTCTGTTAAAAACACCAAGAGACAAAGTTTTGTGGACGGAAATACCCCTGTACACGTAAAGAAGTCGTGTCATCTCCTGGACTCCTACCGGCGACCCCCCTCTTCTTCCGTTTCTCTCTGCTGTGCTCCTCCACCAGCAGCGCGGGATGCAGGTCCGCCCGCAGGTGCGCCTTCCGGTGCAGGAGCAGGAGCAGGGGCAGGCTCGGGCGGAAGGTAGTCGCCGGCCGGGGAGAGGCGTTGTTCCGGTGGCCGGTGATGTCTGCCGGCGGCAAGATGCACCGTGGCGGCGGGGACGACGCGAGCAGGGACGTGGAGGCGGCAGTAGGCCGCGGCGACGATGTCGGGCTGGCTCTCGCGGAGGAGCGGCCATCGTTGGCGAGCGCGGCGATGCTCTGCGTTGCCGACGGGAGGCAGGAATGCCATTCGTGATCTGCATTTGGTTCGCACGTTGGTTGAACATACAGACATTGTTTTTCTTTTTCTCTCGTTTGATTTCTTCTCTCCTTTTATTTGTTCCTTTGATTATTATAGTGATTGCTAAGCAAGGCAGAGCAAGCAAGAAATTGTAATAAAGAGGAAGGTGTGATATAGGAATAGCATTTGTTTCATTTTTCCAGCTAGATACCTATAGATCTGCTTTAGAAATTGCAAAACTCAATCTCTGAAGCTTCCTGTCTCATGATGGAAATAATCAAATCAAGAAAGTTGAGAATTTGTCTGATCATCTTGTTCTGTTTCAGCTAAACTCCGAAATCCCAACTCTCTTAAACTCTCTCAGAAAGCTGTGAATGCATACAATGAAAAATCACCTTATACCAATTTACAAGATCAGGGGCAATTATGTCTTTTCGTGTACATTTTAACAGTCATTCTCACGGTAGTGCTAGAAAAGGAATGGACAAAATTTCGATTGCTACATAAGGCAGAAACAAATTTTGGGTGCTAAATAAGGAAGGCCAAATTTTCCCAATGCTAAATAGGGAATTCTCTCTTTTGTTTACACTACGGAAAAACGCGGCTAGCTGAAGCCGGGGCCTTTAATACCGGCTTTAGGCAACAGTAGCCATAAAACCGCGTTAGTACCGGCTGAAAACCTCAGCCGATACAAACGTGCACTTCTGACCCTACACCACAGCTGTCAGAAGGCAAATTAGTACCGGCTGTTTTTGCTAACCGGTACTAATTTTGCACGGATGATTTAGTACCGGCTGGTGGCTCCACCCGGTACAAAATGGTGCATGCTAGTACCGGGCAAAGCCTCCAGCCGGTATCAACAAAGATATGACCGATCGAGCAGACTCCTTTTATTCTCCTCCTCGATCTATGTATTGGCTGCTTCTCCCTCCTCTCTCTCCCTTATCTCTTTTCTTCCTCTCGTTCCTCACTCCCTTTCTCATCTTCCTCTCGAGCTGTGCAGGTGGAGCGGGCCTGGCGCGGCGGCCTGGCGTCTCCGGCGTGGTGGCCTGGGTGGTCGGGTGTGGCTCCGGCGCGGCGGCCTGGGCACGCGGGGACGGCTCTGCCGCAGAGGCCCCGGCGCGGCGGCCTAGGCGCGTGGGGTGGCTCCGACCGGCGTGGAGACCCCGGCGCGGCCTGGGCGCGCAGGTGCGGCTCCAGCGCGGAGGCCCCGGCGCGGCGGCCTAGGCGCGCGGGGACGGCTCAGCCGCGGAGGCCCCGGCGTGGCCTGCTCTGGCGCGGGCCGCACGGCGGAGGCCCCGGTGCGGCGGCCTGGGCGCACGAGGGTGGCCTGGGCGCGCGGCGGCCGGCGTGGGGCGGGCGTCTCCTACCTGACCTGGGCGCTCGACGTATCTCTGACGATCTGAGAAATTTGGTTTGTGTAAGTTTAGTGTTTCTTGATAACTTTTGTGTTGGTCTTGTGGAGATGGTCGTACATGAGGATTTTGTAAACAAATATTTTGTGGAGATTGTTCATGTGAAATTGTAAGATATTTCTTGTGATTGTGTGAATGCGAGATAAATTTGTGAGACTGATTTTTGTGTGTTTGTTGATTAAGAAAATGGAAAAAGGAAAGGAAAGAGCATAATTTTTGTGTGTTCGTTGATTGAGAAAATGGAAATAGAAAAGAAAAGAATAGAAAAAAGAAAAGGAAAAAGAGGGGCCAGGAGGGGACGGGGCTGATGGGGGGCTAGAAGTTTAGTACCAGCTGGTTTTACTAGCCGGTACTAAACTTTGCACATTAGTACCGGTTACCTGCGACCGGTACTAACGTGCTGACACGTTAGTACCGGACCTTTAGTACCGGCCACAACGACCGATACTAAGCCGTCCTATGACCGGTACTAAAGTTTGTTTTTCCAGTAGTGTTAGCTTCCAACTGTAAAACCTCCAACGGTAATGTATTACTCATCATGGCTTAGAGGTCACTAGCAATGAAATGGTAGTGACCTTCACAAGACACTGTTACTACGAGAAAATTGACTTTTAGTACCGGTCACAGGACGGGTTAGTACCGGTCGCTGTGGCCGGTACTAAAGGTCCGGTACTAACGTGCCGCACGTTAGTACCTGTCACAAGCAGCCGGCACTAACGTGCCTCCATTTAGTACCGGCTGATAATACCAGCCGGTACTAAATTTCCCTACCGTCAGCCCCTAGCAGCCCCCACCGCTGCCTCCCCTTTTCCTCTTCTTTTTCTGTTCTTTTATTTTCACATTTTCCCGATCAACAAGGACAAGGATCACAATCACACATGAATATAATCATCAAAAAATCACATCACAAAAATCACAAAAAATATCATAATCTCTCACTCACAACAACAATATCACAAGAATCAACAATCCCTCAACAATCTCACACGAACAAGAATTCTAAAAATACTCTTGGCCTCGATCCCATCCTCTGCCTCGATCCGCGCCCACGCAGGCCCGGCACCCGCGTCAGGCCGCCGGCGCCGTCGCGCCAGGCCGCCGGCGCAAGCCCAACGCGCGAGGCAGCGTGCCGCGCCCACCGGCGCCAGGTCGTCGCGCTGGGCCTCCGCGCCCGCCGGCCGGGTTGGCGCCGCCGCCAGCGCGCGCCCGCGGGAGCCCCGCCGCCGCGGGGCCGTTCCCCGCGCCAGCGGGAGCCTTGGTGTCGCGCGCGTCCGCGTGCCTCCCGCGCCGCTCGCCTGAGGAAGCTCGCCGGCCATGGGACGCCCTGCAAGGGAGAGAGGAGAGGAGAGGTCAGAGAAAGAGAAGAGAAGATAAGATAAGGATGGAGGAGGGGTGTCGCGCGTGGAGAAAATAAAAGGAGCGGTGGGTGCAGGTTAGTACCGGCTCAAGGCTATGCCCGGTAGTAACCAGACTACATTTTGTACCGGGTGTAGCCTTTAGCCGGTATTAAATCGTCCGCGCAAAATTAGTACCGGCTGGTTTCTCCAGCCGGTACTAACTTGGTATTTTGGACACTGTAGCCTGGAGCCGGTACTAAAGACGCCCTTTAGTACCGGCTCCAGCTAGCCGGCACTAAAGGCGAGGGATGAAAGGTTGTATCTCCCATAGTGCCAGTCCTGGAAGTAGAATTCTGCACATAGCTATGTGTTCACTTGGTAGGTGCAGCACACCAGTACATTCACATGCAGGTGGACTGATATCTGCAGGTTCACGGAGCT
The DNA here is from genome assembly GCA_015476505.1 of Urochloa ruziziensis. Lineage (NCBI taxonomy): Eukaryota > Viridiplantae > Streptophyta > Magnoliopsida > Poales > Poaceae > Urochloa > Urochloa ruziziensis. The sequence continues at coordinate 34,948,139 of CM027123.1, read as the reverse complement.
GAAATTGCTGAGTAGGATGATGACACGACTGGCGATCTTGAGCACCGTGTGACGGTGTGAGACGCCGCAAATCTGCGTCTAGATGATTAGGTTGGCTTGGAGTCTACACTTATATGGGAACTAACTACAGACTTTGCTTAGGACAAAGCATGTCTTAGCCAGTAGAAACCCGTGCATCAATCCATCATGCATCCGGGAAGTGGTGTCATGATCGAATACCAAAGTTGGAGCTATTTTCGTGCTACACAATTTAGACTCTGAATTTTCCCTATTTGGAGTCCGGACGTGAGAGATATGACCTCGGAAAGGAAGGGCTACGAAACATGAAAATCTGGACGAGATGGATCATATGGAAATCAAGTTTGCTTAACTCCTAAGCAACTGATCAAGATCAAGACGTGCACAACTGTAAGTATGGTGAGTGGCATGATGGATAAGTACTTGATTCAATGATCTTTCCTTTGGAGTCTTGGGCTATCTCTCTTCTTCTTTTTTTCGACGACATGCTTGTTTAAGGCATGTGGCATACCTTCCTTGGGTATGCATCTTTTATTATTTTTTTCTTTTTGCATAGTCCAAGCCTCTTCATTCATGGATACTTTGGAGAGGGAAATCATTGATCATGGAACTTTGTGTGGTGGATGATGGATGGTACAATGCTTGCTCCCATAAAGGAAGTATAGCAAGGGGGTTTTGATGATGCACATAGTCTTGATCGTGAAAGTACGAAAGGAAATCATGCAAGGGTCTTATCATTTGAACAAGCTCAAAAGAATCACAAGCAACATATGAGTATAAGATTTTCAGGTATTTCATCATATGGCTTTAGTAGGACTTGGCATGATCAAAGTGGAGATTGCAAGAGGTTGTGTAAATTTTAATTTTCTCAAGTACTTGAGCATCAAGAGCAAAGATCATGTTTTCAACCCATATCTCAAACATCAACCGCTTAGATAAACATGAGGTTCCTAGGGATATTTGTTCACAAGCATCAAAGCTTAGTAAGGAATAAAGCATATGCAAGCCAAACTTTGAAAAGAGAGCAAGATTTACACTTGGGTCCACTTTTAATTTTTCAAGGTTTTGAGTTTGAATTTATAGATCATCGTTAATTTCATCAAAACTCAGGGACCATACGGAGACGAGGGATAAGAGACACAAACCGACGCGTAGGAAGAAGATGGGCCAGAGCGGGCCCAGGCCTGGTTCGGCCGACCTAGGTGGGTTCGCCTCAGGTTCTTCTCTTTGTATGCGTGTAGGTGCAGCTCAGTGTGCCGCGTTCTGGTGGTGTAGGATCATTCATTTGTTCAGGATAGTCTGTGGCGCTCCCCCACACTTGTTCTTTCCTAGGTGCTTAATTTGTTCAAGATCAAAGTGACACTAAAACTTCACCGGGTTAGATGACTGGTGAGTCACAAATTATTCAAATAAAATCGAGGCGCTTACAATCTGAATTAAAATGGAAAATCAAAAGAATAAAAGGGAAATTTAAGCAAAACCTATTCTAAAGCGCCTGAGGTGAAAAGGGAAATGATCGGGACACGCTCTTTAGATCGGAGAGTCATAGAGCTTAGCGTGTCCCGTGACCTTGTAAAGGCGCTACAGCTTAGCGCTAAGGCCACGACGGAGGACGCGGAACTTGTCCTTCAAATTGTCCGCCTCTAAACTGCGCTCAGCTAGTGCCATGCTAATCCTCCTATTTTCTATGCGTAACTCGGCGACTAGCGCAGTCAGCTGCTGAACAGTGGAGCCTTGTGAGATATGGGTTGGTGTTTGAGATATGGGTTGGAAACATGATCTTTGCTCTTGATGCTCAAGTACATGAACGGAGAGGGTGTTCATGATGAACATGAACGGAGAGGGTATCTCGTGAACGAAGCATCTATTTCTCCCTCTCCGCTTAGATAAACAAAGCATCTATTTCCAAGAAATACATGAACGGAGAGGGTGTTCATGATGAACATGAACACCTCTCCAACTCAGTCTCTCCTCTCTCTACCTTTCTACCCCTAGGCTAAACTAGCCTAAGTTATTCTCTTCCATAGAGACCTCCTCTTAAGGTGAGGGAAGAGGGTTATGTGAAGAGTTGCCTGGATGACTGTTGCTTCATTCTCACCCCCTATCTAGTATTTATAGGCAGGTGAAAGTCGGTAACTGGAGCATCCACCAGCGAATATTCCTTGTAACCGTCATAGGAGTGGACACGTGGCAGCCAGGGACGAGGGGGGGGGGGGGGGCACACCTGGTTCGGCCGAACCAGGGGGTCAGCCGACCCAGGCCAACTGCCTCTGTAACCGCCCTTTGGACAGTGGCTGCCCTGTGGGTCCATGTGTGGGTATGAGTGTGCTTGGGGTGAAATAGTACTTTTAGCTCCCGGTTGTGGGCCCTTCAATATGTGTGCTTGCATGTGATTGGTCGAGAGTGTGTTTCCTTACTCTTGTGGGCCATAGGATCCGTGGGAAGCTGATGTGACAGCCCCTAGCTGGCTGGAATTTAGTAGTTGAGCCACTTTAGCTTGTATCCACTTCATTTCCTTGGTTAGGTGACTTGCATTCACAATTTACCAACACTTGTGGAACTTATTAGAAATAAACCCTATCACTAAGGTTGATGTTATTATTTTCAATATTTATGCAAAAGTTGACGGCCTAAATTTGGGGTGTAACAGCCGTCAACATCCATTCAAGAGCAATTTGATTTTTCTAATTTGATTTTCCTTATCCTTGATGGACTCCTCTAGCTTGGCAAGGTTAGCCAGACATGCACTTATATCAACTTTAAAGCATTTGGAGCAACTGTCACTAGTGGAAGCACTTGAGTAAGAGTAGCTTTGGAATTAGCCTTGGAGCTTTCCCAAAGAGCATTAAAGTTCACTTCAAGGTCTTTGAATTTGACCTCTAAGCATGATAAGTTTTCTTGAAGTTCACCATGAGTACTCTTTAGTTTAGTTAGAGATTCCTTTGCCAAAGTGCATTCCTTTGACATCCTCTCATATGAGTCTGAGTCCTTGGCAAGAGATAATTCTAATGTCAATTTCTCATCGTTGACTTTTTCCTCAACTAGAGCCTCTTCTGAAGCTCCTTTTCATGGATGAGCAGTGCTTCTTGCTTAAGCATAGTCTCTTCTCTTGTATCAAACTTTTCCATAAACTTTTTAATATGTTTGTAGTGCGTTTTGCCAAACTCTTTTATCATGTTTTCCTAGATGAGAAGGTGGAGGATGATTAAGGGTTTGATTCTTTAGATACTTTGGTCCCTTTTGCCATGAGGCACATGAGATGATCATCTTCATCATCGGAGAGGTTGGCGAAGAGGCTTGATGAAGACTCATGAATGGCAAGTGTTGCCACTCCATCATTGGAATCATCACTAGAATCCCATCCTTCATCAACATGACCTTGACCATTCTTTTTCTTCTAATCCTTGCTCTTTTCCTTGTACCTTCTCTCCTTGTCCTTGTCCTCATCCCTGTCATCATCCTTTTTGTTGGGGCAATCGACTATGAAATGCCCATGATCCCCACAACTATAGCATCTTCGTTGTGAGAACCCTTTCTTGTCACATCTCTTCTTTAAGAACCTCTTGTAGTTTTTCACCATCATGGCAGTCTCGTCATCGGTGCTATCATCTTCACTTGAGTCTTCTTTCTTCTTTGGTTTTGACACCTTGTTCGACTCAACTCTTGTGTTTTATCTTGAACTTGTGCTTGTGCCTTGCTCGGCTTTGAGGGCAATGTTCTTGATTTGTTGCAAAGTGCTGATAGTTGATTTGTGCCGGCAACTGCTGCAAAGGCAACGAGTTGTTCCTAAGGAAGTGATAGCTATTCCCGTACACAAAGTCGGCCAATTGATAAAACGATTTCTGTATAGGGGTAGCCAGGCCATATTAGCAAGCCATCAAATATTGTTGGCCGTTAACTGACCCGTGAGTTCTCCAAGTGATCATTTAGGCTAAATGGATCACAACATTGCAATAAGTTGAGAGATCAAAACTGATGTTCAGACTGACGCATAGCACTGGAGATGACACATTGCGAATAATGGAGCATTTCATCAATCTGCTTTTCAAAGTGAAGAATCATGCGCAGAGCACAAAATGTTGCATATTTGGGTTCATCTAGGCAAACAGAGATGAAACAACAAAACTGTTGTTACAAATAGCGCAGAGGGGAGGCAGAGAAAGAACCACCAAGAAATAATCCGGTTAGACTAGTTGAATCTATTTGCAGACCCAATCAGTTTGGTCAACTTCCACGGCCTCCACATTGTCTGTCAGAATCTCTCTCAACTTCAGCCTCCTTTCTTTCGCCAAGCTAACGCACTCCTGCACAATTAGCAGCAATTTTACCTTAAGGGGAATACACATGCCCTATAGTGAACACTACAAGATTCTACGCAAATTTATATTCTTAGCAACCCATAGGGATCTTTAGCAAGTGGAAGCTTCCTTTTTTTCTCTATTTACTAATACAAATTTGGTTTTTCCTTCGTTGCCTCCAACAGTGAATACTCTACCATCATTGCCAATAGAAACTAAAGGAATTTCCACTGCAAAAATAACATAGAACTAGCAGTTATTAGTCATTTGTGAGAACTTCACCGTCTCCTCACGTTGTAGCGAACTCGTCATATATTTTTCTTGGGGAAAAAGTGAGTACGAAATGGCCAAACTACCAGAAGAAGAACCTAGCTCTGATAGGGTGGTTCAGATCATTAAGGATGCCAACTTTGGATTATGGTCGGTGACAAAAAAAGAAAAAAAAAGAAAAAAGAATCACAGCTAACAACGTTAGGATTAATTTTGAATGGAACATTGATCGTTTTTCTTTTCCTTAGTGGTTCATATGAAATTAAAAAAATCTGGTAGCATACGTATAAATAGAAAACAAAAATTTAATGCATGAACCAAACTTTTTTGAAGAGCAATAGAGGTGACACAACAGAGTCGATAATTTGGCTTCCCTACCAAAACACTGAAATAGAAAGCACAAGTTGCACATGTAAATGTGTTCACCAACAAAACATAACTACAAAAGGGTTTTAGCACTTAAACCTGAAAGGACACACAAGGGATGAGCACACGGTGACAAGTGCCAAAGCGGAGATGAAGGCAGCTAGGCATAAGTTTTGAGTTCGAGGAGGGAGTAGCAGATAATGTTGGTCGGCTCAACCCCGGCAACACTAACTCTTCCATATAAACAAGGTCTGGTAAATGTCAAGAGCGATACAAGTGATGTCACTACTAGCTACTTTTACACTAGCTCCTCTATTGCATCACTACCAGCAGAGTATGGCCAAAAGAGTGAGGAATCGATCAGCCTGTTATAGTGAAATGAACAGAGGAATGCAAAAGCATACTATCCATGAGATAAGGCGCACAGATGTTCCTAGATGTTCATTTCACTATAGTGAAGTTAAAAGCAAGATACATATTCAAAATTGAACAAACCACCAAGCACCTAATTATCCGAACACACAAATACAAAAGGGAATTTCTAGACAGCCTTATTATGAAAAGAGGCTGATTGGAACCTAGGGCCTCCAGGCCACAATTGGAGAGTCTCTAACACTACGCCAGGTCTGCCCTCCCCCTTCCCCAGACAAATATCTTGTATTACAAAAATTGAGGTAGGCACACACCTCAAGAACAAGGCTTCAAAATTTTTAGTGAGGGTCTGTGCCCTCACTAGACCTAACGTAGGTCCGCCCCTAATTATAATCTTTCAGGTATAAACTGGACAGATGAATCGAAACACAGTAGGAAGCAACGGAAACTACAAGAAAATATGGAAGGACCACACAATAATACCCATCATTTCCTCCGATACAGACTTCCGTCCCCTCGCTCTCGCCTAGGTCCTCAGCGCCAGCACAGCTTGGGCCCCTCCCTTCCTCCCCTCCGGCGTCCTTGCCGGCGGCGAGAAGGTGTAGGGAGCCCCTTAACCTGTAGATCTACTAGTACTCTATCTTTTAGCCTCTAAATAAAGTTTTCAGGGTCCGCCTCGTCGTCCCCCGGCGACCTCGCCAAGCACACCGTTTCTGCCCGTACCCCTCCGCGTCGCTCTCAGGCGACGGGAGGGGCGACTCCGCCGCCTCGAAAAAAAACCTCCGCCCAGCTGCCCTCGCCGGCCGCCGCCGCCGCCGGACGGCGAGCGGCGGCGGCGGCAGCGGTGGTGCCGAAGCCGGCAACCACCTGCAGCCCTCTTCCACTTCCCATCCACTCTTCCCTCTCCAATTTCAAACGTGAGCAGCCATTAAATCCGGCGAGGTGTGTTCCGTTCACGACCTCCAGAAGGTCCAGTTCGACTTCCCTTCACCGGATCCGGCCTCCCTTGGCCCTGATCTGCTTCCTCCGGTGGGGGATGTCGGGTCTGCTGCTCGGAGTTCAAGAGGATCTTTGCAGACCCGGATCCAGGAGCTGCCGGCCTAGGCGGATGCGGTCAGTTCCGGCGTCCTCCTCCGCCTCCCCTCGTCGATCTGGGCTGTCCCAGTTGCGCCATCCCCACGGGGATGCTTAGGGCACGTCACTCCGCAACATCGCCGGCGCACCACCCCTCTGCTCCGGGCTCCATCTTCCTCTCCTTCGGCAGGTATGCCCCAATCGCGACACTGGGTGCCTCGCTGCTCGCGCGAGCTGTGGAGGGCTCAAGCCGTGAGGCACTCAGTGCGCGCATCCGCGGTGCTGGACAGCCGAGCCGGACTCGCGGCCCGGCAACAGAGCAAGGCGGCCTGTTGGTGGCGGGTGTCGGCTATCTGCGGGACATGTAGGCGTGGGGTCGCCTTTTGTTGGCATTGGAAGCTCCTGGCGAAAGCCATGCCCGACCTTGTGTTGGTGCGGACAATGGCAACAACCTCGGACACAGGGCGCCGCACACCTCCTTGGAGGCGTTGTCATTGGGGCTCTCCTAGCTACGAGGCTACCTATGGGTGAAAACCCTGGTATGGGCTCTTCCAAACAAGCGACGACGGCGCCTTTGACGTCGTACTCCTTCCTGAAGGCGTCGCTTCGGAGGTCCAACGCCAACATTCCTTCCAGGGGTAAGCAAAGGAGTTCTCCTTCTTGGCGGTCTGTATTCTGCTAATCTTCATGGGTAAGTCTGGCCCCGGTTGGTGATTGCTGCCGTGACTCGACGAATGTCCTCCTCTGGCGCCTCTGCTTCGTCGATGGTCTCCTTGGTGGTGTCAGAAAATCAAATGCCGGGTGGTGTTTCCACCGCTTCCGCCATTCCCCTTCAAGGATTTCCTTGGATGGCGTTGGATGGTGGTACGTGGAGCCCGGATGTGCTGTAGGTGTCACCATCAACTTCAAAGGAGGTCGTTGTGTTCGGTGAGCTTCTGCTTGCGCGCCCTTTACCACCTTTAGTCCCCCTCCACCGGGTGTGCCTCAGATGGAGGGCAACGACAGAATGGCGTAGTTACGAGGGGTGGTGGAGGGTACAAAGGCCGTGGTGTAACCGGCGAGTATGTTGTTTGGCGGTGGCGTGGCGTTAATCGACAAATGGTAGAAGTCTTTCGAATAGTGTCATGTCTGTCTATGAATTGTAAGCAGAGTTGTATTTTTTCTTTGTTATGTTGTATTCTGGTCTCATCCTCTTATACTCATCTGACCGTACAGCGGTCCAATATCTGTAAGGTGCTTGCACCAAAAACCATCACCGGCTAGTTTGGCATCTGTGGTTTAATCAAATTCAGGTGGGGACTTTTCGTCGCCCGTGACTCTTAAAAAAATAAAGTTTTCAGATCAGTTTGTCCATTAGTTTGTTAGTTGCCCTTGCGGTGGTCTTTTCTTATGGCAAGGCTGCGGTCGTCGTTGTTCCGGCACCTGCTGCTGCTGCCTTGCCATTTCTTCTTCTTCCCCGTCGTTCTTGTCGCCTCCCTCCTCGCCGGTGCAGTAGTCTCTACCTACCCCCAACAACCACCAGCCTAGTCGCTTGGTCCTATCCGTCGATGCCGGTGCCGTCTTCGCGTTCCTTCCGCTCCAGAAGGGCAGCTCCGCTCCGACCCACGACAACACGGTCGTCGTCTTCAACGCCGAGCCTTCCCCAGGTAGCTGCAACACCACAAGATGCAAGAAGGTCTGCTCATCCTCAACAACTACAACGCCAAGGCTCCTTGAGTTCGTCGCCAGCGGCCATGGTGCTTTGGTGAAGGCATCTCCTAAACTGTTCTTGCCAGCAATTTCGATGAGGTTGGATGTCCGGCATGCTGGTCGGAGCGGTGGCATTCGTCGCCTCTTCATTGCGTGTGGGGCCCACCTTTGCATCACATTTACTTGGGGGCATTTTTTTCCACTGGCCGGAAGTCAACTTGCAGCGATGGCTGCCTCTTCCGTCAGGGACGCGTGGGCATACGTGTCAGGCATGCAAGTAGTGGTTACAGTCAAAGTTTGGGTGCTGAAAATTTCGAGGTGGAGGAGGATATGAAGGGTTCGAGCTATACTTTTTCCCAATTCTATACTTTGCTTGCTAGTATGCATGGAAGTGGCAATGCTTCTCTTGACGTTCGGACTGACCTCCGATTTCAGTCGATGCTGGTCCTCAGATTTAACGAAGAGAGAAGCAAAGCCAATTTCTTAGCCCGGTGAAGCCTATACGATATCTACGGTCAGTGGCGGACCCACGAAAAAATTCTTGGTAGGGCGGACTCTTACATCAAGCTTAACCAACAAACCGCATGCATATATCTCAAAATCAAAACGGTAAATGAATAGTAAAGGTAAAATCAAGATGACATCTCCTCGTTCTACAGCTTCCTCTTCACTTCTTCAGCCGATACAATAGCATCCTCTTCACCTCTTGCACTTCGGCTGATACGTATGCATTCATTTTAATGGGGACTTTAGAGACATGGGGCTGAACCACTAAACGAGTTGGTACCTAAGACTCTCTTCAAAACTACACAATCGTTGAATTGACCAGGGAGTAATATCCATTTTTCTACTCGTTTTCTAATTTCTACATAACAAAATAACCAAAAATTCAAAACCAATCACGCTTCTTTATTACGAGGAACAGAACCCGGCGTGCTCGTTTTGTTCGTGCCCACGCTCGCCGGTGCCTGTGCCTCTGCAGATGGAGCAGCAGCGGCCACGCCCGCCCGCGGCCTCTGATGCCAATGGACTGCCACCGCTTCCGACCATGCCTTCTGTTCCCTTGCCAGCGCAACCGGGCGTGGTGATCGTCGATAGCATCAGGTCCTGCCCCTGCAAGCGCTCAAACAGGAGATCGGCGACGCCGGCCGCATTGACGGATTGGGGGATTATTTTGTTTGGCAGGCCTTACACTTTACTCCGTAGTTATGGGCTACTGGGCCACATGCCATCGAGTCATTATCTAATTGGGCCGGTCCATCCTGCATACCGGTTCGCCGCTCATCTTCTTTCTCGGAGCGACGGACCTGCAGAACGACGACGCCGCACCGTCGCCGACGGCAGGGTCTTCGATTCTCGACGGAAAAAACTGAGGGGTAAAAGGTATTTGCTGCCAGGGTTAGGTAGGGCGGCTGCCCTACCTCGCCCTATTGGTAGGTCCGCCAGTGTCTACGGTTCAAGATCCTAAATCCTCATCGACACAGGCCGGTCATGCAGCCGAGGGGAGCGCCGGCTGTACTATCGGAGTGCAACAAATAAGAGGACCCCAGATGTTTTTGACGTGGCCACCTTCTTGGTCCAGCGCCCCCGTCACAGACATCACCTATGCTTGCTCAGCAAAAGTGTAGAATCCAAGTTTATAGACTGTCAAGTACCCTTAAGAATGAGCGTTTTTACCTGAGTCTTGTTTTGACTCATCTGTAGTAGCTCAGAAGCTACACCTTTGCTTGGGATGGAAGATCCCACCACTTTGTACTCTGGTTTTATCTTGTTAATATAATGAGCAAGGTTTTAAATAGCCGGCTATAGCTTCCGCTATAGTCCGCTATAGCCTCTAGAAAGAGCAATCGCTATGGCATTTAGCCCGCTATAGCCGGCTATAGCCCGCTAAATGCTGCTATAGCCCGCTAAACGCCGTTTTAGCAGCCCTGCCGCTAAACATCTTAGCCCGCTATTTAAAACCATGATAATGAGTCCTTAAGTATAAAAAAAAACCCCATCATTTCAATTATACAGATAATTCTTTTATCAACTGTTTGTGTGACGAGCATAGTTTGTACGGCCCTGACCATGACAACACCACAATCAAAAGATATACAATCCCATCGTTGTATTGAAGGCCCGATTCCTGATCCTAAGGAAACAACCTAATCTAATCCTATCTCTAAGTCTGCTGTGCCACAATTACTGTTTGCGTAAACAGTATGCCAATTCTAGAGATGCCTGATTTTGTTGCTCCCTACCATGGGCCCCAAAGGGCTAGCGGGACATTTGTGATTTGTGTATTGCATACTACCGTAGCTGTGAGAAAATCAGCTTGAGAGATTTTGGTTGGTTTCATTAGAAAGTTCATACAGAAAAGACATGTAGGAATGTGAATACATATTTCACAATGGAAGCAGCGGAGGCAGGAGGAGGATGTCATGTCCATATAGGCAGTGAAAATAAAGGAATGTACAAGCTTGACCGATGCGAGCATGGCCTGCAGATGCATTTCGTCAAGCAATTACGGACGCGCGAGGTCAGCACGTGGGGGAAATTAGGATAGAGAGAACGGGGTGCATTACAGTGTCGCAAAGGCGGACAAGAGCAGAGCCGTGCGTGGAGGAGATAGCGCCGAGCGCGACGAGAGGCGTCGGGACTCATGGCGGACGAACTCGCCGAGGTGGCACTCTAGGAAGGTCATCGGGAAGAGGTGGCGGTACGACTCTACCTCCATCTCCCCGGCGAACCCGCTGGCTGTAGTGGTCACTGCCGGTTCGGTCTCTACCGCCATCTCGCCACTGGTGGTGGCTGCTGCTTGGCTATTGGGAGAGGGGTTTGGGGTTTTCGTGCTCAAGGGCCGCAACTTCCTAGAGTTTATATTTTCTTAAAAAAGTGAGTGATAAAATGTTTTTGGTTGATCATCTCTGCCTTATCTTAACAATGGATCAATACCACCTAATAACAACGTAATGATCTTGCATAAAAATGTTTTTTTTGGCCTGAATCTTTGTATGAACTCGAATCGTTGCCATCCTGTTAGAGTTATACTACCTCCGTTCCAAAAATATTTATGATATCAAATATATATCATTAGATTCATTTTTAAATGTAGTTTAAAAAAAATATTTATAGCCATAAATATGAATACAATTCGCTAGAAATTTGGTCAAACATGAACCACTTTAACGGGCACGCTCCCCAAACATGTATGTGTAGATGTATATTCTTGGCCCATGTAGGCTTTAGGCCCAGTTTGGCCCACTCTGTGTATATGTAACCCTAATTTGAGCAATGCAAGACAATCAGGTCATTCTTTCCTAACACATCCATCCATGTATATTTTTGGTTGATTATTTCAAGTATTCCTTTGTGGATTTTTAATCACAAGAGTTTGGGAGTATGTGGGAGAGCGGGAGCACCTAAACGTTCTCGCAACGAGCAAGCCTGAGCCAGGTTGCGGCCATCAAATCACTCTAAATACGATTATCTAACTACCTTCGGTTGGATATGACAAGGGAATGTTTAGACAGAAAACCGTTTAAAAGTTCCTTAGATTGATGGTGATCCAAACAAGACCTCATGCACAAAACTACGAGTTACTCGTGCATAATTTGCAACATTCATTGTATCTGATACAGCCAAAAAACACAATCAGTAGAAAAGATTAACAATACCCAGTCTCCTAGGCTCTACTAAAATAATTGATCAACAGCGACACCTATGCTACATAAACTGCAGTATTGAAACTCTTTTAGATAATCCCTAAAAATCAAAATTGAATTTCAAATTAGCTTAAGAGGAACAAGCTCAAAAACAGAGTGGCAACACTAGGGGATGCAAGTTTTGCTTCCTCTGGGTCATTGGGTCAACCTCGACACAAAACTCATTTAGTTACACTAATCCAGATTTCATCTCTAGCCTACCTCAACTTGCATGGGACAAAAGGCCATGTTGTTGTAGTTATCCAGATTTCAAAACAGTAGAAGTGGGATAAAATTAACTACCTAGCTGAGCATACTATGATTTACCCTCGTTCCTTCATCTTTCCATTGTTATGATTTACTACTCTCAGTCTCACATCTACCATTGTTACATTCACCAAAGGATATAACTCGGCTTTATTAAGTGAATATAATCATTTTTTGTTGCATCAAATGTTTATGTTTTCAGGGTACTAATTTTAGTTTGTCACCATATATATGGAATGTCTGTTTTGCAATGAAATTGAGCAAAGGTGTGAGGAACCAACTATGCAGATTATTCAAAAAATTGCAAAAGGTCAATGCTCAGTCCTTAAGTCAATGATAAAGCAGATCCCTTTAAATGATCCGTGATCAAGTAGATCACTTCTCTAATATGCTTAGTTCTGACTAGTAGAGCGCATGAGAGGAAGAAGAATCCACCTTCGAGTTGATCGCAATGTGATTTCTGCTGACAAAATAGCAGCAACAGTTAATGCCTGAGACAGACATCCCAATTCATTCGCTTCAATCAAAGTCCTTGAAAGAGAAGGCTTGAGAGGGAGTTCTGTACAAAAAATCATCCTTAGGCAACCAAAGTAAAAAGATGTTGAAGGGAACGGACCCAAGTAAACATATCCCCCGCATAAGGAGTCCACCTACAAGCCTTATATGGTGAATAACTCCACATCATAGAAAACCACACTCTAAATTTAAATGCTCCCTTTTTGATCCCTAAGGACCCTAACTCGTGAAGCTCTTATGAAATACCTATTAAATTTTTACGTGTAGTTATTGTGCTAGTCTATAAGCTTCAATTCCATTATGCTACAAGAACTTGTAGCGTATACTAGGAACCTACTAAATGTATCACCTGTAAGATGAAAATTGTATCATACTATTAGTACATCACCTTTACGTTCATGGACACAGTCAAATCGTAGCAACATGTTTCTAATTAGAATTATTTTAACAATTAAATTACTAATTAAACATTAATAATGGGTTACGATCCGGAAAAAGCGGATGTTGCCCCCGCGTCGCCTCGCGGCGACTCGGGCGGCGACACCAGCAGCTCCGCCAGGGGCTCCTCCGACGAGTGTTTCCGGTCCTGCCGCCGCCGGAGTTTGACGCCGGGAAGCCCGGCCGGAGACGAGGAAGGTCGGCGGCGAGGATTTCTTCGACTCCCGGGGCAGTGCGGCCGCCGCCAGCCAGCTTCCCCCTGCCCTCATCTTGTTGGGTCGCTTCCCCGGGGGCAGCGCGGCCGCCGGCCGGCCGGTTTCCTCCCTCCTCGTTCAGGCTCGGGGGTGCTCGCCGCCGGCGGCATCTTCCTCTCGCGTCACCGCTCGAGCACGCCTCCGGAGCTGCGCGGGCGTGAGGAAGTTAGCGGCGAGGGCCTCCGCAGGGCCGCAAACGCCACGCGGGTGGCAGCCTACGCGGGGCAGAGGAACTGCGTGGGCGGTGGCCGGTGATGTTCGGGAAGGGGTGCTAGCATTGCACGCCCACCTCCTAGATGGCTGCCTACGGCAGGTCGCAATGGGTGCGCGCACCACAGAAATCGATGGGGCTACGTATTGGGTTCATGGCAGGTCTCCTGGGCGAAAGCTCTACTCGATCTTGTATCGATCGACGGCGGTGGTGATTTTGCACATCATTATCCTTCTTGAAGGCGTCGTTGGAAAGATCTTGCCATCTTCTTCTTCAGGTGAAAACTTTTGAACTACTTGGTTGGTTCTGGCGGTGGCGGCATCTGGATGTCGCTTCCCTCTTGAGGGCATCGCCATGGAGTTGTTGGACGAGCCCTGAGTGAGCCCTGGTGCGTCACCATGGAGTTGTTGAGCAAGCTTGAGGTCGCAGTCAAGATCGACTTAGTGCGGTTACTCTGTGACACGAGCATCAAGCTATGGTTAATCGTTTCTTGCAGAATATTTCTATCATCAACTGTTTCTAAGTAGACATGAGAGGTGAAGAATTGTTGCTGCGCGAGGACAATTCAAGTTTGAAGCAAAGACATGGAGGAAGATTGAAGCTTAGTCTTTGTTTTCTCATTTTGTCTTTAGTTTTCTTTCTTGTTGTTTGGGGGTCTTTTTGTTGAGGCTTGGAGTCTACGTACTCATGTTGTGTCTGGCAACTATGTGGCCAGATTTGTTTCTTAATGGTCATAGACATTCACATGTGAATGTTCAAGGCCGGATAATTTCCTCAATCTAAAAAAAATTAAACATTAATAATATATTTCCTGATGCTTGAAAACAAAAACATGAAACCTCTTTACACAGTACATCAGAGACAAAAAAAAAAAAAAACAATCGTGTGTCAAGAATTCGAGGTAAGTTAATGTCGCCAACATACTATCCATGTGGCACAATCAGTTATGAATTTCAAGGACACAAGATGACATATAATGTCAATAGAAGCTGAAATATAAGGACACAAGATGACAAAATATAAGGAATATTATATTAGATTTGTCCAAGAAGGCTTTGAATAAACCATATAATGTCAATAGAAGCTGAAATATTCGAGGTACCTACCATAATGCGTCCAATATCTGTTATTTGCCCATTCTCATCAATTGCATCAATGAGGTATAATTGCCTCAAAGCATCTCCTAATGACTTACCTGCATACCATTCGCGAATTAAAAAAAAGTACGAAGAAGGCACAGGACATAGTTCTCCCGTTTGGTCATGGATACTTTTATAAGTATAGTTTTGAACATTTGTGTTATGAGCATAAGGCCCATATGGCAAGCAGCAGCTTGAGGTCCTTCGCTGAACTACACACAACCAAGTGAAAACTTACAGACTATGGTTCCTACTACTTGGAGTGCAAGCTCCTGCTATTCTAATGTTATTACTGCTGCCTGCTAGTGCAAGGCAAGCCTAACGCAAGTGGAGCCTATATGCTCCGTGGGGCTGGTCTAATTGCCCAACATTTCTTCCCCTAATTTGCTAGCTCCTACGTGGGGCTTGGTGAGGATGTCCCTGAGCTATCGAGGAGACTTACATACTTGAGCTTGATGCACCCTCCCTCAATGCTGTCACGGATGAAGTGGTACTTCACTTCATTGTGCTTGCTACGATTGTGGAGGATGGGATTCTTGGCAAGAGCAATGGCGGACTTGTTGTCCCCGGTGAGCTCCAACCTATGTTACCCCGATACTTCAACATGCCCCCCGTATCACGTATCTGGGTATCCGTCGATACTCCGATACGTTCATATTACCTTTTTCAAAAAACTGATGTATTCGCGTATACGTATCAGGCCGATACTGATACACGTATCCGTATCGGTGCAGCGTAGGCTCCAACAGCAGCTGACTCAGCCAAATTCCCTGCTAGTGGTAGCAGCAATGTACTCTTCCTCGCAAGTGGACAATGCTACTACCTAGACTACCAGGAAACTGGGCACAACCCGAGGAAGAAGATGATCCTCGTCGTGCTGCGCCGCTTTTGCCCGTCATGTCGCTGTCGCTGAACCCGGTCAGTCCACCTTTAGGATATAAATCTCGTAGTTGATCGTCCTTGCGATGTAGCGAAGAAGGTGCTTGATCGCGACAAGGTGGTCCTCCCACGGATCCTCCATGAACCGGCTCAGATAGCCGATGGCGAAGCCGATGTCAGGCTGTGTGTGCACCAGATAGCGCAGTTCGCTGACGATGTTGCGGTAGCTCGCCAACGATAGTTTGATCTTCTTCCGCAGTTGTCCATCCCTCTCCCGTGGAGACTCTAAAAAAACCCCCATATAGCAGCCCTGCCGAAACAGCCCAAGACTTGTCGTTCGAGTCCCTGCTCGAGCAGTTTCTTTGTGTACGCGCTCTGCCGGAGAGTGATGCCTCGCATTCCCTACTCCACCTTGATCCCGAGGTAGTAGCTGAGCAATCCCAGATCGCTCATCCGGAACAGAGCCGTCATCTCCTTGAAGTCGCTACGTCGACGTACATGCTAATGATCAGTTTCTCGCGCCCCTTCTTCCTGGTGTAGAGTGTGTGGTCATTGGCACACTTGGTGAAGCCGAGGGATGCCAGGCTCGTGTACAACTTTAAGTTCCACGCGTGCGGCGCCTTTCTCACCCACGATGATGAATCTCGGCGGCTACTACACGTAGATCTCCTACGTGCCACTGGAGCAAAGACTTCCTCGAAGTCGATCCACTTGTGTTGCACGAACCCCTTTGCAACCAGTCGAGCCTTGTGCTTCACCATGTTGTCTTGCTCATCGTGGGTTTACAACTCCTCTGCTTCCGCGAATGTGACCAGCTCCTCTGCGCTACCAGATGCAACACATGATCTCCCAGCTCGTTCCCTATTGATGTAGTTGTCGATGGCGCGGAATCGGAGCGGCTCGCCGTCATAGCCAGGGGCGTAGCTGCCTTATGTCATAAGGGTCTGAAGACCCCGACGATTTTTTTAAATTATAAGGAAATCTACTGTTCACAAGCTACAAGACCCCATTAACTAATGAATCAGACCCCGGTGGCCATTTTATCTGGCTTCGCCCCTGGTCATAGCTGACGTCAACGTACGCCGAGACAACCAATGGCGGGGACATGTATTGGATCTCGCGGGTGGTGATGATGATGCCATGCCCATGGGGCTCAGCTAGCTGCCTGGAGAGTGCGGCGGTGTTGCTTCCCCTGTTGTTGGAATAGGGAATGCGCTCTAGCAGATACACCGCTGCACTTCCATCGTCTTCGGCCTTCTCCTGTTCACCATGGTATTCCGTGTACTCGATGGTGAAGGAGCCGCCTCTTCCGCCATTCTCTGATGCTTCCCCGCTGCTAGGCTCCTAGTCTCAGCTCGTCGCCTTGCTACCGTGAGAGACGACGACGTGCTGCGCACGGGCGTCATTGAGCTGGTACGCCTTGCTACCTGTCCGCCAGCTTCGTTAGCCCGAGCTTAGTCGTCTTCACATGCCTGATGCAGCCAAAGGTGAGGAAGGAGATGTCGGGCTTGCGTCCGTGCCATGCATCGAATATCGTCGTCCACTTCAGGCCCTTGGTGGGCGAGCGGTTCAAGATGAACACCGCCGTGCTCACTGCCTCACCCTAGAATGCCACCAGCATCTTCTTGGGCTTCAACATGCTCCGTGCAATGCCGACAATAGTCTGGTTGTGCCTCTTCATGACGTCGTTCTGCTGCGACAAGTATGGCAATAGAGCCTGAATTCCACCAAGTTGAACTCGCCGCCGCGATCCGTCTGCAACACGCGCAACTTCTTCCCCAGCTCCACCTCGACGCGCGCCTTAAAGTGTTCCATTGCCGTCGCCGCTTCGTCCTTGCTTGTCAGCAGGTGCAGCCACATATAGCGGCTGAAACCGTCCACAAGGAAGTAGCGGCGCCCGCCATGTGTAACTGGCGTGATTGGCCCGCACAAGTCCCCCGCCTAGGAGCTTGTCGGCACGGAACTTCGCCGCCTTTGTGAACGAGTTCCTGCGCAGCTTATTAGCAAAGCAGCTGTCGCAGAGCTCGTGTGCCTACTCGATCCTAGACAACCCGCGCACCATCTCCCGTCGCGCGTCGAAGCTTAGGTGCCCGAAACGGGCATGCCAGAGCCATAATCTGTAGGTTTAGCAAGTACAACATGTTAGCGGAGCGCTTCACCTTGGCGAGGAGGTGATGGTCACGATACCGAATGTGGAGGACGCCGTCATCGATCAGCACTTGGCAGCCTCGCTCGTCGAGCTGGCCAATGCTCGAGCTGTATCTTCACGTACGCGCTCTGCCGAAGGGTGATGCCTCGCATTCGGTAGTAGCTGAGCAATCCCGGATCGCTCATCTGGAACAGAGCCATCATCTCCTTCTTGAAGTCACTGCGTCGACATACATGCCAACGATCAATCTCTCGCGCCCCTTCTTCCTGGTGTAGAGCGCGTGCTCATTGGCGCACTTAATGAAGCCGAGGGACGCCAGGCTCGCGTCTAGCTTGGAGTTCCACGCGCGCGGCGCCTTCCTCACTGGCGATGATCAATCCCGGCGGCTCCTACACGTAGATCTCCTCCGTAAGCTCGTCGTGGAGGGACGAGGACTTCACATCCATGTGATGCACCTCCCATGATTTGTTTGCCACCAGCAGCGCGAGGAGACAGTGCCCGGACTCCATCCGTGCCACCGGAGCAAAGACTTCCTCGAAGTCGATTCCCTTACACTGCACGAACCCCTTTGCAACCAGCCGAGCCTTGCTCATATCCCCGGAACACCATTGGTGTGTTCCTGTCTGCCAGCTTCGTTAGCCCGAGCTTCGTCGTCTTCACATGCCCGATGCAGCCAAAGGTGAGGAAGGAGACGACGGGCTTGCAGCCAAAGGTGAGGAAGGAGACGACGGGCTTGCGTCCGTGCCATGCCTCGAATATCGTCGTCCTCTTCAGGCTCTCGGTGGGCGAGCGGTTCAAGATGAACATCGCCGTGCTCACTGCCTCACTCCCGAATGCCGCCAACATCTTCTTGGCCTTCAACATGCTCCGCACAATGCCAACGATCGTTTGGTTGCGTCTCTTCACGACGTCGTACTGCTGCGACAAGTACGACATCGTGAGATGGCGCTCGACACCCTCCTCCACGCAGTAGAGCCTGAACTCCACCAAGTTGAACTCGCCGCCGCGATTCGTCTGCAACACGCGCAACTTCTTTCCGAACTCCGTTTCATTGTTGTCGCCGCGTCATCCTTGCTTGTCAGCAGGTGCAGCCACATATAGCGGCTGAAACCGTCCACGTGCATGCCAGAGCCAAGCGTGCACTGTGCCGCCAGACAGATGGGCTTCCCAATCTGCAGGTTCACCAAGTACAACATGTTGGCTTCACCTTGGCAAGGATCAGCCGTCGTCTCCTTCATCAGCTGAAGCATCCGAAAGGTCGAGTTCTGCATTAATCTCAGCATTTGTATTTTTCTTGTGGGATAGAACAGTTAGCCAATGCCTTGTCTCCATTGTCCTTACGAGTCCTTCTTAACATAAAAAAGAGGAGTACAAATGTATAAAAAAATAGTGACCAACACATAACTGAATGGAATAGAAGGAACTTGCAGAAGATCTAAAGTAGAGATTTGAGTATTTGACATAGTGGTAGTAACACATTAGGTTCTGCGGTTTCTAAACCCTATAAATTAGTAGTTTTTCTTGCTCTAAAAGATGAGTGCAGATCCATAGTGAATCAAGCAAGCTGTGGGCTAACGACTAACTTCTCAAATGTAAGTCTGAAGATGTCGAGCATAGATTATAAAGAAATGTGGTTAGGATCAGTTTTCATATTTTGGGTTAGCGATTTTGGATTAGCCTCCTACAAACCAAGAAAATATAAGGAGAAAAAAAGATTTCTAAAGTAGACATCTAGACATACTATAGAATAGCACCCCGAGTAGAATAGCAGGCAGGGGCAACCATTAAAAGTTGATAACTCAGGTTCTCGAATGACATCTGCAAGTTCAGCATGTATGCAGCGCCACTTTTGGCAATCATCACAACACACCCATGCAGCATGTGGTGGTGGTGGTACTGGTACAGATGCCCCATCCGTCTTGCATGCAACATTTACACGTAAATCAGTAGATATGGTACCAGAGTACTTGATTGCGAATTCGGTGCCAGGATCAAGATTGCCTATGTAAAACAATAGTGTAAATTACTTAGACATATGTTATGGAAAAAAATTGATAATCACAAAGAAAATGAGATGTACTTAGGCATATGTTTGGGGGAGCTGCAGCTTTTCCAAAAGCTGTTATTGGGAAAACCTCCACCAGCTTGTCCAAGAAGCGCTTCTAGGAAAAGCTAAAAAGGCATGTTTGGCAACCTTGCTTTTAACCAAAGCTTCTGGGAGCGGAGCACATCAAGATGTGGGCACGGCGGCGGCAGGCCTCGAGGCGAGGGAGGACGCGGCAGCGGCGGACCTCGAGGGGTGGAGAGGATGGGACGGCGGAGGATCTCGAGGGGAGGGAGGACACGACGACGGCAGACCTCAAGGGCAGGGAGGACGCGGTGGCGGATCTCGAGGGGGTGGGAAGACGTGGCAGGGACGGCCGCCAAGGGGTGGGGAGGATGTTGCAGCAGGCAGACGTCGAGGGCGAGGGAGACAACATCGAGGTGAGACTGGGTACCGGTGACCCACATGGAGAGGAGAGCGGCGCTGAGCTGAGGGGCCGACGTAGAGAGGAGGGGCATCGGTGGTCAGCATGGAGCGGGGGATCTCGTTTCTCACAGGAGAATGCGGATCCGAGCGGCGACGGGTAGACGAGGGCAGAAGCTCAGGAAGCTGGTCTTCTTCCGCTTGCAATGCAAATGGGGCTTTTGAAGCTTCTTGATTGTGGGAAAAGCAACCCCGTTTGGGGGAGCTTCTAGCTTTTGGAGCTTGAGAAGCAAAAGCTGGAAGCTTCCCCAAACAGGGCCTTAGTTCATTCATACAAGAGAATCCCCGAACCCTCGTCCCACCCGCACACAGGGAACCTTAGCCCGTGAGTGGCCGGTTCTAAAGCCATGTGCTTTTCTCATGGGACGGACGAGGGAATTTTTTTGAGGTTCACTCCGATCAGGAGTTGCGCCACCGATCTCCAAAAGGGAGGCCTGCGAGTGCTTGCAGCGACCAACTGGCCGGCGGCAGCTTCACAGAATTTGCATCCTATAGAATTCCATCCCTAGCCTTACAAAAATTGCATGCTCTTAAACAAGACTGAATGAAGTAAATGTTGACTCAATCAGAATGCAATTCATGGTCTCACTTGCATGCATATGGTCGAGCAGCTAACTGTTGGCTTTATATGTCAAGCTTAGAGAAACTTCATAAACTTTGTCCACTAACATATATAGAAGTAAGTCTAACTTCTTTAAGTGGAGTAACTGACCTTGTGATGAAGTACCAATCAAGATAATGAAATAAACATGAGGGACACCGAACTATGACGACCACCTTTGCAACATAAACTCACCATGCTTCTCCCTTAACAAAGTTAAAGTTAAGTTAGAAAACTTGCAGAAGTTAATGTGCAATTTAGTCACCAGTCATGCAAAGATGTGCCATCAAACAACAAATTAGGGAGCCACAGGAAAGCTCCTTAACATAAAAAAAAAAACCATGTGCACTCAGTTATGCAAAACCATAAGGGGAAGAGAGCCAATGGCTACCACTTCAATATTTGCAAGCATATTTAAGTTCTTATTACCTCAGGAACATTTCAAACCGAACACAGAACAAACCAATTCTAAAGGGCACAACCAACAATGTGTCGCTCTCATTTCTAATGAAATCCAAAAAGAGAAAAGCCATGCGCTCATTTCTAATGAAATCCAAAAAGAGAAAAGCCATGCGCTTATACACGGTGAATGAAATCCTCCTAGATGTACATTATTTGCTCACTGCCCTTGTTGAGCCCAAAACAGAAAACCCAACAAAGAGCACATGAATGGCCAGCGGCCACACAACAGACATCTAATGAAATCTACCCAAGAGCTATCAAAACACCAGGTCCAATGCAAGATACCTTTAGGGGTATCAGGTTTCCTAGTTCTATTTATTTGTGTTGCAGCTTTGCCCTAAACCCTAGACACATAACAAAGTAATATGTAATTACTAATTACTACATACAGAGAAACTGCTCTTAGTTAAAAAGGACTGAGTTTTATAGACACGATGTTTCAAATCACATTGTTTGCTCTATAAATGAAGATGCAAGCAAAAATATGAATCTATCTATGCACTCCTAACACAAATTCTTTTTATCTACCATCCTATACATGCCAAAGCACCAGAGTCTACAATAAGAATTCTATAACAAGGTGCACCAAACCTATTTCATCCTCTGAATATGTATTGGGTTCTTTCTTAGATCTAGTTTCACATCAAATCAGATCTTACCTTCATAGCATGGAGCTGCTTCTTCCATCTTAGACACACGTAGGAGTGTGATTCAAGATACTCCTTTCAATCTTCAGCACTGCAATAGCACCTCTGATATGGCCTGTTTATTCAACGGATAGTAATTAGCAGATTACAAGAACCCTGGTCGCCCTCACTAGGAGGCTCTGAGCTTTAGGCGATTGTTTTTCTGCTTAAACCTTTTTCCATCTGCCGTGGGCAGATATATAAAGGCCTAAGGCCAACTAACCTCCTATCTCTAGCCGGTTGAGTTAATCCCAGCCCTAACAAACTCCAATAATATCTCTAAGCCAACCAATATCTCTAAGCAAATAACAAATCCCAACTAACTACTACTGGACGCCTGAGTGGATCTCTTCCTGCGTGAGAACTTCTTTCCAAAGAAAGTGTCCACAACACTTCCCCCTCCCTGACAGAAAAGCTCGTCCTCGAGCTTGAAATCTGGGTAGGTCGCCTTGAACTCCAGCAGCTCCTCCCAAGTAGCATCAGCCGCATCTCTGCCCACCCACTGCACCAATATATCCCAGGAGTCCTTGGATGGTTTTGCACGAACCACCTTTGCTGGAACTGACACTGTGCGACCATGAACAACAGGAGGCAGAGGAGCAATGCTAGACGGCGCAGCCCCGTGGAACTTCTTGAGAAACACCACATGGAAGACGTCATGAATGCGGGCTTTGGGAGGAAGGCGCAGGCGATAGGCCAGGCTGCCCACTCTCTCTGTCACCAAGAATGGGCCATAATAGCGTGGAGCTAGCTTCGCATTCACCTTGTCCCTGATGGCCACGGCTGAGCGCTGATGAAGACGAAGCCACGCCCATTCACCCACTTCAAACTCTAGCTCCCGATGATCTTTGTCATACTTTGTCTTCATATAATCCTGGGCTTGCAACAGCCTCTCCCTGATTTCTGCCAAGAATTCATCCCGGTGCAGCAGCTGCTTGTCCAAAGCCACCACACGTGCTGCACCTGGCTGATAGGACAGGAGAGATGGCGGATCCCGACCAAACACCACCCTGAATGGTGTTGTCTTCAGTGCTGACTGGAAGGACGTGTTATAGCAGAATTCCGCCCAAGGCAACCATCGGAGCCAGCTGCGGGGGCGATCACCGGCAAGACAGCGGAGGTACACGCCCAGGACCCGATTAGTGACTTCAGATTGGCCGTCCGTCTGTGGCCGGAACGCAGAACTCAGACGAAGCTTGACCCCGGACAGTGCGAACAACTCGGTCCACAACGCGCTAATGAAGATCGGGTCACGGCTGCTGACGATGGAGCCTGGCAGACCATGCAGCTTCACGATGTTGTCGAAGAACGCTTGAGCCACTGTCAGCGCCGTGTATGGATGGCTCAAGGGGACAAAGTGTGCCATCTTGGAGAAGCGGTCGACGACGGTGAGCACCACACACTTGCCACCAACCTTTGGAAAACCCTCCACAAAATCCATTGCAATGTCGCTCCAAATTGTTGATGGCACATCAAGGGGTTGCAGCAACCCGGCTGGATGCAAGTGCTCTGTCTTGTTGCGTTGGCACACCACACAGCCTTGGACGAACTCTCTGACCAGCTTGGTGGCGCGCGGGTTACAGAAGGAGGCACACAGTCGATGGAGCGTCTTCTGTGCGCCTTCATGGCTGGCGCCATGGGCTGTGTGTAGCACCTGAGGCCAGAGCTTGGAAGACGCAGGGACATAGACACGGCCCTGATGCATCACAAAGCCGTCCACCAAGGTCCAGGCTGCCCCAGCTGTGCCCTCAGCTATCTCCTTGCGCTTGGCCACCACTTCCGGCAGGGACTCGGACTCCCTACAAAATTCCTCAAAGAGCGCGAAGTCTGGGCGAGACAGAGCATAAGTGGTCGCACCAGATTCGTGCTCATCACAACGGGACAAGGCATCATCTGCTGCGTTTTGCTTCCCTGGCTTGTACTCCACCTGAAAACTATAGCCACACAGTTTGCTCACCCAGGTGTGTTGTGGGATTGTGGACAGCCGCTGGTCGAGGAGGTGCTTGAGGCTACAATGATCGGTACGAACGATGAATTCCCGAGCCCAAAGGTACGGCCACCAATGCTGCACTGCATGCACCAAGCCGATGAGTTCCCGCTTGTACGCTGCAAGCTTAGCATGCTGTGGTGCGACCTGCTTGCTGAAGAAGGCGATCGGGCCATGTTCCTGATGAAGGACGGCGCCAAAACCAGACCCTGACGCGTCGCAGTCCACGACAAAGGGCTTGTCGAAGTCTGGGAGCTGCAGAACAGGTCCTGTGGTGAGAGCCAGCTTGAGTGCCTCGAACGCGTCAGTAGCCGCGAGGGACCACTGGAACGCCTCTTTCTTCAAAAGCGCGGTGAGGGGAGCTGCGATGACGCCGTAATTATTGATGAAGCGTCGATAATACCCGGTCAGCCCCAGGAAGCCTCGCAGCGCCCGAACAGAGCGCGGACGCGGCCAAGCTTGCACCGCCGCGACCTTCTCAGTGTCCATGGCGACGGCGTCGTTGGCAATTACGTGGCCCAAGTACTGGACACGCTGTTCACCGAAAAGACACTTGGACTGCTTGAGGACGAGGCCGTGCTCACGAGAGCAGTGAACACGGCACGGACGTGCTGAAGGTGCTCGGCCCATGACTTGCTGTAGATGAGGATGTCGTCGAAGAAGACAAGCACAAAGCGGCGCAGGAAGGGCTTTAGGACCGCGTTCATCAGGGCTTGGAACGTGGACGACGCGTTCGTCAAGCCAAAGGGCATCACCAGGAACTCGAAGTGGCCATGGTGTGTCCGAAACCCCGTCTTGTGGATGTCGTCAGGGTGCATGCGCACCTGGTGGTACCCAGTACGCAGGTCGAGCTTGGTGAAGAAGATGGCGCCCTTCAGCTCATCCAGGAGCTCCTCGACGACGGGAATCGGAAACTTGTCGCGGCTGGTCTTGGCATTGAGGGCCCTGTAGTCGACGCAGAATCGTCAAGTGCCATCGCGCTTGCGTACCAGCAAGACTGGAGATGAGAACGCCGAGGTGCTAGGCCTGATGATGCCTTGCTCCAACATGATCTTGCACTGGGCCTCAATTTCATCTTTCAGCAGCTGAGGGTAGCGATACGGCCGAACAGCGACGGGAGGAGTGTCGGCCAGCAGATGGATACGGTGGTCGAACGCTTGCGGCGGCAGCCCCGTTGGTGTGGCAAATAGATCAGAGAACTCATGGAGTAGCAGCTGCAGCACATCCTTAGCATCAGCCAGGGATAGATATGGTGCAGGCTTTGCGTTGATGCCAGACCACTTGACGCGGTGATCCATATACCAGAATGCCATGGACAGCCTTGTGAAATACCACAAAATAGGCCCCAAGGTCTTGAGCCACTCGCACCCAGGACCAGCTCGCAGCCACCAAGTGGGATGACGAACAAGTCGATGGCGAAGCGTTCCTGGCCGATGCAGACCTCCACGTTCTTGCAAACACCGGAGGATAGGACGTTGTCGCCGTTGGCGACGCCCACCGAGAGTCCCGGCCGTGGTTCAGGCACAAGGCCGATGCGAGCGGCGGTGTCTTCGCTGATGAAGGAGTGGGTGGAGCCCGAATCGACGAGCGCGGCTAGGGACACCGCGTTGACGACGGTGGCCAGCTGGATCGTGGAGCCCGTCTGGACGCCGGAGATGGCGTTCAAGGAGACCTGCATGTCCTCCTCAGAAGCACTGCCATCACTGTCCTCCGTATCAGCAAGCTCAATGAAGTAGATGCCCTTCATGGAACACTGCTTGATGTGCTCACGGGAGAACTTCTCAGGGCAATTGTAGCAGAGTCCGTCGAGGCGCCGCTGCGCCATCTCCTCGGGCGTGAGGCGAGTGAAGCGGCCGGGCGGCGCCCCGGGTTTAATTGGAGCGCCGGGCATTGTCGGTGTCGAGCCCGTTGCTGCCGGTGTCGTCGGTGTTTTGGGCTGCAGGGTGATGCTTCTGGCCGGAGCACGCGCCGAGCGGCTAGTCGAACGAGCGGCTTCATCGACCACCTGGTTGCGGCGTTCGTAGGAGCGAGCCAGTGCCATGGCGTCCTCAAGGGAATCCGGCTTCTGCATCTCCACATCGATGCTCATGGGCTGGAGGAGACCCGCCGTGAAGATATCAATATGTTGGCGCTCGGTGACGTTGGCGCAGCGCGCCAACAGCTTGAGGAACTGCTCCTGGTAGTCGTCGACGGATCCCGTGCGCCGCAGCTGTGTAAGCTCACCGAGCGTGTTGCTGCGCACTGGTGGGCCGAAGCGCTTGTTGACGGCATCGACGAACTCGGGCCAAGATGGGAGTGGAGCCGCGATTCTTCTCCAGTCGGTAGTACCAATGGCTGGCAGCGCCCTTCAGGTAGAAGGTCGCTGTCCAGACCTTCAAGTCCTCCGGGGTTTCGTGGGCGCGGAAGAACTGCTCCCCCTTGTGCAGCCAGTCGAGGGGATCCTTGGACCTGTCATACTTGGGGAAGCGGAGCATGTGGACCGGGGGTGGCTGGAGGGCGCGATCGTCGCCGCCTCCTGACGACGAGGAGGAATCAAAGCGGCCCTTGCTTGCCAGCACCTGGGTCTCCACGTTGCTGATGGAGGTGGAGAGGCGTCCCTGCTCCTGGCGGACGTTGCCCAGCTCGGCGTCCATCTTGTTGAGCTCCGTAATCTTGCCGAGGACCTTCTCCATGGCCTCGTCCAGGACCTTCTCCAGGGTTGCATCTAGGGCGGCTTGGGTGATGGAGGTGTCACCCATGGTGGCGATGGAGCGATGGGTTTGGCGGCACGCAGGGGGGAAGATGGGATGTGGGCGTGGGGAGGGGAAACAGGCGCATGAAACCTAGCTGATACCAGATTGATATGGCCTGAGTGGATCTCTTCCTGCGTGAGAACTTCTTTCCAAAGAAAGTGTCCACAACAACCTCACACATTTGAATTAGAAAACGAGGGGAAGTGTTCCTAACATAGGTAGAAAGGTCAAATTAACCTGATTAAGATTATCGATCGATTATAAATATACACATAACCTTGTCATCAGCAGAGCAAAAAATTTTGATACTGGAAGAAAAAAGGGTAAGGATATGCTAGTTTGAATGCTATAGGCAAATTAATGAGCTTTGAATGTAAGCAATGGAGAATGTTAGAAAATAATGGATTGATTTATACGGGTGCACAACATGTATGATGGGAATAAGTCTCTGTACTTGTTCTTTGTGGGGCTGCAGCACAATTGCTAGGACAGCAGTTAGGCAGCTGGGGCAGCAGCATCTTGGACTGCTTTTAGTAGCCAGGACATCACCTAGTTAGGCATCTAGGACAGGCATCTAGGACCAGTTTTTTTTCCCCGACCGGTGACCCCAAACCGCCGCCCACCGGTAGCGGCTTACCAGACCGGTTTGACCGGTAACCGCCCCAAACCGGTGGAATTCAAATTCTCAAATTTAAACCTAGTGTAATCGGTTGTGACCGGTTTGCCGGTCGGTTTGAACGGTTTACCGGCCGGTTTGACCGGTTTACCGGACTGGTTTGACCGGTTACAGACGCATGGAAAAAAAGAAATTTATAAAAAAAATTTGCATTAGCTATGCACATATTAATGTCCAAAGTAATAATTTATAATTATGCATACAAATGGGTGTGGTGTTAACTGGGTGTAGGAGTTGATGGGCCTTCACGGGCCGCGCCTGTTTTTTCTTTTTCTTTTTTTATTTAACTTTGAATTCCCGCAACTGTACTAAACGAATCAATATTTGAAAAAAATTTACACCATTACATTTGTTGCAGCTTGGAGTATTTTTGGGAATTTTTTTGATTTTTTTTCAAATTTTTAATTTTTGAATTCAAATTTAAAATTTTTGAATTGGGCCGGTTTGTAACCGACCGGAACCAGTACGGTTACCGGTAACCACGGTTTCAGGACCGGTTCCGGTCGGGATTTTTAACCCTGTCTAGGACAGCATCTGCATGGCTATCTAGGACACCAGTTAGGGAGCATTTTAGACTAGTTTTTCAGCTTGTGTTGGCTGGCTCGTTGGCTGGCTATAAATATGTAGCTCCAGTCCCTTGGGTTGGCATCAATGTTTTAAATAGCTGGCTATAGCTGTCGCTATAGCCCACTATAGCCTCTAGAAAGAGCAACTGTTATGGCATTTCGCCGGCTATAGCCTGCTAAATGCTGGCTAAACACCGTTTTGACAGCTCTGCCGCTAAACGCCTTAGCCCGCTATTTAAAACCATGGGTGGCATGGCATTGTGAAGAGAAAACCAGAAAATTGTCATCCTCTCCCAATGAGACTAACCAATCAGCTACTAACAACTGGCATCAAAGCCGTACTGTCCTGTAGTCTGAACATCTCCTGTTCTTCCCCCTCCAACTCCTCCCATTTCCTCCCAGCCAGCTGCTGCTGTTCACGCAGGAACAACAGTGAACAGCAGCAGTTCCAGCGTGAGCAGGAGCAACAGTAGCCCCAGTTCTCCCTTTGTCGCCTGCAGAGTGAGCAGCAACTCGTCTGCAGCCTCTTCCCCACGCAGCAGCAGACTACAAGCGCGTCATGTCCGCAGGACACGCTTAGCGCTCGGTCGCCTCGAGTGCGCGGCGCCGGCAGCAGGCCGAGGTCGCCGCGGCAGAGGAACACGAGCGAGCGGCAGCAGAGATTGCTGCGACGAAGGCGAGGGCGTCAAGGCTAGCGGCAGTAGCAGCAAGGGCGGAGGTGGAGCTAGTAGCGGCAGCGGATGCAGCACGTGCGACGGCGGAGGAGCTCGAGGTCCTGCGCGACAGTAGCACCAGCACCAGTGTTGCTGCCGACGGTGTTACTGACGCAGACCTCAGGACGGCAACGGAGGTGACACGGCAGCGGAGGCGCGCGTGGCGGCAACCCAGACAGGCGCGGACGCGCCGGCGACGCTCCAGGTGGAGGCGCGTGCGGTGACCGGGTCGACAGAGACCGCAGCCCTCACAGGCGGCGCGGTTCTCCCTCCCCGGACCGGTACCGTGGTCACCGCGGGGTCCAGGGCGTTGCCAGGGACATCGGCTTCGGCAGCGGGTGGCCTACCCTCACCAAGTCCAACTACGTCGAATGGGCTGTGGTGATGAGGGTGAGGCTCCAGGTGCCGCAAATGTGGGAGGCGGTTCGGTACGGCGACGTCGACTACGATGAAGATCGACGGGCGCTGGACACTCTCATCGCCGCAGTCCCGTCCTAGATGCGGTTCTCGCTTTCCAATAAGCGGACTGCGAAGGAGGCTTGGGACGACATCGCTGCAGCACGCATCGGCAGCGACCGCGCCCGCAAGCACACACTGCAGGCACTTCGCACGGAGTGGGAGTACCTGGCCTTCAAGCCAGGTGAGGACGTTGAGGACTTCGCTCTCCGTCTCAACACTTTGTTGCAGAAGTTAGTGCAGTTCGGCGACGACACTACGGCGAGGAGAAAGCTGTCGAGAAGCTCTTCTGGTGCGTCCTCGAGAGGTACAGGCAGACCGCTCGTTCGATCGAGTCTCTGCTGGACCTTTCCACGATGTCGATCGAGGAGGCGATAGGTCGTCTCAAGGTCGTCGACATCGATGAGCCGCAGTCCCCCTCGGGGCCCATCACCATCGGCGGGAAGCTCCACCTCACTCGGGAGAAGTGGTTGGCCTCCCTGGGTGACAGGAGAAAGGGGGAGTCCTCTTCCTCGACAGGCGGCGGCAAGCCGCGCAAGGGGCACGGAGGCGGCCAGGCCGGGGCGCGAGGACGCGGCCGAGGAGGTGCCCAGGGCGGCGCTGCCGGCAACCAAAAGCCGCCACAAGACGACTCCTGCCGCAACTGTGGCAGATTTGGCCACTAGGCCAAGGAGTGCCCACGGCCACGACGCGGCCAGGCCCACGTCGCGCAGGCAGAGGAGCCGGCTCTACTCCTGGCGCCCGCGAGCATCTAGCTACCTCCAACGGCATCGGCCGCAGCAGCTCTCCTTCACCTCGACGAGCCGAGGGCACAGAGGCCTTCCTCGGCGACGGCTCCAGCGGCGACAAGATTGATGAGTGGTGCCTCGACACCGGCGCCACCCATCACATGACCGGCCGTCGGGAGTGCTTCACCGAGCTTGACTCGACGGTGAAGATGACGGTGCCGACGCCCTTGATGTCCACGCCGGAGGTGTCTCCAAACTTGACGGAGCCTCGTACGCCGTGTGCTCACGGGGTCTACTACATCCCCTCGCTGAGGAACTCCATCATCAGCTTGGGACAGCTGGATGAGAACGGTTCGCGCGTGGAGATCAAGGATGGAGTCATGAGGATTTGGGATCGCCATCGTCGCCTTCTCACCAAGGTAACCAGAGGCACCGACTCTACGTCCTCAACGTGCAGGTGGCACAACCCGTCTGCCTTGCTGCTCGTTGGGAGACAAGGCGTGGCAGTGGCACGAGCGCTTCGGGCACCTTCACTTCGACGCCCTGAAGCGGCTCAGTGCCAAGGAGATGGTATGAGGCCTGCCGTGCCTCGACCACCGGGAGGACAACGCTACTTCCTGCTGCTCGTCGACGACCTCTCCCGCTACATGCGGGTGATGGTCCAAATCGCCATCAGGCGCGCACGGGCTGCAGCGGAGGCGGAGTGCGTTCGCAAGCTGCGCATACTGCGCATCGACAATGGCGGTGAATTCACGGCGGCTGAGTTCGCGTCGTACTTGCACGGATGAGGGCGTTCGCGTCATACTTCTCCACGCCGTACAGTCCGCAGCAGAACGGTATCGTCGAGCGACGCAACCAGACGGTTGTGGGGATGGCTCGGGCCCTCCACAAGCAGAGAGGGATGCCGGTTGCCGGCTACCTTATGGGGAGAGGCGATGGTGACGGCCGTCTACATCCTCAACCGCTCGCCTAGCAAGGATTTCGACGGCAGGACGCCATATGAGGCTTGGCATGGGCGCAAGCCGTCTTTGGCTGCCTCGCGTTCGCCAAGGAGCTTGGCCACATCGGCAAGCTCGACGACAGGAGCACCCCGGGGTTGTTCATCGGCTACGTGGAGGGCTCTAAGGCCTACCGTATCCTCGACCCGGAGACACAGCGTGTGCGCACGGCGCGCGACGTGGTGTTCGACGAAGGGCGAGGCTGGGCATGGGAGAAGGCAGTGGTCGACGACTCGACTCCGACGTACGACGACTTCGTTGTCGAGTACGTCCACTTCGAGGGAGCTGGGGGAGTGAGCAGCTCTTCTTCACCGAGCGTGCCTACCCCAGTCCCTGAG
Organism: Urochloa ruziziensis; assembly: GCA_015476505.1. Taxonomy (NCBI): domain Eukaryota; kingdom Viridiplantae; phylum Streptophyta; class Magnoliopsida; order Poales; family Poaceae; genus Urochloa; species Urochloa ruziziensis. The sequence continues at coordinate 34,917,043 of CM027123.1, read as the reverse complement.
CCTCCACCGACTCAGGCGCCCACTACTCCGGCAGCGCCACGCGCACTCCAGTACCGACAGCCAATCCTCCGGGCACGTCTACTCCGACACCAGCTCACCTCGAGCACAGCCCAGTGGAGTTCGCTACTCCGCTCTCCCACGATGAGGAGCGGATCGACGCATACCACGACGGCGAGCCGTTGCGGTATCATACAGTGGAGAATCTTCTCGACGACCAGCCGGTGCTGGGACTGGTGCCTCACGATCTGGAGGGGCAGTTGCACCTTGCGTGTGAAGACGGCGAGCCTCGGTCTTTCGCAGAGGCCAAGAGACAAGCGGCATGGCGTACCGCGATGCAGTCGGAGATGGACGCGGTTGAGAAGAACCACACTTGGGAGCTTGCTGATCTCCCTCGAGGTCACCGTGCGATCACCCTTAAGTGGGTGTTCAAACTGAAGAGGGATGAAGCCGCAGATTGAAAAGCACAAAGCTCGCTTGGTGGCCCGCGGTTTCGTTCAGCAAGAGGGGATCGACTCCTTGCGCTGGCTGCCCAGGAGGCCTGGCGCATCCACCACATGGACGTCAAGTCGGCGTTTCTTAACGGCGATTTGAAGGAGGTCGTCTACACGCACCAGCCGTCGGGGTTTGCGATCCCCGGCAAGGAGGGCAAGGTTTTGCGTCTGCGCAAGGCCCTCTACGGCTTGTGGCAGGCACCGAGGGCGTGCATCGCCAAGTTGGATTCCACGCTCAAGGGGATGGGCTTCGAGCAAAGCCCGCACGAGGTGGCCATCTACCGGCGGGGCAACGGCGGCAATGCCCTGCTGGTGGGTGTCTACGTCGACGACTTGGTGATCACTGGCACCAAGGATGCGGAGGTGGCGGACGTTCAAGGAAGACACAAAGGCCACCTTTCAGATGAGTGACTTGGGCCTCTCTCCTTCTATCTGGGGATCAAGGTGCACGACTCTGAGATCACGCTTCGACAGACTGCCTACGCGAAGCGCGTCGTTGAGCTAGCTGGGCTCACCGACTGCAACCTAGCTCTCACTCTGATGGAGGAGAGGCTAGCGAACCTAGCTCTCACTCCGATGGAGGAGAGGCTAGCTCAGCCGCAACAGCACGACAGAGGAGGTGGATGCCATGCAGTACCAGCGTCTTGTGGGGAGCCTTCGCTACCTCGCCCACACACGGCCGGACTTGGCTTCCTCCGTCGGCTACGTTAGTCAGTTCATGCAGCGACCGACAACGGAGCACCAGCAGGCCGTGAAAAGGATCATCCGCTACGTCGCGGGGACTCTCGACCACGGCCTCTACTGCCCGAGGTGTCCCGGGCAGGCACACTTCGTCGGGTACAGCGATAGCGACCACGCCAGCGACATCGACACTAGCAAGAGCACAAGCGGGATACTCTTCTTTCTCGGCAAGTGCCTCGTGAGCTGGTAGTCGGTCAAGCAACAGGTGGTGGCCTTGTCCAGCTGCGAGGCCGAGTACGTAGCGGCATCCACCGCTTCGACTCAGGCGCTCTGGCTTGCTCGACTGCTTGGTGATCTTCTCGACAGAGACACTGAGGAGCTCAGGGTGGACAGCAAGTCTGCTCTGGCCCTGGCAAAGAACCCCGTTTTCCATGAACGGAGCAAGCACATCTGGGTGAGGTACCACTTCATCCGAGGCTGTTTGGAGGAAGGAAGCATCAAGGCGAGCTGCATCAACACAAAGGACCAGCTTGCGGACTTGCCCACCAAGCCCCTTGAGAATGATGGGAATAAGTCTCTGTACTCGGTCTTTGTGGGGTTGCAACACAATTGCTACGACAACAGTTAGGGAGTTGGGGCAGCAGCATCTTGGACTGCTTTTAGCAGCCAGGACATCACCTAGTTAGGCATGTAGGACAGGCATCTAGGACAGCATCTGCATGGCATCTAGGATAGCAGTTAGGGAGCATCTTAGACTAGTTTTTTCGGCTTGTGTTGGTTGGCTCGTTGGCTGGCTATAAATATGTAACCCCAGCCCCTTGGGTTGGCATGGCATTATGAAGAGAAAAACCAGAAAATTGTCCCAACTTTTAGTGTCATCCTCTCCCAATGAGAGTAACCATTCAGCTACTAACAATGTACATATATAGGCAGGGAACCCTACGTGGCTTATGGAAACAGTGCCACCAGGAGATCCCTGTCGCCTATCAAGGGAATGGTGCACGGGCTTGTGCGCCGGCCACATGAGGCCCATTGGGCCTGCTAACCATTAACCTAATCACCTCGCTAACACGTCCCCATAGTCTGATCGTCGATGCCTCGTACGTTAAGACTGGACCTGAACTCGTGGAACAGAGATGAAGGCAGCCCCTTGGTGAAGATTTCAGTGTACTGAGCAGACATGAGGACGTGCAGGACGCGAACGTCACTAATAGAAACGCGCTCCCGGACAAAGTGAAGATCAATCTCAATGTGTTTGGTGCGCTGATGCTAAATCGGGTTGGAGGACATGTAGACGGCGCTGATATTATCACAATAAACTAGCATGGCACGACGAGGCGGAACATCAAGCTCGAGAAGCAGTTGACGCAGCCAAGTAGCCTCGGCCACGCCATTGGCTACAACGTGATACTCTGCTTCAGCACTAGAGCGGGAGACTGTGTTCTGCCGCTTGGAGGACCAAGAAACCAAATTGTCACCAATGAACACTGCATAGCCAGAGCTAGAGCGCCTGGCCTCAGAGGCAGTCAGCATCGGAGTAAGCTGTCAAGTCCCCACTGCGAGACGGCTGAAGAACGAGGCCCAAATCCAGTGTGCCGCGCACGTAGCGCATAATGCGCTTCAGGGCGGAAAGGTGAGGCTCTCGAGGATCATGTATGTAGAGACAGACATGCTGCACGGCGTAGGAGATGTCGGGTCGAGTGAACGTCAACCACTGAAGAGCGCCAGCAATGCTCCAATAGTTCGAGGGATCCGGGACAGGTGGACTTGGACTTTCAGCAAGCAGCTTGGCGTTAATGTTGACGGGCGTGGTGGAGGGCTTGCACTCGGCCATCCCTGCACGATCAAGACGCTGCGAGAGGAGCAAGCCAGACCTAGACCCATGCCGTTGAACGTGCATCCCAGGAAGAGGCACTGAGGACGATGTCATCAACGTAGAGCAGCAAGTAGATTATATCTGCGTCGCGGCAAGTAGATTATATCTGCGTCGCGACGGAAGATGAAGAAGGGGGTGTCGGACTTGGCCTCCATGAAACCCAGGGACAGCAGATGAGCAGCAAACGGACTGTACCACGCGCGGGGCGCCTGTTTAAGGCTGTACAGAGACTTGTTATGGCGGCAGACGAAGTCTGGATGCGCCAGGTTCTCGAAACCAGCAGGTTGAGCGCAATAAACTGTCTCATAGTCCCATGAAGAAAGGAATTCTTCACGTCGAGCTGATGAACGGGCCAACCGCGTGATAGGGCGAGGGACAATATTGTACGTACAGTGGCCGGTTTGACAACCAGACTGGTGGTCTCGTCGAAATCCACACCTAGGCGCTGGGTGAAGCCACGAAGGACCCAACGGGCCTTATACTGCTCGAGGGGGCCATAAGCCTTGAACTTGTGCTTAAAAATCCACTTCCCGGTGACGATGTTGGCGCGAGGTGGTCGTGGAACGAGATCCCAAGCCTTGTTGGCCAGCAAGGCTCCGTGATCATCTTCCATGGCAGATCGCTAGGAGACGAAACCCTGCCTTGGCTCGGGTGGGCAGGGCCTTAGGTAAGGGAGGGGTGACGGGCAGGGCCTTAGGTAAGGGATGTGGACCACCAGGGGGCGCTGTCGATGAGCGTAGACGTACGAGAAGGCGAAGACAGGGCGATCGAGAGCTCGTGCGGTCGAAGACTGGACGTGGCTGCGGCCGGCTTGCCAGGCGTGGCTATGGCCGACTGTGGTCGGCTGGATGACCCCGTGGCGGTGAAGAGCTGGCTGCAGCCGGCTGAGGACTGGCCGAGGCCCGCCAGGCGCGGGCGAGAAGCCAGGCGGGAGGAGCCCGGGGTGCCACCTGCGGTCGTCGAGGCGTCGGTGGCCACACGTGGCAGCGCAGCGGTAGCTCCATGGCGTCCTATGGAAGAAACATAATGTGACGGTCCTATGGGGACTGGCACATTAGTAGCGAAGTCATCTAGAAACTCAAAGTCCGCTTTGTTAGCGGAACGTGATGGCACGACGAAGGGAAACGACGACTCTTCAAAAGTCGCATGACGAGAGATGATGACTCTGTTTGTAGAGAGGTAAAACAGCGGTATCCCTTATGATGAGCAGAGTAACCAAGGAAGACACAGGGTGGAGTGTGGCCCAAGTTTGTTGACCACAGTAGCAGCAAGGTTTGGATAACAAGAGCAATGAAAACGCGAAGGTGGTCGTAGGATGGCGAGACCCCATGGAGGGCGAAGTGCAGCGTCACGAACCCTAGGGTTTTGGTTGGCAAAATGTTAAACAAGTATGTAGCAAGCAAATGACATTATTAATGGAACAAATCGCGCGCTTAGCTTTACCGTTCAGGGAGGTGTAAGGGCATGACACGGGTGACGTGGGTGAGGGTGCAGGTGCTGGAGTTGTCAAACTCGCATCTGTTGTCGCACTGAACTTCCTTGATGGTGGCGCTATGTTGAGTGGTCACATGAGCAAAGAAATTAGCAAGCGTTTAAAATGTGTCGGATTTTAGGCGTAGTGTGAAGTCCGCAAATGGTGCGAATAGTTCCTGTTACCTGAGACACTAACCACTAGGAATGTCCAAAGGTCACAATGAATGAGATAAAAATTATTTGAAGCACGCGAAGTGGAAGAAGCAAACGGTGACCTAACATGGCGACCGAGTCGACACGCATGACATAGGGAAGTTCTAAATTCTTTATTACATGAAGGAATGACCAAGACTAGCTTAGATATGACTTCATGACCGAGGTGACCAAGGCGGCGATGCCAGGGTGGAGACGTGCGTGCGAAGAGAGTTGTGGCAACATGGAGGCGCAAGGGGTATAGCAGCCCAGCACTATTGCACTATTGCCCAGATCCTTCACAGAACAACCAGCGGGGTCGGGGTCAAACTCGACAGAACAATTGTTGTCAGAAGTAAATTGCCGCACAGAAATAAGATTCTTAATAAGACTAGGTGAAACTAGAACATTATTAAGAGAAGGAACCCAAAAGGGAAGTTGTGCTAGTGGAGGTGACGGGAAGTAAAGACCCGTTGCCGATAACAATGGACAAGGGATACCACGAGAGAAAATTCTGAGTAAGAATGGAAGGAAAGGAGGTCATGTGGGAGGTAGCACCCGAGTCAATGTACCAGTCGTTTGTGGGAGGCTGGTTCAGTCCCTGTCGTTTGTGGGAGGCTGGTTCAGGCCAAGGACTGCTGCTCCCATCCGGCCAGAGAGACCACCGGGTTGTAGGCGCCCAAGTGTAGTACGTCTATTGTCCCTGGGCGGCGGCCAACGCCTGGGCCGCCTGAGCTTGCGCGAGAGCCTGCGCTTGGGCGGCCTAGATGGCGTGGGTCTGCGCCTGGTGCGCCTGCAGGGCTTGCGCCTGGGCCACCAGCGCCGCTGCTGGGTCGGAGTGAGAGTGAGTGGCGCCCGGGTGAAGGACGTCTAGGGGGCGCCCGGAGCACCGCCTGTGCTAGGCGTCGTGGGGGCCTTCCCAGCCCCGGACTGGCTCCGGCTGGAGGACTGTGGTGGGCCGCCGTTGGTGGGGTCAGAGGAGCGGGGCTTGCAAGCCCGTTTGTAGCAACGATCTTTCGACGGCCGGGAAGAATTGCCGCCGCCATCGGAGTTCCCGCCCCCGCTGCGGGTAGAGTGCTGCAGGGGGCGAGAAGAGGTGGGCGGTGCCCAGAGGAGGCGGTCTTCCCGGTAGCGGCGAGGAGCGCTGTTCGGGGAGCTAACGCTTGGTGTGGTCAGCTCCTCCAGGATGAGCTCGTTGACGGCGTCCTTGTACTTGGGGAAGGGTGTGTCACGGCGGATGTGGCGGCTGATGTCGCGGAAGCGCTCGTTGAGGCCTCGGATGAGGTTGAGGTCAACGTGCAGTCGGTGACGGTCTCCCCAAGGTCCGTGAGCTGCTGCGCTATGCCGTTGAGACGCCTACAATAATCCGTGATGGAAAGTTCACCTTGGACAAAGTTGCAGAACTGGATGTCCACGTGGAGGACGCGCGTCTCGCGCTTCCCATGGAACTGATCCTCGAGGGAGCACCACACGGTGCGGGCAATGGCATCGCGGTCGATCACGGTCTCAGCGAGGTCGATGGAGATCGTGCTGGTGATCCAGGACCTGACGACACAGTCCATGCGTGCCCAGTCCGAAAACTCGGGCGGGGAAAGATCAGCGAGGACGTGAGACTCCAGCGAGTACTTGCCGATGACGATGATGGGTAGTTCCCAGCGTTGAGGTCGAGGACGACGTGGACGAGGCTTCGAATGTTCTGCACACTTATCGCCTGGGCGTGCAAATTAACAAGTGTGGCGGCTTCACAGGCCCGAACGGCGTGACGTGGACGAGGCTTCGAATGTTCTGCACGCTTATCGCCTGGGCATGCAAATTAACAAGTGCGGCAGCTTCACAGGCCCGAACGGCGTGGTGAAGGTCACTCCCGCCATGACCGAAGTCCTGCTCGGCGTCAGGATCGTGTCATCCTTGGCGTCACGATCAGCATCGGGATCGCCTTCAGCGGCGATGGCGCGCTCGCGGGCCGCCTTGGTGTCACGATCGGCGTCGGGATTGTGATCCTACAATAGCGCCATCGCGGGCCGCCTTGGTGTCACGATCGGCGTCGGGATTGTGATCCTACAATGCAGCAGCTGCTTCCTTCTCGGCGGCCTCGGCCCAATGAGAGCGGAGTCACACTTGGTCTGGAAGGCCTAGACGCGCTCGTCGCGCTCGACGTCCGTCTCGGCTCGTCTTGGTGCCGGAGACGGTGGCGCCCTTGGGGTCGGAGGCCTTAGGGTCACCGGTCTTGGGATCGGTGGCCGAGGAGGTGAGGGGCCGGTCATGATGACCGGTAAGGGGCGCCGCTGAGGATGGCATGCGGCGCAGCCAGGGAGGGCATGCTAGGGTTGTAGAAGCGAGAGTCAGGACTGAAACCCTAACTCGTGATACCATGTAAGCAATAGAGAATGCTCGGAAATAATAGATTGATTGATAGGGGTGCACAACGTGTACATATGTATGCGAATTGGCTTGTAGTCCAATGGTAGGACGGTCCAGTGGGACGCTACCCACCAGGTTCTTTCAGTGGTAGGCGACGTGCCCGTCGATAGCGAGGTGCCAGTGGTGACTTCGTCAATCTCAAGGATCAGCCGGCTCAGTCACAGCGGGAGCACCGCAGACGGTGAGACTGGAGAAGAAGCCGAAGGCGGGAGCCGACGGACTTGCAGCCCCCCGCAGTCGTAACATCGACGCGGTGCGAATGGAGAGAAAACTGACGAGTATCTCATGCGGATGGTAGCCCTTTGTGCCGATGTCGATGTAGCTGAGCTAGCTGGGGGGGCGAGGAGCCATGGTCGAAGATGTCGTGCGTAGGATAGCCGTGGTCGACGTGGAGCTGTCGAGGTTGCCGAAGACGAGGTAGCCGCACATGAAGCCGTGGGGCGCACGAGGAGGCGCCATGATGGTGGCGTGACGGAGAAGACGCCGGAGACGAAGATGGTGTTGCATCGAGGCAATCGTAGAGGGAGCGATGCCGAAGTCGATGCAGTCAGGCCATCAGGCGAGGCATACCTGGGTTTGCCAGGCCCGAGAACACGTCGGGGACGATGGGTAGCACCGGTGTTGCCAATACCGGACGTGCAAGGGAGGATGCACAACTAGACGCCGTCGCCGGGGGGACCAGCAGAGAAGGCCTCCAAAGCGATCGCAGGTGCTGAACGGCGGGGTAGAAGATGCCGATGCCCGCTGTTGCTTGGAGTAGAGGTGGTGGCGACACTGGTGATTGTGCTAGACGAAGCGAGGATGAGAGCCTAGATTTTCCAGCGCAAGGCCAGACGATCTAGGCGACGCGGCGGCGGTGCTCGAAGGAGACGACGAAGAACTCGAACGGCTTGATGAAGACCATGCGCAAAGGGCGCAGCGACGCGTAGTCGACGATGAGGTCATGGACATGGTCGGCGGCGGTGAGGAAGCAACGGCGGAGAAGACCACGGGTGGCTCCACTGCTGCCCGAAGAGGCGAAGAAGCGGCAGCCCTACGTACTCGGTGAAGGAGCGCACACGATGAAGACAAACGCCACGGGAGCCAGGTGGATCGCGCAAATCGGTTGATCAGACCGAGCATGCACGAGGCGAGTCGACGGTGGACGAAGTCGGTGGAGGTGTCCCGATCGGTGAAGACGAAGACGGTGCCCAGCGAAGGATGACGTGCGGAAGAAGCGGCGATGTAGGTGGCGGCGCAGACAAGCGCCCCCGGGTGCCGGCCATCTCGCCATGCCGCACGGTCGTAGAGGAAGAAGAGGCCGGTGAAGCCGATGCCGATGTTGAAGTCGTGGAGCAGGATCGACGGGCGGTGGGCGACAGATGGGAGTTGTCGTCGACGTCTTCTATGGCGGATGGCGAGGTATGCTTCGATCTCCTGCTGCTTGACGCTGAACGGCAGCGGACTCAGATCGATCCGCCGCGCAGGAGGGCGCTGCCCCCGGCGGAGGTCATGGGCGACCTCCCCGGGGGCGCGCTAGGTCATCGAGGGGGCGGGCTGGAGGCGCGCCGTTGGGGACGACCGGCGACGCAGAGGGGGGGGGGGGGAAGGCAGGGTGCCGGCGGCACCGGCGGCAGCGGATGATTAGCCTAGGATCTCAAACCCTAAACTCGTGATACCATCTAGGAGAGTAGAGTGGGATGCATATAATGATTGTGGATGTATTGCATTGAGGCCTCAGCCGGTATATATGAGAGTACAAGATTTGGGGGTAAGGCAACCCCCGGGATACATATGGCAGTCTATGATATTCCTATCTATACTACCAAATATACTTTAACACAAAATATGGAGATTGCATATCTTATAAAGCCATGTACCTTCCAAACTTTCATGAGACAAGTCTAAGATCTATGTTATGGCTAAATTGCTGGCTTTATTGATAAGAATATAGTTTGAGGTAGATGAATCTCGCCCTCACGCTAGAGGCTCTGAGAATTCCAATCTACTTCCTACCTAATTGATACAAATGTCTCTCTTTATATATAGACGGGTAAATATTCTAACAAACCCTAATTTATCTCTATCCTAAATTCCTAATTAAACTAATCCAATCCTGGTACTGTTCTGAGGTACAGTGCTCGCGGGCCTAGACCTGGCCGGCCCACTCGCCATAACATCTAACAGTATTTTTTTTGTCTTGCGTGTCACTTACAGACCTTTTTCAACAAAAATAACTTCTGTACAAACCAGGTACAATTAAGTGTATAATGATGGTTTCATACCTTTCGCTTACTGATACCTCCGTTCCTATCCAGAAGGTTGTTCAGTCTCCCTTCAACTACATATACCAAGGAGAAATCAGTAAGACTATCAAATTTTAGCCAAATTAGGGAGAGGAAAGCATGGAGCAGAATAGTATTACCTCCCAAGATGTGCTCGTTGTCAACTGGAGATAATGATTGTGGTTTCACATTTCTATGTTGTTTTAAGTTGTTTATCTTATTAGCATTGAAACCAGGCGCCAGACTGCTCCTGGAATCAGACATCTTCAGCTTCCTGAGGACTCCATGCTTCCAAAGAATTTTCAGCTCACCAGTTTCAACTAGAGTTCCTCCAGTTTCCTCATGGGGATTACAGGGTCTGCAAAACTTGGATGACTACCATCATAATCAGATCCATTTGGACACATCAACTCCTTGGAATCTTTGTCAAGAACCATTTGTTCAAAATGCCCATGATAGTATATAAGTCATGTGTGTGCGTTGGGTGTGTTATCCATGTAGTAGCACTATTTCCCCTGGCTAGCTACCCTTGGCTGCCTATATGTATCCAAACCATCACTTGGTTTAATGAGAAGAATAGATCATTTGGGCCTCACAGCCCTGCTTCTGCATCATCTTGGGTGACAGTATCAACAACTGATATATCTCCATCAATGTAACCCCGACATTTGGCAGTACCACAGAAGCATTTTTGAGGAGCTGCACCAGATACACGAACATAGTTGTAATCAAATGTCAATTCTTCACCCTGTAAGAAAAAACATACGCATTACACACTGACAGCTTGCCAAGGAATATGACACTGAATAAGTTCGCTAAGACCATGCACTTAAAAATCACTAAGACCATTCAATGAAACTCAGGTTATGTAAACAAAGGAAAATAACAGACCATAGTACCTCTCCAACATATTCAATAAGAAACCTTCCTTCAACAACATCTTGCAGCTACAGTCCATAAGCTTTCTTGCCAGAATGGAACCATCGCAGTTTTGCATAGCTGCGGCGCTGAAACTGTTCCAAAGATTTTTACAGTCAAAACCAAAGTACCATGGAAAATGTAAATTTATTAAGGAAAGCCAAGAAAGCAATGACCTTCTGATTAGAACACTGTTCTCCACATGGACATGTACGCTTGACGCATTCAACGTTGAGCATCCTGTTCAAGCATCCATGTCTACAACCCAGTCAACCATCTTGAGGAGGCTTGTAGTTGCACACCATGCTGTGATCATATAATTAATGAAAAAACATAAGAAAACTAGTGTATCCTTCAAAATTCCAGAAAAGACCCAAGTCACAAGGAAATCCTATCAACATATTTTGTCAAATGATTCAAAGATAATTTGATTTAGCACAGTTCACACGAATGATGGTAGGACTTCCTAGTGACAGATGGTTAAAATATTCTTGCAACTAAAAAGTGTTTGGCACATACACATACCACATTCAAAGTGCCAACAGTATAATTGTTTGTGTTTTCTGCAGTTTGTGAGTAAATTTCTGTTACCTATCCTGCAAATGGACATATGAACGAGAATCTATAGTAACTTTCTAAACCTAACTGTGCTACAAATTTCCAGGGTCTATGATTAAAGGAAACTACAAGTCCATAAAGAAATATAGCTGAAAAATAAGGTCAGATCAGGATGGGTGATCAGTGCGCAGCACCAACCTCATCAATGGATTGTGTCCTGCGCTGTCGACGCATAAATAAGATTGACCTAATAGGCATCCATGATGGTGCTTTGCAAGCTACATGAAACAAAATCAGATATGATATCATATAATGAATTACTTCATGTGATAAAGATCTCTACGATAGTGCAATAGCCAGGTTAGCGCAATACGGTTGAGTTTGGTATTACTGTGTTGTAATGTTATTACTGTATAAAGATGGCATAGCATTTCAGACTTGTTTCAGTTATGCACATTTAATGTATTGACAACATGTGTTATCACTCTGTTCTTTTAAAGCAAATAATAAGCAGAAACAAATACGGCGTCCATTCCGGACCATGATTCGTTAACCGATGCTATCATCAAATTAGCCCTATGCTGAAGTATTTTGCCTGCTCATTGCTATAATCACTTTTGTAACTCTAGAGAACTCAAAAATTTTAAGGGGGGTGCAACCTAGGGGCTTGTTCTTAATACAATTGTTACCCCAGCTAGGATGATCATTTAACACCACAACAAGATTGCTTTGCAAAGGAGCTACTGGATACTAAAAAAGACAAAGGCGGTTAACAAATGCAAAGTGTTTCATTCTGTTGTTCTAACCTTGCCAAACGGGGAAACATTTGGTGAAGTGCAGTTATTCTACCCCAAGCCTCTCTGTCCTCACATAGCATGATATGCGTGTAATTCATAATCAGCTATGCTAAGAAATCCAAATCCTGGTATAACAACAAGGATGTTGTCAAGTGGCCAAAGTGGGAAAGAGCGGAAAGCCATAGCCAACAGACAGTAGTATTGAAAGGCTGCATGTGACTGCATAACAAAGCATGTTAGAAAACATGCAAATAACAGACATATTACAGGACAAAATCATATAGCAGAAATCCTCCTAGAGCAAATAGGGCAGCAAGGCTCAACTGCGATCAAACAAAATTTGCATGCTCTGAAACAAGACTGAATGAAGTAAATGTTGACTCAATCAGAATGCAATTCATGGTCTCACCTGTGCATGCATAGCAGCTAACTGTTGGCTTTTATATGTCAAGCTCGTCTCTTATAGCAAAAAATCTGAAATGAAAATGAACAATGCTAGAGTCAAAATTGGTAAATATAAAGGAGCCTGAAATGAATGCAGTTTGCTCCTAGAACAGCACAAGAATTGCATACTGTGAAGAATTATTCCAATTTCTGATGGCCCCCTGCAGCTCTTGGGATTTTATTTTCCAAATGATCCTCTCCCCACAGAAAGCGCATCAAACTGTATATGAGACCAAAATTATTGTTCAGTGAGATAAGACTACAGTTGAAGCAATAAATGTTTGCCGTAAGACCACAATTATTTTAAAAGAATAGATCAACAGTTTGATTATGAAGCAATATAAGAGAAGGATTATGAAGTGAAAAGTATATTCACAAGAGCAAAGGATTCCTCTGATGGCACTATCTCATTTTAGTGAGCATTTTTTCAGTCAGGTGGTAGAACTAGGACTGTTCAGTTTCAATCCATCTTATTTGTCTAAACTTGAACCAAGTGCAGAGAAGCTTCATAAACTTTGACCACTGACATACATACAAGTAAGTCTAACTTTTTTAAGTGGTGTAACTGACCTCCTTGTGAACCTCCTTCAGGCTAGCGACAACAATCTTGTAAATAATAAAACTTCTCACAGATCTGGGCTCTCCCTCTGCAGCACGTCAAGCCAAACCTAAACATGATCAACCACCCGCAGCACAAGACAAATCAGAAAAAACTTGCATATTTCCCTTCACCAGTTGTGGTCTCTGATTCCATGAAAAGGAAGGCATCTCAATATGAGAAACACATAGCAAAGTAATATGTAATTACTAATTACTACATATAGAGAAACTGCTCTTAGTTCAAATGGACTGAGTTTTACAGACACAATGTTTCAAATCACGTTGTTTGCTCTATAAATGCACATGCAAGCAAAATATGAATCTATCTATGCACTCCTAACACATTCTTTTTATCTACCATCCTATACGTGCCAAAGCACCAGAGTCTACAATAAGAATTCAATAACAAGGTGCGCCAATTCTATTTCATCCTCTGAATATGTATTGGATTCTTTCTTAGATCTAGTTTCACATCAAATCAGATCTTACCTTCATGGAAAAATATCATTCAGAGCATCATTATCTATCATGGAGCTGCTTCTTCCTTCTTAGACTCATGTTGGGGTGTGGTTCAAGATACTCCCTTCGATCTTCAGCACTGCAATAGCACCTCACATATGAATTAGAAAACGAGGGGAAGTGTTCCTAACAGAGGCAGAAAGGTCAAATTAACCTGATTAAGACTATCGATTGATTATAAATATGTTAGTAATACACATTACGAGAACAAGCAGAGAAAAAAATTTTGATACCGGAAGAAAAAAGAGTAAGGATATGCTAGTTTGTAATGCTATGGGCAAACTAATGAGCTTTTTTTTAGGGTGCAAACTAATGAGCTTTGAATGCCAATAGAAAAATGCAATCTCAAGAAATAGAAATGCAGAGATTTAGCATGATAAAGTTCTAACCTGGTAAGCGTCTTCATACTTCAAAACCATTGGCTCAGGTTCATCAACTACACCAAGCTTTTCAAGATGTTCAACGGAGGCATCAGGATTTGTATTCCAAAGCTCTTCCCCATTGTTAATTTGTTGAGCACTGATTTGACGAGGACCTAGTTGCTCATGTTTTCAGGATACCTGCTCAGAAAGTTAGTAGCTTTAACTAAAAAACATATGCATGGTAGACCAACCAAAGAAAGAATCATGAGAAAACACTTGCCTTCCAAGCCATGACAAGAAACACATCTCGTCAATATCGTCAATAAGAGGACACCGGTGACTGAGATCCCAATTCGTATCCTTCATGCATTAACACTCAGGCATGGCACGGGGGTTATTTCACGTGCCAAGTGGCGGGTTAATATAAGAATAAGTCCAAAAACACCACAAAAAGCACAAAAGCATGGCAATAACGAGTGCCAACAACCCCCTCACGCTTAGCTCTTGCTCATCCCCGAACAAGTCAGGCTACCACAATCTTCCTCTAGGGTCAAATACCCCGAAAAAGGGTCAAACAAGCATCTTATGTTAAATTATCCTAAGCAAGCGAGTCAAATACCAAGTCCTTCAAGCAAATATCAGAGGAGCAGCAGAGATAACCAAACTATGGACGTTCAAAGAATTATCCGAGCAAAAATCACCCCCATTGCTTCTCATCTAAGCTAAACATCTTTTAGGATCAACCATACTTACTTTCTGGCTTGCCTTGGAGGGTTTTCTTTTGTCGTAAAAACAAACTCCCTGCAACAAGAATTTGACCAAGTTTCTCTTCCAGGTGCTCACATGTCGCTCAATATGAAGTGGCTATCCTATTTATTTTACAAGCTCTCATCTTAAAAATAATCTCTCAGGCATATGGTGGAGCTTGGACAGGGTTAGCGAGAGTTAAAACAAATATTATCAAGTTAAGAAAACTCTCTAGTGGTTGCTTAACTTCCGAGCCAATGATCATGAGAATTACACCATAATGTGAGGGTTTCAAGGATGAGAAGATTTAGAATAGTGGACATGTGCAAAGGCAAAGAAAATAGATGACTGCAAGGCACAAATGGCGTCCTCGTTGTCGGATTGCACATGGTTGGAATTTGAACATTTGTTCTGCCTCTGTATCAACAAGGCGATTCTCTTGTTCTTTCAGCGATAGAATCCCCCCCCCCCTCTTTATTATAGTACTTTCTTCCGTTCTTCCTTTCTTTCTTCCTTCCATTCTTTCCTTTCTTTCTTTCTTTCTTCCTTCCTTTCTGTGAACCTCCTCCTCTACACGCCAGCCGAGGCTCAAACACTCTGAGCCGATCGGGCCAGAGGGAGAGGGGTCCAAGCTGATCTATTGTCTTTCTGGTACTTCTGTCTTGTAATTCTCTGAGCTTATTTATGCACCAAACTCAACCAGAGGAAGAACAAATCTTCAGCTTAT
Source organism: Urochloa ruziziensis (assembly GCA_015476505.1). Lineage (NCBI taxonomy): Eukaryota > Viridiplantae > Streptophyta > Magnoliopsida > Poales > Poaceae > Urochloa > Urochloa ruziziensis. The sequence goes on along the minus strand of CM027123.1, from coordinate 34,901,973 downwards.
TGGGTTGTGTTCAAGGAAAGGTGATACAATAATAAATTTTTGGTTCGGGTTTTGGAATTCGGTAGATCACATGAGTGTTCCGATAAAGAACTCCCATTACCAAATATTGACGAGGCTAGCAATCAGAGATTAAAGTAAGGACATGATCAATGCTCAGAATTAAAACTTCCAAGAGAGAATAATCCTAACCCAATTCATTGCATCAACTCCGCATATGGTGGTACAATATAATTTTAAATCTTAGGCTCTAGATAGGATATGCATAGCTCTCAACCTGGTAGAGAATTGATCAATCTCTCTTGCAGAGGTTTTAGATAAGCAATAAAAATTAAAATTACCTCCAATTTAAGCCTTACTTGTTAGCAAGGTCAAAACCAAAGCGCTAGATCATGATAGAGCATGGGTATTGCAAGAATAAATCAATTACTAAGCTCCACAACAAAGATTTTAACTTTAAGACAAGGCTCATGATCAAGTGCTATAAAGACAAAGTAAAAGACAATCTTGCAAAGGTAGATCAAGAATTAAACAAGATCGCACGATCCAAGAACTTATTCAAAACAAGACTCAATTTTTTATTTTTTATTTTACCAAACACAAGTTAAGACACAAGCACGCTAATTTTCAAATGACACTGATGATTGGCTCATTTGGGCAATGCATTTTTTTCGAATAATCTCAGGATGTAATGACTGAATATGTGTTAAGGAGGATGGAGTAGGCAGACATGGAGGCGGCAGAAATGAGCTCAATTTTTAGTCAACAAGGCATGTTGACTAAATCAGAATACAGTTCTAGAAATGAGCTGCATTAGATATGGAGAGCATACCAGATTAACAGGACTGCAGAGCCTAGTGTAGCAGAATTTGTTGCCGCTGGCTGCTCTGATGTCTCTGTCCTGATGGTACTATGATATAGGAGCTGCCTGCTTCACCATTTCTTGCTTCAAATAGTTCCATTAATTAATTCCTCTCCGTACTTCTTTCTAGAACTGATTGCTGAACTTCTAATCTGCTATCAGAATGAAAATGCTATATCTATAAAGCAGAGCTGCTGGCAAGCAAACAAGAGGGCATCTTTTCTACAAGCTAGCAGTGTTATTTCTTTAGGGAAAAAGGAACAGAAAACAATTCTTTCAATTATGGGCCCAACTACTTCCAGGTTTACAACTTGCTGTTTTATGTTAATCTAAAGGAAATTCACAAATAAATTGAGCACTAGAAACTATCGTGGCCCTGAAATCATGAACTCATATAATTGTTACTCCAGCTAGAATGCTCATTTAACACCATAACAAGATTGCTTTGCAAAGGAGCTACTGGATCCTAAAAAAGACAAAGGCAGTTAACAAATGCAAAGTGTTTCATTCTATTGTTCTAACCTTGCCAAATGGGGAAACATCTGGTGAAGTGCAGTTGTTCTACCCCAAGCCTCTCCTTCCTCACCTGAAGCAAAAATACATTACAGATCAGAAGTGTACTAGATAGCATGATATGTGTGTAATTCATAACCAGCTATGCTAAGAAATCCAAATCTTGGTATAACAACAAGGATGGTGTCAAGTGTCTAAAGTGGGAAAACAGTGGAAAGTCATAGCCAACAGACAGTAGTATTGAAGGGCTGCATGTGACTCCATAACAAGGCATGTTAGAAAACATGCAAATAAAAGACATATTACAGGACAAAATCATATAGCAGAAATCCTCCTAGGGCAAACAGGCAGCAACACTCAACTGCGATCAAATAAAATTTGCATGCCCTAAAATAAGACTGAATGAAGTAAATGTTGACTAAATCAGAATACAATTCATGGTCTCACCTGCATGCATATATGGTCGAGCAACTAACTGTTAGCTTTTATATGTCAAGCTCGTCTCTTATAGCAAAAAATCTGAAATGAAAATGAACAATGCCAGAGTCAAAAATGGTAAATATAAAGGAGCCTGAAATGAATGTAGTTTACTCCTAGAACAGCACAAGAATTGCATACTGTGAAGAATTATTTCAATGTCTGATCGCCCCCTGTAGCTCTTGGGATTTTATTTTCCAAATGATCCTCTCCCCGCAGAAAGCGCATCAAACTGTATGTGAGACCACAATTATTGCTCAGTGACATAAGACTACAGTTGAACAATAAATGTTTGTCGTAAGACCATAATTATTTTAAAAGAATAGATCAACATATATATATATATAAGAAAAAGGATTATGAAGTCAAAAGTATATTCACAAGAGCAAAGGATTCCTATGATGGCATTATCTCATTTTAGTGAGCATTTTTTTATTCTGTCAAGTGGTAGAACTAGGACTGTTCAGTTTCAATCCATCTTATTTACCTAAACTTGAACCAAGTGCAGAGAAACTTCATAAACTTTGACCACTAACATACATAGAAGTCTAACTTCTTTAAGTGGAGTAACTGACCTCCTTGTGATGAAGTACCAGTCAAAATAATGAAAGAAACGCGAGGGACACCGAATCATGCCTTTATGGCTTGACAACCTTTGCAACATAAACTCGACATGCTTCTCCCTTAACGACGCAGTACCTGCACAAAGTTAAAGTTAAGTGAGAGAACTTGCAGAAGTTAATGACTTAATGTACAAATAGTCTCCAGTCATGCAAAGATGCACCATCAAACAAAAAATTAGCGAGCCACAGGAAAGCTCCTTAATGTATAAAAAAAAACAGCCATGTGTGCTCAGTTAAGCAAAACCTGTATTTAACTTCCTACCATAAGATCCTTAAACATGTTTAACTTCTACCCATTAAAAAGGTGCTGCAAGCTTGCAAATAGGTATTTTATTTACGGTCATATTTAACTACAAGGAATGGGGTCCAATGTACAAAGGACAGGCACAGAACTGTTGCTAGGCAGGTTAAGTAACTAGTCCAGTTAAAACAAAGATTTCCAATTATCCTGGAGAGATTAAGAGATGAGCAACATAAGGGGAAGAGAGCCAATGGCTACCACTTCAATATTTGCAAGCATATTTAACTTATTACCTCAGGAACATTTCAAACCCAACACAAAACAGACTAATTCTAAAGGGCGCAACCAGCTATGTGTCGCTCTCATTTCTACCCAAAAAGAGAAAATCCATGCCATTTTACAGGGTGAATGAAATCCTCCTGGATGCACATTATGTGCTCACTACCCTTGTTGAGTCCAAAACAGAAAACCCAACAAAGAGCACATGAAATGGCCAGCGGCAACACAGTGGGCATCTAATGAAATCTACCCAAGAGCTATCAAAACATCAGGCCCAATGCAAGATACCTTTAGGGGTATCAGGTTTCCTAGTTCTATTTGTTTGTGTTGCAGCTTTGCCCTATTAAGAAACTATGTAGCCCTGATAGGCGTGATAAACAAATGAAAAGCTGAATCAGAGCACACAGACTCAATTAAACTTTCCAAGTTTGGCTTTAGAAATATAGGGAACATAGGTTTTTCTTTTCTTGCGATAAAATTTGATCTACATAGCACACAATCAAGTTGATCATCTTCCACTACCTGACAACAAGATCAATTCAGATGCAGGTTCATGTCGAGTTGAATTAGTTATAAAAATGCTGGAAAGAATTTTGGTGACAAACAAAACATAAGCACTGTTATAGAGACATGGCACCTGCATGGTTGTTTAGGCTAGAGACACCAAGGTTGTAAATAATAAATCTTCTCATAAATTTGGCCTCTCCCTCTCCAACACGTCAACCCAGGCCTAAACATGATTAACCACCCGCAGCACAAGACAAATCAGATGGATGGCAAGTTAATTAATGATGAACCAACCAAAAAACGGGGGAGAGAGCTTTAATCAGGGTCACTCACCAGCCTTGACCGCCATGGACGCGTGCAGCGTGATGCCATGCTCTGTGGCGGCGATGAGGTACCCAGCCTTTGTGGCCGCCTGGAGGTCTCGATACCTATGCCCGCGCATCCCATGTTCACCTTGGTGGCGCATCCCAAACCCTAGATCAGGATCTAAATCAAATTGGAGAAATCAGAGAGGGAGGGAGAGATAGAGAGAGGAGGGAGCGAGGCAGAGATCCCTGACCTGAGCAGCGAGGAGGGCCGGCGGCAAAGCAAGCGCCGCAAGCACGCGGGCACCTCGGAAGCGAGAGGCGCGAACTGGATCTGAGAGGAGAGGAGACCGTGAGAGGCGGGGAAAGAGAGGAGGCTGTTGGCATGGTAGGACTGGACCGGACGCGCGCGGCACATACGTACACTAGGCGACGGCGAAGCAGCCCTGGTGGTCCTCACCGTCTTCCACGTCGGCACCGGAGAGAGGTGGCGGGAGGACCCTCTTCCATCGCGCAGCGTACAAACCCACGGAACCCCACGCGGCGACGGCGCTGAGGCGGAGCGGCGGATGGCGGCGCACGGTGATGGCTGGTGACTGATTTGGGCAGTCACGTCAGCCTCGTGACGGCGGTGGTGGAGGCCGGGGGAGGAGAGGAGAGGGGAACGGAAGGGGAGGGAGGAATCCGATCTGATGCGGGGATGAGGATTTTTTTTTTTATCCGGGGATGAGGATATTAGGGTCGGGGAAAATGAGCGAGAAAGGAAATACGACCGTTGGAGCTGGGGCTCGGGGATTTACGAACCAAATCGAGAACGTGGGAGGCAGGAGGCTTGAAAAACTCCTATGTGAATAGCTTTAACTGGCAGTCTAGTTGGAAAAAAGAAAATAGAACAACTCTGTAAACCGTAAGCTGTACAAAAAATGGAGGACGTTAATTATTTGTTGTTTATGTTGTAAAACAACCGGACTTTGCAAGAAAGAAAGAAGGACTAGAAGTCCTAGTTGTTGTCCGGTTTCTTATTGTGGGCTATTACTATAATCTTTAGCTTTAGTTCGGATTATATAATCGGAGAAACACCCCTAATACATCGATTCGAGAAATAAACAGAAGCTCCAACTACATTGTGTCTTGTTTACTTTATACTTGTTCTTGTACGCTTGTCGTGAGAGGCGTGATAGGGAGAAGATCCAACCGTTGACGACGTGTTTCACAACACGTTATCAGCACGACCGCTCTTCGTCGACTACGCCGGAGAAGTCGCCATCAAGCTCGCCGGCGGCAATCTCGCAGTCGTTCTCGACGACGACTACCTCGACGACGTCGACTACATCAACGTCGCCAACGAACGGATCTGCACCGACTCGCCATCAAGCAGGCATGTCTACAACCATGCCTAACGCCCTACACGGTATGTATCTACTGATAACTGCCCTACGCGGCAGGTGGATGAATTATTAGAACAAATAGTAGATTAGACGTGTTTGTTTCTAATCTACAACCGACCGGCCATGTTGACCGGCTTTGTACCGCCTGTACGCGGACGTGGTATAGATCGGCATTAAAAAAAGCTAGAAGCTAGGGATATTGATCGGCCATGGATTTTTTTTTAATCTACTATGTGATCGGGCACGAAGACCGCATCATGCATCTAGCATTAACCTTGAACGGCAGTGCTACCGCAATGCGACCTTGTTGCCGACGCGAAGTCGGCGACAACCTCGGACCAGACATCTTTGCACTGCACGTGTCCTGCAGATGCACAGCCACGGTTCGCACGCCACCACTTTTGTCACAAGCGCCAGCAGCAAAACTGTTCTCGGCCAGCACGTCGAGGATCTTGCTAAGCTCACAGCTTATACCAAGCCTTGTTCTGGCCGAATTCTTCGCTAGGTCGTCGCCAGGTTCGTGATCTGAAATCGCTGTTTGGATATGCTTTTTAGATCCACGCCTAGCAACGACTTGGCTTACACTTTGCTTTAGTACTGCATGCAGCAGCTCGCCTGAACGCTTACCGCCGCTTGAGAGAGTGCAACATCAGTACGTTCACACGCAAATCGATCTCAACCTCGCGTTGCATGCAAATCGGCACCAGCGCCGGCCTCGCCTGCAGCAAGCCGGCTATATTGCTGGACGCTAACTGGTTCTTCGTACCGGAACGCTGGCAATACAATAGCCACCGCACCATCGTTATCGTCGTCTTTACGGCTTGCATGCCGTATGCCACCCGAAGCTGTGGTAGAAGCCGTGTGCCGTCCGCAGTTGAGGCCCTCGTGCCGTGCTACTCAAAGTCGAGACCGTGTCCAAGTCCAAACCTGCAGACAAGGACGAGACCGAGCTCAAGCCTCCCCCCATCGCCCGAAGTAGAATTGCACGCGGAGATGAACTCCCCGCTAACTGTGGAGCTAAGGACTAAGATTCTATACTACAGCGTGTATCGGTAGACGTCATGAGGACCAGCTGTTCTGGTTTCTGGCGTGCTTCGAGATAGGAGCTAGGGAATTTAAAATGGCATTATGTCCAATCGAGATCTAGTTAATATACGTATTGCGTACAATATCGGTTAACGAGTCCAGACGGGGTACGGATTCAAAACAGAACCATTAGAGAGAGAAAGATGTGCCCATTTCAAAATCGAGAACAGAAAGATGTACTACAGTAGAAAAATTCTGTATACGATAAAATGAGAGGTGTGGTACCGCTCTACCCATTCAAATTCATTACCCATTAGGCGTTATGAGGACCATTTGTTCTGGTTTCTGGCGTGCTTGGAGATAGGAGCTAGGGAATTTAAAATGGCATTATGTCCAGTCGAGATTGGTATTTAGTTAATATACGTATTGCGTACAATATCGGTTAACGAGTCCAGACGGGGTACGGATTCAAAACAAAACCGTTAGAGAGAGAAAGATGTGCCCATTTCAAAATCGAGAACAGAAAGATGTACTACAGTAGAAAAAAATATGTACACAATAAAATGAGAGGTGTGATACCGCTCTACCCATTCAAATTCATTTGAGCTGGCTACCCTGTTGTACCACCGTGAATATTTGTCTTGTGGTACTAATGAGAGAAGAGGTACTTATTTGTGGGTGCTAAAAAAGTGAGTTCGACAAAAAAAAAAGAGGAGTGATGGTTCCAAATAAACATGGCATGGGTAATGGACCGTACCATGGTGTATATTGATACGAAATGTGGTACCTACATTGTATACGGATTGAAAAAATAAGAATACATACGGATTCAAAAAATAAGTATACATGCACAATATTATTAAATGTGCATAAGTACTGGTTGATTTTAAAATTTGAAATTAGTAATACATGGATCGTATCTTGATGTTTCTAAAATTTGAAATTAGTAATACATGGATCGTATCTTGATGATTAAATATGGTTCGGTGAAAGTAGATATGTTTTAGGTGCCAAATAAATGGTATTCATCTTAATGGTAGTACACGTTAGGGGTACAAAAAAGGGTATAACCCCCCCCCCCCCCCCCTTCAAAAAAAAGTAGATAGGAGGGTGCGTGTGTAACAATTTTTTGGTTCAAATTTATTTGAATCAGGGTACATAATGTTGTGCATATATAATTTTATTTTTACAATCATACCGTTATCTATTTAAATATGTGGTGGAGAATCCCTCACGCACATGGGTACAGTCTTGCTACAGTAGTGATGTCAGGTAGAGTCGTTACCCATGAGGGTGGGGACCAGACATGAGTGGTAACTGATGGGGAGGCATAAAGACACTGACACGCTGTACCGCGGGCCAGACTTTTCCCCGTAAAACGAAGCAACGCATCAGATACGGCTCAGTAAAAACTCAAATACGAACCAAATACGTGCAGATAAAACAAAAACACACACATCTCAAGTTCTCGGTGGTCCGGATTGCTTCCACCGATAGTGACGGGTCTATCAATGATTTTTCAGCTAACCGTGTGTAGTCCAAAGACACGCTAACCGAATACGTTGTTGTGACCTGTAGCAACTCCAATGTCTGCCCGCATGCAGCCACGAGCGTTTTCTGTACCCGTAACCGAGCTCCAGGGACTCGCAAGCTGTCGCTAATATTAATCCTTTCAGATTAATTCAAATTCTACTAAAAACTCAGGAAACTTGAAGTTTATCTCCTGATTTATGTGGAATTAAGATTTGAGTATTTTTCTAGCAGAAAATACCTTGGATAGTTTGGTTTTCGGGCATATGAATAATTTTTTTGGTGTTATTTACAGTCTGCACTTTCTGTAAATTTACATTTATGAAAATTGTTTATTGTTTTTATCGCTTAATTTTGTTAGATTTGTGCATAAATTCAGTAAATCATACCTTTAATCATAGAAACATGGTTTTTAGGTATATGAGCTCTCAAACTCTTGAAATCCCTGTTGAGGCTCATAGTTATCTTTTTCTAGCACGTTTTGTGGATATACAATTTGAAAATTTTATAACCATAAAATCCTGAAGTGGCTAGATTTTTACCTTTTATCATAGAAAATGGTTTTACGTTTATGACCTCTCTTAATCTTGAAGAACCTTAGACATGTTACACCCCTGAGAGTGTCATATTTATTTTATTTTTTTCCTAGCAATGATGAATGGGGTAATAATTTTGCTAGGAAAATTCTCGAAAATAAACAAATTATCTATTGAATAGATTAACCAACCTTAATTAATTTTGCACTTGTTTCATGTATTAAAACACATTAAGTGTGCTTGTAGCAATTGCATGAATAATGTAGGAAGTGACATGAAGTTCACTATTTCTAAAAGAAATTTTTATTTTTGGTTTAAAGTATAGTAACGTATAATTTCAAGAAGAAATGCTATATAACTCTGAAAGTTATTTTATCCATGTGAAACAACATATTTTTCTTCCAACATGGCATTATGATTTTACAACAGCAGAAAATTCGTAAGTAGTATGCCAACTATTTGAGTTTATAAATAACATGAAGTTATACAAAATTTATGTGTTTTCTTGAGGAATTACATTATTTGCCACGTAGGTATTTTTGCAATTCAAGGAGAGTATGCATAAACTCAATGTAGAAAATATTTTTATATGATGCATAAATCATAGAATTGGAAGGAAAATAAGGTACATTCCTGAAGTGATGTTAGGATCAGGGGGAGATGCATTGAAACAAAGAAGTTTCATACTCACTCTTTAACCATACATAAATAGAATTTTCTACATCAAGTGCATTATTAGTTATATTCATGAAAAATTTGGTTATGCTCACGAAGGGAGAACAATTTCCTTTTGCTTCATACTTGAAGTTTAGCAATATTTTAAGAATATTTCCCAGAACAGAAGGACAAATTGAATATCTTAGTGTTTTTACATATGTATAGGTTTTTCTCACCTTATCTTATGCCCACTTGCTTGTAGCAATTTTTATCTGAAGTAATAACTTTAATATCATGAAATAAATAAAGAGTTACATGTTGAATATTGTAAATAATTGTTTTGAATTGCCTATTTGATAATTATTTGAAATGGATTTTCCACTAAAAGCCTCAAATAACCATGAAGGTTATGGTTATTGTGAATTTCTACCATGAAGGTAGAACGGAAATTGAATTTTTATGAAGCACATTAACTTAACTAGTATTGTACATGCTTTTGAATTGAACTCAGAAGATTCAATCTAGTCTAGAAATTGTATATTACTCAACTATGTAGTAAATACATAAGCCCTATAACTTGAAGTTTATTCAACCCAAGCCATATTATTGTACATTGAATAGTACAACTATGTGGATTTCATATCATACTCTGTATACCAACAGTATAATTTTATTATATGGTATATTTGAAATAGTTCATAGATCATGCTTGAAACATAGCATCACCTGAAGTGCAATTACGATATGAAAAGGGAAGAAATATGGGGCATAGAAACATATGAAGAATGTGGGTAAACTTGAAAAAAAAAATCTAATAGGCATATCCCTAATCTTGTAGTATTGTTGGTCAAGTTTCCTACAAATTTTATAGGGAGTGTATGAGGCACCTAGTAACAAACTTCAAGAAGAAGTTTCGCTGGAAGGTGTTCTATGAAGGAAACTTGACCTTTTGCATTTTGGGTGTTTTGTGATCCAAACTTGGTCGTGTTGCTGGCTGCTTATTTTGAGGAATTTTAGATGTACATACAAAACATTGGTGTTATGTATTTGGAAGTGCTAGGATGGGCTCTTGAGTTATTATAAAATGCATGTGGTGGTTCTACGATAGAGCTTGTGGGTACAATTATTTGCATATTGATACCTTAAATTCAATCGGTGGCATAAAAGGGACTTGTGAAATTACCGTCCAACCAAAAATAAGGCCAAATGTGTCATTTTGATCCATCTGTTAGCAAAGACTGCTAGGATCTAGTCAATACTGGCATGAAAGGTATTAGTAGTTTTAGACAATGGCTCTTACGGGATACAAGTTTTTTAGGTGGCAGATCCGGGACTAAGAAGTTTAGCCAATGGCATATAGAAAATTTACCCTATGCATAACATACCAAATTGTATAATATACAAATAAAGTCTAGCTCCCTACAAAATAAATAACTCCTAAATTTTGAAATTAGGTGCGTGGAAAATTATTAATTTCACCATATTAGCATACATGGGCATTAACTTGAAGTTTAAAAAATATGGATCTGAAATTTCATTATGTAAAGCTCATGGGGATATTATTGAAGTATGCTATTATTTATGAAGATGTAATACCAGCATTAGGGGGAGAGAAAGCCTATATGAATCCCTTGTATTGAATGGAATAATGATCTTCATAAAATATTCTTGAAAGCTTGAAGCACGAATAAAAACACACACTAAATCATACTCGCATGAAGTTATAATGCCAAAATATTTAAATGTGAGGAATCCCATGAAGGGCACCACCTGATGTGGAAACACACTTGAAGTGAAACTCTTTGAAGAAATTTATCCCAGTGAGAATGTGCACACAATGAATACTCACAAATGGGAAACCGGAAATTAGGAGAAACAACATGAAGTTATTAACCGGAAGTTAAGTTTACTTGTAGTAAACATGATGCTATGTGTGATAGATCCCGGGTATTTAATAGTATACTCACCATAGCAAATGACTAGATCATTAATTTAAAATCTACGGGGACGCCTGTTGGTTTTAGGTCAAATGAATTGGTCAAATAATCTCGACAGAATCTCCTCCAGAAAGAAGACCATAAAGGTCAAATACCTCACAAACTACAAATTGATCATAGAAGAGAAATAATATTCTCGAAGAATTAGAAATTTCTTGAAGGACTTATCAGTCATTTCCTGAATGAACACCAATAATCTCGAAGATATGAATTAATTTTTTACAGACCCAAATAAATTAAGAATGAAGTGAGGAATCATATGGTCCTGAATGTACCATTTAAGCACTTGTGCATAACTATCTACTATTGATAGTAAGTGTTCTCACATACCACAGAAGGTATATTGGTGATTGGCGATTTGAATTATCCCCTCAAATGCCAAAGTGAAGACTGATTTATCTATAGTGGAATAAGCGATCTTTAAAGATCTAGTGAATAGATCATTGGTTATAAACTAGAATCCACGGAGATAGAGTTGCTATAATTTCAAATTTGAATATTGAAGTTTGAAATCAAATATCTAGAAGATATGTGAATTAAAACTTATTAGCTCCATATTCCTCTGAAAGGATAAAGTTTATTTGGTGTTGCACAATTAATAAGTGGTTATTAATGCTTGAAGTATTGCTCTTTATCATAGTTAAGTCTTTGAAGGACTAATTATTGTACTCATACACATTTATGTAGAATGTAACTAAGACATTATTGAACACTGAAGTTTAAAGGATGTCGTCATGAGGGGGAGCATATTTTTAATCATGTTGTTACTCAGAAGGAATCAACTTGATGATTAATTTTTGAATTTACCGTGAAGGTTTACCACTTGATTATTTAAAATCATGAAGATTATTAGTGCAAGAATCATAAAGTTCAGGCATAAATCTTGAAGATTCATCGCTATTCACGAAGAATAGTAAATATAGAATTGTGTATAACCAGAAGGTTTAATGTTGTACTCTTTTTTCCTTTGTGAGTTTTTACTTGAATGTTTCTCACATAAGGTTTTTGATGAGACAACATGTGCAATACAATTGCGGTTGATATGTACTCTTTTCTCCATGAATCGTTTTTCCCACTAGGTTTTCGGATGGAGTTTTTGATGAGGTATATGCATTCGCAGTAATCGTCCAAGGGGGAGTGTTGTAAAACAACCGGACTTTCCAAGAAGGAAAGGAGGACTAGAAGTCCTAGTTCTTGTCCGGTTGCTTGTGGGCTCTTACCAAAATCTCTAGGCTTAGTTCGGACTATATAATCAGAGGAGCAACCCCTATTGTAATACATCGATTTGAGGAATAAAGAGAAGCTCCACCTACATTGTGTCTTGTCTACTTTATACTTGTTCTTGTATGTTTGTCGTGAGAGGCGTGAGAGGGAGAAGATCCAACCGTTGACGACGTGTTTCACAACAGTTCAGATGCCTGTTGTCAGCGTTTGTTGTTGCTGGCCAAAGACAGTTTGAGATGGGAGGATATCTCAATAGAAAGTACTATAGAATTTATGGTTTTTTTTAAAATAAGAGCAGGAGCACTGCTATGTCATTTAAGAAGAATAAGCATTCGTACATAATGAACCGAAGCGGACACCACCACACCAACAAACCCCGGACATAAACAAACGCACACGACACAACACACCACCACCCTCGACCACTTGGGAGAGGAGTTTGAATCAAGCCGTCCACACCTGCGCCGTCGTCGCCAACACTATGCCACACCGAAGTCGCAACCCGCTGCAAGCCCAAGCGGCCCCTTGAGCTCCTCCACCACCGAACTGTCACCCTCAAGGCGCATACGCACGATCGTTGATCCCTCTACTCCAATGATGCTTTAGCAGAACATTCTCATCTCAGCACCAAGGAAGACCACTGATCCAGGCCACTCTACGTGGGGGCCTCACCTCACCCACCACCTAACACTCCTCTGCCAAGGACTCAGATATCTGAGGCCGATATGAGAGCATCACCTCGCCCAGCCATCACCGAGTTCACCACTACACCTTGCGCCACAGCTCAAGCCCTCTAGCACCCATGGGCCTTCTGCACCTTCCTGACAACACGGACAATGCATGCTTCCTCAGCCACCCGTAGCACTTTCAGACGACCTCCACCACCACAACCACAAGCCCAGACGGGACTCCAACTACGACGCCTCCAAGAAGGGCACGACGCCAAGGCACCACCATCGTACGTGCAAAGATGGACGAGGTCTTCACCCTGAATCCCTGCACGACAGAGAGCATGTGCCTCGCAATGATGCCCCCAGCAGAAGACTAAACAACCACATTGCGAAAGACTCACTGATATATCAAAGCAACCTGTACAAGTGCACTATTTTTACAAGCAACTAAACAGCCATATTGCGAAAGACTCACTGATAATTGTATGGCAATAGAATGAATGGACATGTTTTGTTTTCACCACTAACAAATCGACTGTCGTGCACTATAGCAAACGAAGTCTTCATGCCTTTACGATAAGACGACGCAGTCACGGTTGAGAAAGCACGAGACAACCATCGTGGTACACAAGTTGAGCACGCACATGGCGGCCTTCTATTGGTTGAGGTCGTTGGAGATCCACCCAGGGCGCTGTCCGGCATCGCTGTGAGCGCTGCCACACGACGGCGTATTAGATGAGCAACCTCATGTAGCTCCCCAGTGCGCGCGACGGTGAGCAACGTGCACTGCACGTGCTCTTCGTTGCATTCGGCGGCTCGCCGTAGAAGAACTCCAGCTACGCGATGTAGCAGAACATCTCCTCACCTCCGAAAGGAAGAAGTGTTGTACGTGGCAGCTGTCCACACGATGCCCACCATCTCTCGGCGCGCAGCGCTGTCCAGCTGCTTCGTCTCCACGCGTGCCGTGGTCGCCATATGCAGGCATGGCCAGCATCACCAGGCAGTGTTCGAGTGACTGATTGGTAATTTACGAGAGAGAGGGATGGCGTAAGGGAGACGAGGTTGATGTAGTTGCCTCAGAAGGTGTCGGTCGGGGACGATGACACCGAAGATATATGGTGGCGAGGATGAGGACGCTGGCTATGTTGCTGCCGTAGTGCCGTGGATGATGCACTATGTAAGACGCCTAGAAAGAAGACATTATTATGGGAAATGCGGATTTAACCCACATCTCCTTTTGATAAAGGAGACACGGTTGAACAGCCGCGTCTCCCCTAAATGCAGCCAAACAACCCGCGTCTCCTGTATACACATATAGAAGACAAGTTTTTTTTCATTCGCGTCTCCCGTATATCATTCCTAACATGGGACACGCGGATTAAGAACCCACTGTTGGCGCTGTTAAATGACACAAATTTACCCTTGTTTAACTTCGATATTTGCATGAATTTAATATCTAAACTATTGATCATACCTCATAACTGGTACGTTTTCGTATATGCATGTGTTTGGAGGATTTTGGTTTATGCAGGATAAATGATAAATTAGAGATGAATATGGGCTAAATTCGAGACAAGTGAAAGACGAAGGCCGGAAGCCCAGATGAAGTAGGCCTACTAGGCCTAGACGCCCAAGCCATGGACTTAAAGCCCACTCATGCCCGGATGCAGCCCACCAACCTCCAAGATTGCTTAAGGACTAAGCAAATGAAGATAAGATCAAGTTACTTCGGGATGAAGGCAATTCAAATGGAAAGTCATCAAGAGATAATTTTATCCCGAAGCAAACAACGTCCTGGACCCACATGCAGCAGAACGAAGACTCTAGAAGCATCAAGGAAGCTTGGGTAAAAAGTTGAGCGCAAATGGGCCAAGGAATGGCCCTAGGCCGCGCGGCCAAGGCCCCCTCTGGCCGGCCGCCCAAGGCTTTCCTTGGCCGCCTCGCCTTCCCCTTTGACCTAGGGTTTCCCTAGACTATAAACATCCATCTATGGAGAGCCGAGGGCCGTGCAGTTGTCTAGAGGCTAGCTGTTGGTGGTCGTTATGATACGAATTTACCACCAACATTCCACCATATTTCAGGCTCATCTTGCTCATAACAAAGTGAATTTGATTATTTCTAATGAGTTCCACAAGTTTTGTATAATTTGTGAGTGCAGGAGCAACTAAGTAAAATAGGAGCCACTTTGGGCATAGGGCCAGGCCGACCGGCCTAGCATAGGCCGACCGGCCCCCTTCTGCGGCCCCTGGCCACGTCACTGATTTAGGAGATCACAAACACAAAGCCAATGATCCTGAGACGTGAGATCAACGTCGGTTTGATCCAAGGACCCGAAAGGCCTAAGCTATACTTGCATGGATTGAATGGCCCACCAACCTTGGATTCTCGGGCAGCTTTGATCCAAAGCATCCGTTACCGACCTCAAGGATCAATCCAGAGCGTCCCTAAAGAAGGCGATGCCACAAGGCAGCCAGACCAGGCCGATCGGCCTGGCCTAGGCCGGCTGGCCTCCCCCTGAGGCCGCCACGTGCCCCCCTTTGCGTGGCAGTTAAGCATAAGCTTAGCTTAAGCTTGACGCCGAGAACCGCCCTAGAGACTATAAAAGGGACCCTCCTTCACCTTGAGAAGACACACCATCCTTGGAGAGAAGAGAAACCTAGTGAAAGAGCTCTCATCTTTAGAATTAGATTAGGGAGAGAGTGGGTGAGTTGCTTGGGTGACAGCCAAGCTTTGTAGAGAGAGTCCGGGATATCTTCTCAGCCTCATCTGAACATTTCCGCCCCCAAGAAATATATTTCAGGAGTTATCTTCAGTAAGTCCTCGGTCTCTTGCCTTTAATACCTCGCTAGTTCATGAATTACTTTCAGCAATCTATCTTATTTATCTTTGATCTGCGGGTTCTACGCGAGTGACAGCGACTCTTGTTTGGGGTTTCCTCTATAGCTCTTCGCGTTGGGTGGAGGTCAGTGGCTGAAAGCTTAGGCGTGGTGCCTGTGCTGGCTAGCCACCTCAGGTTGTTTTGCACCCCACGGAACAGCAGTGGTAGGCGGCAGGTGGTGACAGCCCTGTCCGTCCTTTGTATTCCACCACGTTCGGGTGTACTCATAACAGTAGTGCTGAGCCCGGAAGAACCCCTCTCTCACCCCGTTCTGAGTTCTTCCCGTTCTAGCCGTCGAAGCAGATCAGGTTAGATTTAGATAGATTGTCTGGGGTAACGAGTAGCTAACTAAAGTCAAGCTCTCTACCTGCCTACCTTGTGCTCCCTGGTGGGTCCGGTTAGAAAAGTTCTAGGCTGGTCGCGTCTATCGTTCCTTGGATTTGACATCCAGGTTCTTACTCCCCTGGTGAAAGGCTACATCGTACTCCACGCGCTTGCGGGTTTTAGTTAGGCTAAGTAGTGCCAACAAGCTTTTCTGGCGCCATTGCCGGGGAATGGTAGCAACACTAGTGTAGTATCTTTCTAACCGTACACTTTACCCCCATAACCATCTACCACATGGAGTTTTCTCCTAGCTATCCGACGGTTCCATCTAGCGAGTATTTGGAACCGCCATCATCTTGCCACCCCATACCACCACATGGCTTCGAGATCCGTCCCAGTCTTGTTGCCATGGTTCGTGCACAGTCTTTCGATGGAACGAAGGACGAAAGCCCCTATGCTCACTTGCAGGTGTTTGAAGAGAATTGCTCTCTTCTTATTATACCCGGCGTCAACCAAGACACTATACGATGGAAACTTTTCCTATTTTCTCTTATGGGAAATGCAAAATCTTGGTACAACCGGACTGCAAGGGGATTTAGCGGAGATTGGATCAAATTGAAGGATGAGTTTTGTCTGTTCTTTTATCCTGTCTCCAAGATCTTAAAACTCAGAGTCGAGCTGATGACATATCAGCAAGGCGATGAGTCACTTGGAGCCACGTGGGAGCGATTCATTCAGTTGGCCAACTCAGGGCCACCGCATGACATTCCAGAGGAAATGCTTATGCAACATTTTGTTGGTGGATTGAAGCCGGAAAGTGCACAGTTCTTGAACATCACTTCTGCAGGGTCAGTTTTATACAAGACAGTGGACGAGGTACGAGAAATCTTGGAAAAGGTTCTCAATTCTACCGAGTACATAGGAGTTTTTGACGACCCTCCAACACCACCAACAACTCCCACAGACAAGCAGCCAATCCTTGCCCTTACATTCGATCCACCTCCTCCGATCATAGAGGAAGTATTCGAACACCACAAGTCCTCAGGCCAAGAAACTATTCTTGATGATCTGCCGCACTTCATTCCTGAGCTCCTTACAGAAGAAGAGTACTTGGAGATCGGCAATACATCACGTATGCCCATGGAACAAGTGTGCGCAAGTTCAAGGTCTGAGGCATTCATTCCAGAAGCCGTACCACATATTGAGGGTTTATTTGCGATCATGAGCAAGGAATGGATGGAGGAAATTGAAAGTTGTGAAGATATCATCCGAACCACCCACAAGTTCAGAGTACTCCATTGCGCTATTGAGGGAACTGACACTCAGGAAGTCACCTACGATCCGAAAATCGAGAGTAACATCATATCAAGTGCACTTGCAGCACGAGTGCAACCAGACGAACCCTGATCTTTCTCCCATAAGTACCTCAAGTGGATCGACGGCCAAATGATGGAATGCAAGGGAATTATCCGAGTTGTGCCCGTGCAAATGGGACGCAATAGGATTTTCCTAGACTTCCACATTTTCGATGTCCCTAGTGGTGAAAACTTCTTCCTGATTGGACAGCCAATAGAGCACCTTGCCAACCCGAACCACGATCGAGCGATGATACAGTTCAAAGTTGGTAAAGAGATCATCCCGGTCAGCCTCGTGCGCTCGGTTAACACCATCGCAGAGGCCCCATCCGATACAGACCCAGTGGAGGAAGCGGTTAACTCGGCTCAAGAAGAGCAAGCTCAGTCATCTCAGACTCAAGATGCTAACCATTTCATTCAGGAAGCAGAAACAGACGGCTATATCAAGCTCAATGAGGAAGAAAGACCGCAATACCCCCCTCCTGAGCTGAAGCCGCTGCCTCCTGGACTCAGATATGCTTTCCTCCACAATGACCGATGCTCGCTAGTCGTCATCAGTGATAAACTGACAGAGAATGAGACTCGATAGCTTATTGCAGTCCTAGAGAAGTACCGGTCTGTTTTCGGGTATTCTCTACAGGACTTGAAGGGGATCAACCCCAATTTATGCACCCATCGCCTACCTATGGAGCCGGACCATACGCCGTCTAGAGAACATCAACGACGGCTGAATGATGCGATGAGGGAGGTAGTCAAGAAAGGAGTATTGAAGCTTCTGCACGCGGGTATCATCTATCCCATGCAAGACAGTGAGTGGGTTAGCCCAGTTCAAGTTGTGCCAAAGAAGGGTGGAATGACAGTTATCCAGAACGAGAAGAACGAGCTTATTCCTCAAAGGACCGTTACTGGGTGGAGATGTGTATTGATTATAGGAAGCTCAACAAAGCAACCCGTAAAGATCACTTCCCTCTCCCCTTCATTGACGAGATGCTTGAGCGGTTGGCAAACCACTCATTTTTCTGCTTCCTTGACGGATACTCTGGTTATCATCAAATTCCTATTCACCCTGATGACCAGAGCAAGACTACCTTCACCTGCCCTTACGGAACATTCGCTTATTGGCGAATGTCTTTCGGCCTATGCAACGCACCTGCTTCATTCCAGCGGTGTATGATGGCGATATTCTCTGATTTGATTGAGAAGATCACGGAAGTATTCATGGACGACTTCACCGTCTATGGCAAGGCCTTCGACCAATGTCTCGGGAAGGTCCTCGAGAGGTGTGAAGAGCATCACCTCATCCTAAATTGGGAGAAGTGCCACTTCATGGTCAGAGAAGGAATTGTGCTGGGGCATAAGGTGTCAGAAAGAGGGATAGAAGTCGACAAGGCAAAAATAGAAGTTATCGAACAACTACCACCCCCGACGAATGTCAAGGGTGTGCAAAGTTTTCTGGGTCATGCTGGGTTCTACCGAAAATTCATCAAGGATTTCTCTCATGTAGCCAGACCTCTAACAAGCCTATTAGCTAAAGAAGCCCCATTCAACTTCGACGACGATTGCCTTCTCGCCTTCTACACCCTCAAGAAGGAACTTATCTCAGCTCCCATCATACAACCTCCTGACTGGAATCTCCCATTCGAGATAATATGCGACGCTAGTGACTATGCAGTCAGGGCAGTGCTCGGTCAATGCAAGGATAAACAGCATTACGCCATATCCTATGCAAGCAAGACATTGACCGGAGCTCAGTTGAACTACGCAACAACGGAGAAGGAACTCCTGACAGTGGTGTTTGCCATGGACAAGTTCATGTCTTACTTGGTTGGTGCTAAGGTGATAGTATACACAGACCATGCTGCACTAAAGTACCTCTTGACCAAGAAAGACGCTAAGCCACGACTCATCTGTTGGATTCTGCTCCTTCAAGAGTTTGATTTAGAAATAAGAGACAAGAAGGGGACAGATAACTGTGTAGCAGATCATCTCTCGAGAATGCAAGTTCTAGGGTCGGATCTTCCGATCAATGATTATCTTAGAGATGATACTCTCCTCACGGTCACTACATCCAATCCATGGTATGCAAACTTAGTGAATTTCATGGTGACTGGATATGTGCCTCCAGGAGAAGACAAGAAGAAATTAATCTACCTCAGCAGATTTCACCTATGGGATGACCCTTACCTGTTCAAAGTATGTGCTGATGGATTACTCCGAAGATGCATCCCTCACGAGGAAACACACAAGGTCCTTGATCGCTGCCACTCATCACCATATGGAGGGCATTGTGGAATTTTTTGAACCTATGCAAAGGTTTGACAAAGTGGATTCTTCTAGCCAAATATGTATGGAGACACTAAGGAATTCGTACGGAGATCTGCCAGATGCCAGAAACACGGGAATATCAATGCCCGTGATGCTATGCCATTGCAAAATAACCTCCAATTGGAGATTTTCGACGTGTGGGGGATAGATTTCATGGGTCCTTTCCCTGCATTCAAGCAGTGTGAATATATCCTGGTGGTAGTCGACTATGTTTCCAAATGGGTGGAAGAACTTCCTTGCACGACAGCCGACTCGAAAAATTCAAGAAAGATGTTCGAAGAAGTCATCTTTCCCCGTTTTGGAGTACCTCGAGTTGTGATCAGTTATGGAGGATCACACTTCATCGACAAGACATTCCGGAAGTGTTTGAGAGACTTAGGAGTAAATCATCGAGTGGCTACCCCTTATCACCCTCAGACCAGCGGTCAAGCAGAAACATCTAATAAACAAATCAAGAACATTCTGCAAAAGACGGTCAATGCAATGGGAACAGGGTGGAAGCGAAAGCTACCTGAAGCACTATGGGCTTACAGAACCGTGTACAAGACACCGATAGGGATGACACCCTACCTACTGGTGTATGGCAAGACATGTCATTTACCAGTTGAGCTTGAATTCAAATCCCATTGGGCGATCAAGAGGTGGAATATGGATCTCCAGACAGCCGGACTCAAAAGGAGAATGCAATTGGCTGAACTAGATGAATGGAGGGAGAAAGCCTACCACAGTGCCAAGCTCTACAAGGAAAGAACAAAGCGATGGCATGACAAGCGCATCAAGACCAAGCAATTCAAAGCGGGAGATCAGGTATTGCTCTTCAATTCCCGTATTCGTTTGTTTGGTCATGGTAAGCTTAGAAGTAAGTGGGAAGGTCCTTTCAAAGTTTTAGACGCCGCCGATCATGGCGCGATAACCCTCCAGGATAATGACAGGAAATACTTTCAAGGCCAATGGCCAAAGATTGAAAATATTTCTCGAATCCGAAATGCCAGGGCTCAAAGAGATGGACGTCTATGAGCTAACCGAGTTACCTAGTCCAGGTCGGGGCGGGACCTAAAAATGTCCCTTATCTAGGATAGATTTCCTTGTTCTATTTTCTTTTCCTTTTCTTTAAAACTTTTTCCAGCTAAATCCTAAGAAACTTCTGGAAGAAGGGAAAGTGGAGCAAACACGAAAAATCTCAGAGCATCCGGGACAGGGCCAGGCCGGCCGGCCTCACCCAGGCCGATCGGCCCAGCCCGGGCTCGTCCCGAGACGCTCCTCCTTTGAAACGTTTCTCCCGTTATCCCTTCCGAGAATCCGTAGGGTTTTGGGTGAGGAGCATCATTTTAAAACGAAAGGGTCCCCACTCTTCTTCATCATCAGAACTATCAAGCCTTGTTCCTCTAGAAACACTCCCACCTTCGAGATCCAAAGCCATGGCCTCCCAATCCAGCCACCAAGACTCAAACTCGGTCTCCCGGAGCAGCCTATCTCCATCCTAATCCTTGAAAGGGATGCCAAGTTCCTCCAACGCGAGCAGCGTCCAAATCATCGAGAAGGCGGCGTTAATTGACGCCGTGATCGCGAAGCCGGAGGCCGGCGGCCCCTTCCCAGGCCGATCGGCCTAAGGAGGGCCGGCCGGCCTCCCCTCGTCGCCGTTTTGGCTCGCCTTCAGCCAGAGCCTCCCTCCTGAATCATAAGGAGGAGGGCAGTGGGAGTCCGCGGATGAAGACACCTCGACGGCCGACCATAGGACTTTTGTCCCCGAAGAAGGCCATCGGGAAGCGGCTCGTCATCTCGCCGTCCGAGAAGAAGATTGTGCCGCTCTTCATCTCCACCTCGCCGGAGTACTCGCCGCAGTATACTCCGAGGAGTCCTAGCCCTCCACGCCGGAGTGGCACGGGCATCGGGAAGGGGCTCTTCTCAGCCCCCATGAAGCCCGACGAGGGGAGGAAGCACTTCATGGTGCCTCCTCCAATCCTAGGACCTCCCGGGCAGATGGAGTGGTCTGATGAGGAGGAGGAGGAGGAAGATGTAGAGGAGTTGAGGAGGAAGCTCGCCGCGCTGCAACTCAAAGTGAATAACATGGACGAGCGCGTGGCCGAGGCGGTAATTGGGCAAATGGAGGCCGACGACAAGATCGAGATCCTCTGCAAGGCGATGGCCTCTAAGGTCAAGCGTCTAGCGAAGGCAACCGGCAATGATCACCTCTACCGCCCGAAGGAGGAATAGATAGGCTAGGATTAGTTTAGATTTTTGGGTGCTTAGGTTGATTTCCCTTTGATTGGTTTCTTTCAAAATTTCCCTTGTAATTAGCACCCCCATATTTGTTTTGAATTAAATTTGTTTGAATAAAATAAAATTTATTTGAAGTTTGGCTCATATAAAAAAAATAAAATGAGTGTGCACCAACCACACCCTCGAATTAACATCTTTGATCAAGCACGTAGAGAATAGCAATCTCAAACGGTCTACTGGCCACTGTGCAAAACGCAACGCGATCAGGCGCAAAGCCAGGCCGGCCGGCCTAGCTGAGGCCGATCGGCCCCCTGCTGTAGAGTCTCGAGGAGATCCCGTACCCGATGCGTAATCCAGTGAATCACAAACGAACAGAACCTGAACCTGGGCCACATGGCAACAAGGCCAGGCCGGCCAGCCTATACTAGGCCGATCGGCCTAGGCCTGTGGCCAACCACGGCCGGCTCGACTCCAGGACACGGTTTGCATCCCCTAATTTGATTCTTGCGTGATTTTGGTCCATATAAAATTCCTGGCTAAATAATTTTAAAACTTGATCAAAATTCTTGAAAGTGAACCCCTTCACATGCTCTCATGGATATACTTGTGATATTTCTTGAGCAAGTATTTCATTGCCTTGGAACTTTTGATAGGAGTACCTAATTCTTGTTGATTGATCCTTATGATATAATGACATGAGAAGTTGAACGCTCTGATTCAAAGCATTGGAGATTATTTTTGAAAATAAACTTGAGGCAACCCTTGTTATCATCAACTTGATATGTCCTATCCAAAGCCAGATAACAAGTTCAAGTTGAAGCCTCCACTTTGCTACCTTCTAAAATTTTGAGCTTGCTCGAATTGCTTGCCTTCACGTTCGTGCTATCTTGTTTGTCATGGCCATTCATGTACACGTGCATCAATAAAGTCCGAGTTATCAAAGCTCTTCATCCTCCTGAAAAAAACAAACAAAGAAAATGAAGAAGGGAATGATACACTCCTTATCTTCAGTAAAAAAAAAAGAGAAGAAAGGGGAAAGATGAAAGAAGCTATAATGAGGACTCAAGCACCAAAATACACAAACACTTGTCCAAGATTTATGAGTGGCATGAATGATTAGACAAACCTTTCGATCTTGCAAAATAAATAAAGAAGAGTGAGCAATCCCGATCCCAAAAGCTCCACCTTATAATATAGAAATAGGAAAGGCTTGATTCTAAGCCAAGGTGAGGATCCAAACACTTTGAGTGATCAAGAGATGTTGAGAAATAATAAGGGTATGCCTCGCTTTCTTTACAAAATTATCAAAAACTCCAATTGCCATGAAAAAGAAGTGTTTGACCGATCATTGAGTTGTTCTAAGGATCAATTGATGAAGATGAAGGTGTTAGCCACCGGAATCCAAGGTATGAAAAAAAACTCGGAGATATGACTTGTGTATGCCTTGAGTTCATCATCCTGATCTTGCTAAGTCCTAATAATTTAATTCATTCTTTGCTAAGGGACTAGCAAAGTTCAGGTAGGGGGCGTGTTGGTGGTCGTTACGATACGAATTTACCACCAACATTCCACCATATTTCAGGCTCATCTTGCTCATAACAAAGTGAATTTGATTATTTCTAATGAGTTCCACAAGTTTTGTATAATTTGTGAGTGTAGGAGCAACCAAGTAAAAGAGGAGCCACTTTGGGCACAGGGCCAGGCCGGCCGGCCTAGCATAGGCCGACCGGCCCCCTTCTGCGGCCCCTGGCCACGTCACTAATCCAGGAGATCATAAACACAAAGCCAATGATCCTGAGACGTGAGATCAATGTTGGTTTGATCCAAGGACCCGAAGGCCTAAGCTATACTTGCATGGATTGAAGGGCCCACTAACCTTGGATTCTCGGACAGCTTTGATCCAAAGCAACCGTTGCTGACCTCAGGGATCAATCCAGAGCGTCCATAAAGAAGGAGGAGCCACGGGGTACCTGAGTCTACGCGAGTGACAGCGACTCTTGTTTGGGGTTTCCTCTATAGCCCTTCGCGTTGGGTGGAGGTCAGTGGCTGAAAGATTAGGCGTGGTGCCTGTTCTGGCTAGCCACCTCAGGTTGTGTTGCACCCCACGGAATAGCAGTGGTAGGCGGCAGGTGGTGACAACCCTGTCCGTCCTTTGTATTCCACCACGTTCGGGTGTACTCATAACAGTAGTGCTGAGCCCGGAAGAACCCCTCTCTCACCCCGTTCTGAGTTCTTCCCGTTCTAGCCGTCGAAGCAGATCAGGTTAGATTTAGATAGATTGTCTGGGGTAACGAGTAGCTAACTAAAGTCAAGCTCTCTACCTGCCTACCTTGTGCTCCCTGGTGGGTTCGGTTAGAAAAGTTCTAGGCTGGTCGCGTCTACCGTTCCTTGGATTTGACATCCAGGTTCTTACTCCCCTGGTGAAAGGCTACATCGTACTCCGTGCGCTTGCGGGTTTTAGTTAGGCTAAGGAGTGCCAACAAGCTTTTCTGGTGCCAGTTGCCGGGGAACGGTAGCAACACTAGTGTAGGATCTTTCTAACCGTACACTTTACCCCCATAACCATCTACCACATGGAGTTTTCTCCTAGCTATCCGACGGTTCCATCTAGCGAGTATTTGGAACTGCCATCATCTTGCCACCCCATACCACCACATGGCTACGAGATCCATCCCAGTCTCGTTGCCATGGTTCGTGCACAGTCTTTCGATGGAACGAAGGACGAAAGCCCCTATGCTCACTTGCAGGTGTTTGAAGAGAATTGCTCTCTTCTTATTATACCCGGCGTCAACCAAGACACTATACGATGGAAACTTTTCCCATTTTCTCTTATGGGTAATGCAAAATCTTGGTACAACCTGGACTGCAAGGGGATTTAGCGGAGATTGGATCAAATTGAAGGATGAGTTTTGTCTGTTCTTTTATCCTGTCTCCAAGATCTTAAAACTCAGAGTCGAGCTGATGACATATCAGCAAGGCGATGAGTCACTTGGAGCCAAGTGGGAGTGATTCATTCAGTTGGCCAACTCAGGGCCACCGCATGACATTCCAGAGGAAATGCTTATGCAGCATTTTGTTGGTGGATTGAAGCCGGAAAGTGCACAGTACTTGAACATCACTTCCACAGGGTCAGTTTTATACAAGACAGTGGACGAGGTACGAGAAATCTTGGAAAAGGTTCTCAATTGTACCGAGTACATAGGAGTTTTTGACGACCCTCCAACACCACCAACAACCCCCACAGACAAGCAGCCAATCCTTGCCCTTACATTCAATCCACCTCCTCCGATCATAGAGGAAGTGTTCGAACACCACAAGTCCTCAGGCCAAGAAACTATTCTTGATGATCTGCCGCACTTCATTCCCGAGCTCTTTACAGAAGAAGAGTACTTGGAGATCGGCAATACATCACATAAGCCCATGGAACAAGTGTGCGCAAGTTCAAGGTCTGAGGCGTTCATTCCAGAAGCCGTACCGCAGATTGAGGATTTATTTGTGATTAGGTTGTGTTGCACCCCACAGAACAGCAGTGGTAGGCGGCAGGTGGTGACAGCCCTGTCCATCCTTTGTATTCCACCACGTTCGGGTGTACTCATAACAGTAGTGCTGAGCCCGGAAGAACCCCTCTCTCACCCCGTTCTGAGTTCTTCACGTTCGAGCCGTCTAAGCAGATCAGGTTCGATTTAGATAGATTGTTTGGGGTAACGAGTAGCTAAGTAAAGTCAAGCTCTCTACCCGCTTACCTTGTGCTCCCTGGTGGGTCCGGTTAAAAAAGTTCTAGGCTGGTCGCGTCTACCGTTCCTTGGATTTGACATCCTGGTTCTTACTCCCCTGGTGAAAGGCTACATCGTACTCCGTGCGCTTGCGGGTTTTAGTTAGTCTAAGGAGTGCCAACACTAGCTTAGGCTAGGCTCTAGCCGGCGGGATCACCCTACGAGGAAGATCGCGCCGGAGTTCTGGAGCTAGAGTCACAAGAAGGTATGGCCACGGTTGTGATCTTGTGATGTACAATCATTCATGGTGAAGTAATAGATGAGTTTCGATTCTTCTGCGATCCATTGCCTCCTTCTATGATTTCATATTCTCTCGATCTTGCTTATTCCAATCTATGGTCGACAGTAGATTGCATAGGGTGTTCTTGTAGTCATGGTGGCTAGAGGTGCATACCTGATCTATCGAGTAGTATGACACGAACTTGTGTTCGTGCCCTTGTGTTCATTACGCTGATAGGGAGCATCGTGACATGGTGTGGCTCGTGTAAGGTGGTGATCCTCGGGAGTTGGACCGGAGGGTAGAGATTTAAAGATGCATTGAATGAGAACCATGTTTTGCTTACCGATCTAGCTAGAACTACAACATATGCATAGGCTAGGCTGTATCCTAGATGAGTTACCTCTTGTTCATATGTGCTTATGCTTGGTCATGTCTATCTATTCACAATCATCTTGCAACTTGATTAATGCTTTCTGATGCATAGTTAATCTAGGGTTTGTGACCTTGTTTCCACGGATTGATAAACCCTGGGGGAATGCTCTAAGGGCAAGAGCTACAATGCTCCGTGCGCTTGCGGTGGATCTTGGTGCGCGTTCGGCGCACCAACAAGCTTTTCTGGCGCCGTTGCCGGGGAAACAAGTGATCGAATCTTAGATTGATTTTTGCATCTGTAAATATTTTTCTTGTTCATAATTTTCTGTGAATATCTTTCTTGTATATTCTTGATCTTGTATAGTTCTTGTATATATACTTCTTTCACTAACCCTAATGTGAGATGCACTTGTGCCTCTCGAGAAAAAAATATTTTCTTTTGTTTTTGTGTATGAAAAAAATAAAAATTGCAGGCAAAATCAAGCGAGTAGCCGCAACAAAGAACATCGGAAGTGAAGGCCACAGGACCACCACTTAGCACACCAAGAAGAAGCCCAGTCGAACATCAACCACAAGTACCAATGGGAGAACAGCCCGAGCACAAGATTGGTGAGCTCTGGACCCCAAACGTCGACGGTCTGCCGATCTTCAAGCTAGCTGAAGTTGGAAGCCCGTTCGAGATCAAGTCTTCGATCAGTTGAGATGGTGCAAGATAACCCGTTCACCGGTAAGGGAGATCCCAATTCCCACTTGCGGTCCTTCCTATAGTTGTGCAACACTTTCAAGATCAAGGGGGTCAACGACAATCAGCTACGTGCAAGACTTTTCCCGTTCTCGTTGAGAGACAAGGCACTTCGATGGTTCTACACGCTGGAGGTATCAACAGTTGAGGATTGGGAGAGCCTAGTGGAAGCGTTCATCATCAAGTTCTACTCATCAAGCCTAGAGCACCACGGAGACCATCACCGAGGCGTTTGAGCGCTTCGACGACTATGTTCTCGCTTGTCCACATCACAGGTATTCAAAAGCGGACCTAGTTATGAAGTTCTACGGTGGCTTGCAAGCATCGTCAGACACAATCATGGATGCATCCACCGGAGGTTCTGTCATCGACCTCACTCCCACCGAGGCTTATGCATTATTCAAGAAGGTGCCCGATAACGACACTTGGGCATCGGTCGGACGCACTCAACTCATTCCGTCCATGGGAAAAGCAAGGAGCGTGCAAGAGGAGAAGCATATTGAAGACATGGAGGCCAAGATCGACTTCTTGATGAGAAGAATTGAAGAGCTAGAGATGAGAAGCCAGCTACGAAGCTCAGAGGAGAATGCAAGCCTATAACAAAGAAGAAGAGAAGACTGCAGCACCATCACGGGACGCTGGTCAGAGCTACAACCCGAAGGTCCAGCTATAGAGGATAAACGAAGCGCTTTGCAGGAGGCAACCCCGATGTTGAGTCAGGTAATAAGCTTTTGGGAGGACAACCCATTTAATTTTCAGAGAGTCATTTGAGTCTTAGAGTTTTGCTACACAACACATCTTGATCTTTTGGATGTTTTTGTTGAACACCTTTGATACATGATTCTTTGCTTGGTCGTTAACATTTTATGTTTCTTTTTGAACCCTTTAACCACACCAGTACTTATACCTACACATTTTTATTTCTTTTACCCACCTGTGAAAAACCAGAACCAGAGGAGCCAAAAACCCTTCTGGCCGCGCGGCCAGAACCCCTGTTGGCCGGGCGGCCAGGCCTCTTTTTGCACCTTCCAGAACCCATCTTCGAGTAGAGCCTGCGTTATATTTTTCATGATTTATCTTTATAATTATACGCATGCTAGGCTCCTGAAACATAAGGATAAAAATCTCTTTTGGTTCGTGCTTATTGAAAATCCTGGTTTTTCTAGTTAGAGTTTTCTAGGCCTTTTTTTATTTTGTTCAAAATTCTCTCTCTTCTTGGCCAAAACTAGAACCTAATCCCACACCCCGCATGGTAAAAATCAAAGTTTATTTAGTCTAATTTAATAGACTAAGTGTCTTTGATTTAACCTAAATTAATGCAGTCAAGAGTTCTTGACCTACATTGGTTTTTGACAATAAAATCCATCTCTGATTTACATAATGTCTTGGTGATCACACTAAGCATGATTTAATTTCTGAAAAATCAGATTTAAATTTTTATGTTGAGAACATTGAAACCACGACCAAGCATCGATCATATTTTTTTGCGCCATGGATTTTGTGTTTCGTTTTGCTCCTTCGCGTCGGCTAGAAACCCCGACGTGTTTTTTTGTCTATGCTCTCATGCAGGAACGATGAAAACGATGATAAATAAAGCAAGGAGCAAGTTCAAGAGCATGTCAAGGAAGTCCTCAAGAGGAGGACGAGCGTTGATCACTCTTCAAGTTGATGCAAAGATGCAAGGAAAAACAAGAGCCAGGCAACGAACGAGATGACCATGGAGGGAAGAAGAAGAAGGAGAAGAAATAAATAAATAAAGAAAAATCACTCACGGTTTGAATCGCTTCCTCTCCTGATTTTCATGTGAATAAGTTTTGTCATGTGTAGCATGTTTTCTATTTTTAGTGTGAGTCGAATAAAATGATCATCACAAGGAACTTAATTTCATATGGTCAATGTTTACGATGTTGTTCTTGCAATTTGAAATATGATGATCGTTGCCGCTTTGTACTTTCTTCGTACTTGATTTATCCATGATTAAACTAATGCTCTCCCTAAATGATCTAAAAATTGATATTAAATACTGGCTCAATCTTTTGTGGAGGTTATGAGAATACAAAAACCCATAATTATTAATCTTGCTCTCTCTTTTAATAATTCAAAGGTCGTTTTAATATCCATGCAAATGGGTGTTCTTCTCTTGCACTTCTTTTGAAATTCATTCATGCTGACCTTGTCATTAATACCTTTGCAAATGCTCTACCTATCCAAAGCCTAAATATCATATCATTATGAACCATAGTTGTGCAAGAATATTTTTGAGTGAATTGATTCAGGATTTGTTTCTTCGGTACGAGACTAAGAAGCTGGCCATTCCATTTTTGCGTACCTTTCTTATTGCTAGCCTTTTCTATCCATGCATTGCTTGTTTGCACATTGAGAACTTAGCAAACCTCGCTGGATATCCACCCAAAAACCCAAATTATCTTTTTGTGAATACCACCTTGACCACAACCCATTTGTTGAGTATGGAACAATTATTTCAACGGAGTTCAGAAGGATCAGAGCCATCATTGAAGGAATATAGTTTTGGGAGACATCTACAAGTGCGCAGGAGAAAAATCGAAGAAACAGAGGGAAGAAGAGGCCAGGCGGCGCGGCCAGGACCCCTCTGGGCCGCGCGGCCAGTGGCATTCTTGCCTCTTGTAGCCTAAAAAAGTTTTGTGGAAGTTCCCCCTGAAGATCCAAGTCGTTCTCTGAAAAATTGGAAGATTTCATATTCTGCTCAGCGATCATTTTATTTCCCACTCCATTGCTCGAGGACGAGCAATCGTTCAAGCATGGGGGGAGAGTCATCGCATCATCTCTGACCACCGCTGAGTAGATGTTGTGTTGCAAAAGGTTCTAAGGAGCAGAAATAAAAAAATGTGAAGAAAGAAAGAATGAAAAGAAAGAAAATAATGCTCCTTAGTTCTTTTTGTTTCATTTGATTCTTGGTACCTAGAAGACTTACTCCATACTCAATTATTCCAACCATATGCAATCCGACATAGAGGACTTCATTTGTGCCATATTGTCACCCTTTGCCATTTGCACATGTCCACCATCTAAAAAGTGTGTGTCCATCCTCTCCCCCTAATATGCCTCTCCCTCTCCACAAAGACATTATTTTCTCATGACCTTTTTGACGAGTCTCAGTAAATCCGTAAGATGCTTTTCTTGTTTTGATAATATCTTGATTATAATATCTTTGCTAGGGCTAACCTTTCCAAGCTCCAGATAAGCCTTACACCTGTATACATGAGAGAAAGAAAGGTTGAGAGTGATTAGCAGGTTTTGAGAGGCAAGATGAGTTGAGAGTTCCCATGAGTAATTTGCAAGGTTTAAATTATTGATCTTGGTTCAGCTATTCTTTTTGAAATAAAATTCATTTACCTGAGATTTAAATTCTTTGTGGGTTGCACTTAATCCATATCTACCCTCCATACTAGAAAGAGCTGGTTACAACTTTAACTTTAATTGAAAAATCTTTAGAGAGGATTGTGTTTTCTCGTGTATGATCAAGTGTAGGGATTGGACAGGGCAACGCTAATTTCTATCGAAGACTTACTCGAGGACGAGCAAGGTTTAAGCATGGGGGGATTATTGTCGCTGTTAAATGACACACTTTTACCCCTGTTTAACTTCGATATTTGCATGAATTTAATATCTAAACTATTGATCATACCTCATAACCGGTACCTTTTCGTATATGCATGTGTTTTTGGAGCATTTTGGTTTATGCAGGATAAATGATAAATTAGAGACGAATATGGGCTAAATTCGAGACAAGTGAAAGACGAAGGCCGGAAGCCCGGATGAAGCAGGCCTACTAGGCCCAGGCACCCAAGCCAGGGACTTGAAGCCCACTCATGCCTAGATGCAGCCCACCAACCTCCAAGATTGCTTAAGGACTAAGCAAATGAAGATAAGATCAAGTTACTTCGGGATGAAGGCAATTCAAGTGGAAAGCCATCAAGAGATAATTTTATCCCAAAGCAAACTACGTCCTGGACCCACATGCAGTGAATGGAAGACTCTAGAAGCATCAAGGAAGCTTGGGTAAAAAGTTGAGCGCGAATGGGCCAAGGAATGGCCCAGGACGCGCAGCCAAGGCTCCCTCTGGCCGCGCCGCCCAAGGCTTTCCTTGGCCGCCTCGCCTTCCCCTTTGACCTAGGGTTTCCCAGGACTATAAATATCTCACCTTTCGGCCGGCACCCAATCATTCGAAGCAGAAGTCGAGGAACTTGAGGGACATCCATCTACGGAGAGCCGAGGGCCGTGCAGTTGTCTAGAGGCTAGCTTAGGCTAGGCTCTAGCCGGCGGGATCACCTTGCAAGGAAGATCACGCCGGAGTTCTGGAGCTAGAGTCACAAGAAGGTATGGCCACGGTTGTGATCTTGTGATGTACAATCATTCATGGTGAAGTAATAGATGAGTTTCGATTCTTTGCGATCCATTGCCTCCTTCTATGATTTCATATTCTCTCGATCTTGCTTATTCCAATTATGGTCGACGTAGATTGCATAGGGTGTTCTGTAGTCATGGTGACTAGAGGTGCATACCGGATCTATCGAGTAGTATGACACGAACTTGTGTTCGTGCCCTTGTGTTCATTACGCTGATAGGGAGCATCGTGACAGGGTGTGACCCGTGTAAGGTGGTGATCCTCGGGAGTTGGACCGGAGGGTAGATATTTAAAGATGCATTGAATGAGAACCATGTTTTGCTTACCGATCTAGCTAGAACTACAACATATGCATATGCTAGGCTGTATCCTAGATGAGTTATCTCTTGTTCATATGTGCTTATGCTTGATCATGTCTATCTATTCACAGTCATCTTGCAACTTGATTAATGCTTTCTGATGCATAGTTAATTTAGGGTTTGTGACCTTGTTTCCACGGATTGATAAACCTTGGAGGAATACTCTAACGGAAGAACTACAATGATCCGTGCGCTTGCGGGGGATCTTGTTGCGCGTTCGGCGCGCCAACACCCACATCTCCTGTATATGTTGTTCGGGGAGACGCAGTTTCAAATCCATGTCTCCCCTACCGTGCAAAACTTGGAGCGTTTCTCCCAGGAGACGTTCTCCAATAAAAACGCGTCTCCAACTGAAGTCTCTCGGACCCGAAAATTTTATCAACTTCGGTGGACCGCAGCCTCACGTCTGCAGGTCTATCCTCTACTATCCTCCACCACAATTCAATCCTCTCTCTAGCTCACTCCCTGCCTCCCTCGCTCTCTATGCTATCCATTGGCACTGCAGAATCAACCCTAGCCGCTGCCCCCGCATCCTGCCGCCGCCGCCCACCACGAGTCAGCTCTGAGCGGATCTGGGACCTCCGCCACCGAGACCTCCTTGCGCTCACCTGCCGCCTCCCCTCGCCGTCGCGTCCTGCACTCCCCACTGCCGAGATCCGCCCTCCCCTCCACGTCCCCGCCGATGCCGAGCCCTTCCCCGTCGTCTCCGTCCATCCCGTGCAGCAGCCGCAGCCTGAGAGTAACACACGGCGACAACGGCGGTGGCGGCGGTAGCCCCCGTCCTCGCGTCCACGGGAGCAGTCGAGTGCCGCCGGCGGCGGCGGCACACTGAGGGCTCCTCGAGCGACTGCGTGAGCCCCCGATCGCCGTCTACGCGCGGGCTCCCGTCCCTGCCGCGAGGTTGCCTCCCTTTCCGCTGCCAGATTCCGTCCCTGCCGTGACGCCTAACCAGCTGGCGCCCGTCGAAGCTCCATTGGATCACGAGGAGTGAGCTCCTCCTCTGATGGTATTGAACAAGTATCAACCCTTCCATTCCCCAACTCATAAATCCCTATTGCTCTGATGTATCCATGGTTCCTCTTTTCAGATCCACAAATGGCAGACGATGGAGGTGGCACTGCAACGACCCCACGCCCGGCAACGAACCCATTCGAAGGTTAAACTTACAACTATGGTGAAGGTTCGAAGGTTAAACTTACAACAGATTCACCCATTCGAAGCTTAAACTTGGAACTACGGTGAATGTTCAGGTGGGAAATGGTGTGTTCTCAGACACTGTTACGTTTTCTTACTGCCTAGATGATATATGTTGATTTGTGTTGATGGAACCGCATGCTGGCTTGCTGCTACTATATCAAACAAAGTTGGACTGATACTATTTGTGAATGAAATATGGTAGCTTATTTCTGTTGCAATGGTTGATGTGTTAAGGCATGTTTAGCAGCTACTTAGAAGGTATGGCTGCTACCTATCCAAGCATGCACCTAATTAATATAACTCTGAAACTCTGAATACAAAAGCATAA
This sequence comes from Urochloa ruziziensis, assembly GCA_015476505.1. Taxonomy (NCBI): domain Eukaryota; kingdom Viridiplantae; phylum Streptophyta; class Magnoliopsida; order Poales; family Poaceae; genus Urochloa; species Urochloa ruziziensis. The sequence continues at coordinate 34,868,660 of CM027123.1, read as the reverse complement.
GCTAATATAGAGTAATACTCTTTGGTAGCTAGTTTTAGACAATCAATGGGAGGATACTCTTTGTTATATGGATTGAGGGAGATCTAATTAGACTGAAGTTCTGTACCTCTCCATGAGCTTTCTCCAATTGGGATCGAATTATAATGTGGTTTAATTTATTATAAGTCCGAATGTGTGATACTGTTGTTCCTGCTTCTGATCAGAAAATGTGTACAAATGTAGAGATGATTATAAATTCAAGTTATTTGTACAACTGGAAAGCATGCATGAACCGAGCAATGAGGCCTTCCACAACTAAAAATGCATGTCTTAGCAAAAATATATAGGTGTGCATTCAGATGACAGGATTGCTGAAACTTATGTTTTAGCAATGAACCGAGCAATGTGTTGATCATTCAAATGATCAACACATATCATAGGTTCTGAACTTCTGTTTGGAGTAGTAAAGAAATTGCTGGAAAGTTATGAACAATTAGGAATATGCTTTGTATAGGCAATTACTTAGGCTTTTATGTAATCAAGTGACATGTCTCTCCAAGAACTGAGTTGAAAATTGGGTTTCTTTTGTGTAGGCCAAAGGAGCAAGAGTTGGACATGTCTTCCTAGCTTCAGATGTGGCATTCCATGACAGGATATCAACCTGTGAGTATTATTTCATATTTCTAATATACTTGTTGAGCTGCGGTTAAGAGATAAAATATGCAAGATTTCCATATTGGTATATGATAGTTGTAATGCAGGTAATGAAAGATAAGATTGTTGTGCTATGATTTCTTTTTGTTCCAGAATTTCAGCTCTATGGGCCATTTTTGTTCATGACATGTATGACTGGATGTTTTCCTTTTAAATCTATGTTGTTTCATGCCATAAAATAATTGTGGTTACAACAAACATTTATGCACTTCATATTGTGATGCAGCTTAGGGATGAATGACTGCACTACTGGACAGATATGCACTTCATATTGTGATGCAGCATATTAGGTTTCAATGCCATCACTTTTCTTATACTTTCTCCCTTCATGCAGCTTCATTTTGCGCACCATCGCTCTGTTGACTTTGTTGGATGATTTGTGCTTAGGATTAGGATTAGATTTGTGCGCTTGCATTTTTAGCTCATGCTGTATCTACCATTCTCTGATAGCTTATCTTGTATCCACCTAAAGATTTATGACTGACACAATAGCACACCCGAAGTAGTGTCAATAAAAGTCTATGAAGTAAAAGGAAAAACTATCAGCAAGCTTGGGTTTATAATATTTAAGCACAAAATTTTTATAATAAAACTATCAGCCCCACGAATTTTTGCAGGGAAAAAAGGAGGCCGCGTTGCTCGCATCGCCCCCCGCGCAGGCGGCCGAGCGACTCCTCAAACCCTAGCCGCCGCCGCCTGAATCAGGCCACTCCCAGCCGCGCCGCCGCCCAAGCGGGCTGCCGGAAGCTCGCGCCGGCCCGCGGTGAAGGCGGCGGTGGGGCACCTCCCCTTCTCCTCTGCGGCGTGAGGTGGGCATGACCGTCCGGCGCCTCCTGGAGCTTCCTCGCCGGTGCAGGTGCTCTCGACGGCAGAGGAGGATGAGCCCCCCAGATCCGGTGACCCCCTGGCCGGATCTGGTGGCTACGCGGCTAGGGCGCGCGTTTTCGTGGGTGGAGGGGTGGCGGCTGGTGCTGTGTGGTGGCGGCAGCGGTTGGTGGCTGATGCGGGCGGCGCCGGTGCCGGCCGACGCATGGCGATGGTGCTGGCGTCGGCCGATGCTGGGCGCAAGGGTGGATGCTAGGTTGGCTGAGGCGGGCTGGGCAACTGGCCGGCCAAGGCAGGCGCGATATGGTCGGATTTCACTAAAATCCTACTTGCATTTCAGCTAACACATAGCTGAATTTATTCTCGTGCTTTTTTTAAAAAAAAAATTATTCTCGCTCTATTAGAGCATCTCCAGCGGACTGAGAAAACACATTTCTCTATAATTTGCTAAAGGGAATTGAGAAAACAACTTTTCAGCACAAAGGGGATCGGTGCTTCGGTGGATACTTTTCGCTAGATCTGCATACAACCACAAAAGATCTAGCGATTGCTACACTAGGTCCCGCCAGTAGTTAAACAGCCACGTGGCCTAGGAGCAGCCAGCCGCGTACCCATGCCTGCCATGGCCGAGGAACACCGGACGTGGGAAGCTCGGCTCGATGGTGGCTCAGCACGGAGAGGCCCGCAACCGCTGGCGGCGGCTCAGCGCCGGACGGGGAGTCGGGGACCCTTGACCGGCGGCGGCAGCTCGATGCGGATGGGGTCGGGCGGCTGCTGCAGGACGGAGAGAGCAAGGAGCGACAAGGCCAACGACGCTCGGCTGCGCCCATTGCGGGTGCCCGGCAGCGGTGAGGCAGGATGGCAGCGCACGACATGCGCGCATCTAGGCGAGAGGAGCCGACTGACCAAAAGAGGCGATGCAGGACGATGGCGCATGGCCTGCGGGTGTCCAGGTGTGAGAAGCCGACGGCGAGCCTCGGCCTGCTGGTGGGCACAGCATAAAGGGTAGAAAAAAAAGGAGAGGTGGGAAGATAAAAGGGATTGAAAAAGTTTATAGAAAATACTGTCTTTTTCCCTTTCAGTCCCCTTTAATAAAAAATATAGAGAAAGGGGATTCGTTTTCTCTATCCACTAGAGATACCTTTAGGGGCAAGGGCATGTCCTGGGTACTATAGACGTGCCAATGGTATATCCTAAGGCTCTGTTTAGATGTCGATATTAGAGGCCTTGGCATTGAATTGACTCCTGTTGGTGTCAACCATAAAGGGGGTCCTTAATACCGTACGGTAATCAGCCAGAAACCCGCTCAAAATAACTAAACCATAGGCCAAGCGTCAGACACGCTGGGCGCTGGCAGCATCTCCGCCTTGATCGAGGCCTCCTCTGTCGAGGCTAGGGGAACCCCTGGCACTGTGCAGGCGTGCGCGGCAGTGTGCGGACATGCCGGTACTACTGCGCTCTCCTGTGCTGCCTACTCCGGCGTGGGAGGCCCTCGAGCAGGTATGGGAAGCCCTTGAGGAGGCGTACGGCCCATGACCAAGGACGACGATGGGCGGCGCGAACCCTCGAAGAAGGAGAGCAGGCCACATGCGTCATCCATAGGGACCGCCACGTCGTCTACTGGAACCAAGGACGCTAAGCCATTTCGCACAGGTGAAGGGATGTGCAATGACAATGGCCATGCCCAGCGCCATGCCTCACCGTACGCAATTACTGTAGAACTTACTATGCATCGTCCTTTGTCACTGTCCCTCCTTGGCCTATAAAAGGGGGAGACGACCCTCGGGACGGGGACACGCTCATACTCATTCCCGCACTCGCTCACACACTCCATCAGCATCCTTAGCCACATCCACCGATCGACATCCAGGGACTTGGAGGCCTCACCTCCTCTCCCGCCTTGCTTGTAGCCCCCCTACTACGAGCACCCCGGTGCAAGTTAATATAGTGCTCACGCATGCTCTGCTGAACATACGGCCCCATGCCAGGACCTAGGATAAAATCATCGTGTCATTGTGTTATTCCTTGCGCCGACCATCGAGAGACGGGACACAACACATTTCTGCTGTAGTTCGGCCCCCGCGGGTTCGAACACCGACAGTGGCGCGCTAGGTAGGGGACTCGCGCTGTGATCGTTCTCTGGACCCGCCAGTTCTCTCGATGGCGATCCACACGGAGCTCACTACCGCTTCTCATGTGGCTCGTCCGACCCATTTCCAGCCGGATACACCATTTGATTCGGGAGCATGGAGTTCGAGGCCATAGGGAACGATTACCTCAATGCGAATCATCTCACAGAACACGGGCATGGAGGAGCCAGCACCGGAAGCGGAGGAATCCGCACCCCTGCTGTCGTCACCCCAGCGCAGGCGACGGCTCGGGGCAACGCGCACGGCGGGCGCGTGCGGAGCGCCGAAGGGCAGCCTGTGCTATCTCCCTTGAGCAGCACGAGGCTGACGAGGCATCACCTGCCGTGGCAGCGGAAGGAGCCGTACCCCCACTAGTGATCCCTACGACACTCCCCGTTGGGAAAGGCACGACCGAGCCGTCCCCATTCCCTAGCGGGATGCACAACGCCAGTATGACGTACGCCTCGTCGGTCAGCACAGCCATGGACGCATACGAGGATCTGCCAGGACACCTCTTGATCTTGATCCGCAACCTCATCACGTCTTCCACAGGTGACTCGTACCCCTGCTCGATAGCGAAGGATACGCCTCCGCTCGCGAGGCTCTGGAGTGGGACTACTCTGGGCTCCGCAACCGTGAGGCTCTCCTATTGTTTCAAGCCGTTGCGGACTACTGCTTCAGCTACTCCGACGACTCCAGCACCGGAGACTACGACCCCGCGAGGGAATGCTTCATCATACTTAGGGTAGAAGAGCAAGATCCTAACGGCAGGGGAGCGGGCGGTGCAGCGGATCGTCCACGCGACCCGGCGGCTTAACAAGTAGGGACGCCCCTAGCGACAACGCTCTCCGGCATGCACAACTGGCTTAAGTGTAAGAGTTGGAGGCTAGCCTCGAGGAAGAACGCCAGCAGGTCCGAAGGCTGCATACCGCGCTCGAAACAGCGCACTCCGAGCCCCATGCACGCACCAGAGAGGCAGCGCGCATCGCACGAACCCGGATCGAGGCCAACGACAACGTGGATGACCCGTTGGCTCTGGGGAGGACCAGTCAGAAGCTCATCGCCGTTGCAATGCTGATTCAGGCCATGCCTAAACCCTTGACACCTGAAGGCCGCGACCTGTGCCGCAAGGTGCAGGTGCTCATTGAGCAGGATGCAGTGCAACAGGCTGAGAGCTCCGCATCTCGCATGTGCCACTCGACCAGCATCGAGGTCGTGGGGGGCAGGCAGGACCGGGCGGAGTCAGTGCACACCCTGCTTTGGGGCAGGACACCTGCCTGAGCGCCCAACTCGCGAAGGAAAGGCCCCTGAACGAAGCAAGAAGACGCCCGTAAAGGATCGGCCCCTGGATTCTCGCGGCGGCGACGACGACGCGTGACACATCTTGAACAAGAAGAAGCAGGACGTCGCGACTGCTTAGGGCTACCACCCTCGATGTGGAGGACAGTATGGAAGCCAAGTGGACTGAGGCCCGTCGCCGGAACCTCCTGGCACCCACGTGTTCCATCGAGAGATCCGTGTGGCTTTGATCCCCTCGCGCTTTCGCCAACCCTCGACCATCACCTAATATACTCGGGGGAGGCGGACCCCAAGGTCTGGCTCAATGACTACCGTCTAGCTTGCATGCTGGGCGACGCAACTGATGACGCGGTCATCACCCACAACTTTCCTCTCCACCTTGCGGATTCTGCGCGGACCTGGCTTGAACACCTGCCCTGCGGACCAGATCCACGACTGGAACGACCTGGTCGAGACCTTCGTGGGCGAGCGTCGGCGACTCAGAGGTCATCCACGGCTTCTTGCAGGGCACGACCTGCAAGGATCTGGTGCGCAAGCTGGGTTGGAGTCCCCCCACCAGCGTGGGCGGGCTGTTTGACGTTGCCACCCGCTTCGCCTCTGGAGAAGAGGCGGTGGGTGCCATCTTCGCCGGCAACAAGGGGAAACGCGTGGAAGAAGCACCCGCGGAGGGTAGCAAGCCCAAGGGCAAAAAGCAGAAATAGAACAAGAAAGGCAAGAAGCCCCAGCAAGTGCTGCAAGGACAAGAGCCGAATGAGGACTCCGACGAGGCCCTCACGGCGGATCCTGCGCGTAAAGGACCTGGGGGGCACCCTCGAGGCCCGGGTATCTTCGTCGACATGCTCAATAAACTGTGTCCCTACCACTAGGGGCATGGTCACTCACACCCTCGAACAGTGTGAGATGTTGAAGAAGTACTTCAACCACGTGGCCACAAAGGACGACAACGCCAAGAAAGACGCAGGCGACAAGGGCAACGACGGCTTCCCCGAAGTGGAGAACGTCTTCTTCATCTTTGGAGGGCCCACCACGAACATGACGCCACGACAACGCAAATGGGAGCGGCGGGAAGTCCTGTGCACAGGGCAGCCCCGACCTACCTCGATTGGTCGGAGGAAACCATTTCCTTCAACCGGGAGGATCACCCAGACCACATTCCAAACCCGGGGCAGTACCCGCTCGTCGTCGATCCCATCATCGGCAACACCCGCTTCTCCAAGGTACTCATGGATGGGGGCAGCAGCCTTAACATCATGTACACCCCTACCCTTGTGCTCCTAGGGATTGGGAAGGACCATCTACGTGCTAACAAGGCACCGTTTTCATGGCGTCGTGCCAGGAAAGCGAGTTCAACACCTCGAGCAGATCGACCTGCCTGTCTGCTTCGGCACGCCTGACAACTTTCGCAAGAAGGTCCTCACCTTTGAGGTAGTGGGGTTTCGAGGGGCCTATCACGCTGTTGGCACTCCTTAGCGTCACGTTTTAGCAACGCTCAAGAGCGCGTAGATATATGTCGTTGTATGCAAAATTAATTCTGCAAGCGCACAGAATATATCTCGTTGTAGCACTTCACCTTGGAAGTAACCCCAGGGTATCGTATTTATATTTCCGCAGGGAAGCAGATGGTTAAAGTATATTGAAGAATGAAATGATATATCTTGCCAGAAATATCAAGCCACAAACCCAGGGGCACAAACTCTCGGTTTGGGTGGATAATGGTCAAGTTAATGACCGGATAGAAGGTCTGAAAGACCAGCGACACACGGAGCACCTATTTCTAAAGAAAAGGAAAGACGCTGGGAGAGGCCGGACCTAGACTCTTTCTAACTCAGAGCAAAAGGCACTCTAGCCTTAGCCTAGACCCTAGCTTAGATACCGGGAACAGAGCTCGCTTCGACGGCTAGAACGGGAGAACCTCAGAAAGGGATGAGAGAGGGGGTTCTCCGGGCTCAGCACTACTGTTATGAGTACACCCGAACGTGGTGGACTACGAAGGACGGACAGGGCTGTCACCACCTGCCGCCTACCACTGCAGTTCCGTGGGGTGCAACACACTTCCTAGTTAATCAACAAGCCATACACCACGTCTGCACTCGATGATTAAGATTTCTCTTGAGGCCTGTCAAGAGAAATCCCCGTCTTCCCTAAGGCGTCTTACGGCCCGGTCAAGGCGAGCAAACCCGCGAGATAAAGCCCGGTAGAGCTAAACTAAACTCTATACTAAAACTAAAGGGGATAGGACTTTGCTCTAAAGAGAGCAAGATCTTTACTCTAAAGAAGAGCAAGATAGAAATATAAAAGATAACTTAAGCTGTGAAGTAAGAAAGTAATTGTATAAATAAACTCTTCAAAAGAAGGAAAGGATACAAGAGCTTTATGAGGACCCAGTGTGTCCGAGGACCGGTGGATGGTCGCTTCCTGGTGTGATGAGTGATTGACAACGTGGTGTGGATTGACGTTTCCCTTGGCTCAAGTATTGCAGGTGTAGAATGCGGCTTGGTTGCATTGGTGCAGGTGAAGAACAGGCGCGAAAGGTCTTAGCCATGGCGGCCTCCGAGGAGCGGAGAGACAAGTAGGCTTGGTTCGAGGGACCCGATGGCCGGTGGATCAAGTGCGGTTCATATGCTGGCAAGAACGAGCAAGGGGACGTGGTTCCGGTGCGAGGTAGCGGCTCACAACCGAAGCTCGTATGCGGACGAGAAGCCGGCACAAGGTGGCGGCTAACAACCGAAGTTTGCGCGCGGCGTTTGGTGATTTGGCCACAAAATCATCGGTGGACGGTTTCCCTTGGTTTGGGCCTCAAAACCAAGGACCGAGGACTCGACGAGGCGGACTTGGGCAGCTGGGCCTGTGTGGGCTGTCAGGGGCGGTTTAACCGCCCCCCAGGGGCGGTTTAACCGCCTCCCCCTGGGCCGGCCCAAAATCGGCGTCGAGGAGCTTCGATCCAGAGGACACGCGGCGTGACTGCAAGGCTTGCGTCGGAGGGAAGCTAGCTTGCAGTGGAAGGTGTCCCAGCCGGAAAAATCTTCGCGGAAAATGTCAAATTTGCCCCTGAGGGGTATGTATCACTTAGGGGTAGTTTAGTCTTTAGAGCAGCACCACTTGGACTATATAATAGACCCCCTAGGGGCTGGTGGCAGTTATCTAAGTAGTCTAGTTTTATTTCCCTTGCACTTGAACTATTTTCCTTTAGTTTTTCTTTCTAGTTTTTCATAGGCTAGCCAAGTGCTTCACCGGAGAAATCTTTGAGAGGGTTGGATGAAGGGAGGATAGCTAGCCTCTTTGTAAAGAAGTTGACCTCGTGATGTATGGAAGATTTGGCTTTCTTGTATCCCTCTTTGTGTGATTTCGTTGTTCATCCCGTGGCTCTTTTTGGCCCCTTTGGGAGATTTTCGATTCCTTGTGTTTGAGGTCGTTTCCTTGCGTGTTTGTTTGGGGGATTCACACATGAGGTCGTGGACACTCTTTTCCTGGTGATTTGCCCCCTCAAAACGCAAAGAATCGCTTCGGATTTGGGGATTTTTGGATGAACTCGGGTTGGAAGTGTTCTTCACGAGATCTGAGATTCCGGGAGTTCTAGTGTGTTTGAGGCCGAGATTTTTGGGGAATATACTCCACTGAAGGTGTACATCATCTCCCCAAAGTTTCGTCTCAAGAGCTCAAGCCGTTTGGGAGATCGACTCACGAGTTGACTTTTTCCCGAGAGCTCCCAGTTTGACCGCCCCCAGGAGGTTAAACCGCCCCCCCTAGGCGGTTAAACCGCCCCTAGGGAGGTTAAACCGCCCCTGGCTGGGTAGAGAAGGTTTTGCCTCGTTTCGGTTCGTTTTGTGTTCGTTTCGATCGATTTGAGTTCCGCTGCGTGTTTCTTGCTCCTAGGGTCAGTAGCTTGACAGTGGCTACGTGATCTTGGCAAGATCGTTCTCGGAGGTTTCGGAGTTGATTTGGGAGAATAGCCGGATTGGTTGGAAAGAATTTTTATCGGCTCCCATTCACTCCCCCCCTCTCTGGTCGCCGATTCGGTCCTTCAATTGGTATCAAAGCCGGTTACGGGTCTTTGCGACTCTAACCAGTCTAAGATCCAAAGATGGCGTACCAAGATCGGGGTTCCGGGCCTCCGCACTTCGATGGGAAGAACTACCCGAACTGGGTTGCGCGTATGGGCGCTTTCTTGCGAGGCAAAGGAAAGTTGCTGTGGGATGTGACGAAAGATGAAAACTATGTCAATCCCACCAACTTAGATGCCCAGGATGCAAAGGATAGGTTTGAGGCAAACGCTAGAGCTGTTGACTACTTGTTCCGTGCTTTGTCAGCCGTGGAGTTTGAGCGTGTTTTGGGCGAGGACCTAGCTAGCCAGATCTGGCAGAAGCTCAAGGTAGCCCACGGTGGTGATAGCCATGTCAAGGCTAGGCTTTTCTCGATGTACAGGAGGGAGTATGAGAACTTTGCTCATTTGCCTGGAGAGTCGGTTGATGCTTTGTTTCAGCGTTTCACTTCGATTGTCAACAACATGAAAGCCAACATTACCGTGCTCCCATACTCGGATCATGACCGAGCTATCAAGCTCCTGCAAGCACTTGATAGATCCGTGTGGGGTGCCAAGGTTGAGGCGATCATGGAGTCGGCAAACTATGAGACTCTTTCTGTTGATGAGCTTTTCTCGAAGTTGAAGTCTTCCGAGGTTGACAGGCAGTTGCTTGCCAAGGCTAAGAGTCCGACTGATCCCCATAGTCTGGCTCTAGTCGGTGGCTCTGGATATGGACATGCTAACACTCCTAGACACTTTGCTTTGTCTTCTCTTGTGTCCCTTCCAGATGAGGAGTATGAGGTGCTGAGCGAGGAGGATCTCGCGTTGCTCACGAGGAGGTTCGAGCGGATGTACCAGAACCGCAAGGGTTCGAGGCGTGCCGGGAGTACGTGCTACAGATGCGGGAAGATGGGCCACTTCATCGCCGAGTGCCCCGAGGAGATCAAGAACGACTACAACCGCAAGCACCGCCCGCGAGACGACCACAAGCACCGTGCCAAGGACGAGTACCGTGCCAAGAACAAGAACAAGGAAGAAAGAAGATCCAAGAACAAGCACGGTGGACACAAGAAGCACAGATCTCGAGCGATGGTGGCTGATGCGAGCGACATCGACACAAGCTCCACCAACACGTCGTCAAGCTCAAGCAGTGAAGATGAAGACCGCGGCCGCCGCAAGGAGAAGAAGAGCTTGAACCGCAACTTCAACGGCATCTCCTTCGCCGCCGTCGACTACTGCACCATGGCGCACGACTCCGTGAAGAGCAAGGACGACTCCGACTCCGACTCCGAGGATGAGGTATTGACAGATCCCACCTCTTTGCATCAGGAGATTGCTAGGCTAGAGCAGTTGGTCGATAACCGCGATGATGTGCTTAGAAAGACCAACAAAGAGAAGAGGGAGTTTAGGTCCTTGCTAGGAGAGTCCAAGGATAGAGTGGCTGAGCTTGAGACCTTGCTTTCTGAGAATGGAAAGAAGGCCATGGAGTTTGAGTCTTTGCTTTGCGAGTCTAGGGAGAGAGCAGCTTCGCTTGAGTCTGAGATTGCTGTTTTGAAAGATGCTCCTCTTGTGTCTGATGAGGTAGAATGCTCGTTCTGTGATGTGCATATTGCTGATCTTGTTGTGCTTAAGGAGAAACACATGAACTGCTTGGATGAACTAGAGAATGCTAGAGTTGAGCTTGCTGAGTTGAAGTCTAGGTCATCTTTGCTAGGTGCTTGTACTTCTTGTCCTGCTTTGCATGCTCAGTTGCTTGAATCACGCACCATGATTAGTTCACTTGAAGCGCAACTTAAATCTCCCATTGCAAATTCCTGTTCTGCTTGTGATGTTGTTGCTTTAAAGAATGTTGAGCTAGAACAGTGTGTGAATAGATTGGAAGGTGAGAATGATGAGCTGAGACAGTGTTTGGGTTGGTTGTCTGGTCGTGAACCTCAGCTCAAGATGTTGATTGCGAGTTTCAAGAGAGCTGATGGTTGTGGGCTTGGTTCTGAGAAGGTTGGTGAGAGTAGTGGTGAGAGAGAGAGAGATCCAGAGAGCTCCACCGCAAACATTCCCACAAATCCACCAAAAACCATTCTCAAGAACACCTTCACACCCAAACCAAATCACCTGCTGAACAAGCTTGACACCACTCCAGATCCTCCCAAGTTTCCACCTAAGTCAGAGAACTTTCAGAGGAGAGTGACCTTTGTGAGGAGTGGGGTTTACCAGCCGAGAGAGAGGGCACAGCCGAGAGAAACCCCAAAGCCAAAGCCAGTCCGCTTCCATTGTGAGCATTGTGGAAGGGATGGACACCTTGAGGAGTTTTGTTGGAGGAAGAAAAGGGAGGTGAGAAGAGAGAAGGAGGTGGGGAACAGGGACAGGTACTACTCTTCTCGTAGTGTGCCTGTGTCTCGTTCACCCTGGCCGAGAGGCGACGCCTTTGTGCGTACAGTTCCTGTGGTTGCTAGTCGTGGTGTTCCAGTTGTTCGTGAGTTTGCTAGGCGGCCTCCGTTTCGCGGTCAGTTTGGTTCAGGGAGGTTCGACCATAGCTTTGAGGCTAGGAGAGAGTCTAGGCCACGTTTTCCCCCGCGTGGTGCTAGAGGTCCGATGGTGAGAGACGAGAGGGTTTCACGCGATAGAGTTGATTTTGCTAACCCCTCTTTTGAGCAGATGGCCCGACACTGGTTTGACTCTTTCTGTGCTAACCCCAGTGTCGAGTCATTCGCTCGTTCTCGTTCTCGCTTTTGATTGTGCAGGTGTGAGGTATGGAGAACATGAGCTTGGTGACTCTTGGTCTTTTGCATGATCAAGGTTTGATGGTTCTCCACACCTTTTTGGATGGCCCCGATGTGGCCCTTGTACACTATGTATTGTGAGTATATCCCTTGTACACTCTTGTGTTCATCTGTGTATATTTAGCCTGCTTTGTGCCTGTATCTTGGTTTTTATGTTTTGTGTAGCATATTGTACATTTGTTTATCTGGCATCCTTTTAGTTGGTATCTTTTGTTGCATTTTGCTCATTTGAGATTTTTCTTCCTTTTTATGATGGAGCTTTCCATTTGCTTTTGTACACCTTCTCTAGTTTTTCTAGGTGTCTTTGATTGAGGGGGAGCTCAGCTTTATTTAATGGGGAGAAATTTGCTCAAGTTGGTTTGACAAGGAGATGACTTTGTTTATAGCGTTTTGGATTGCATGAGATTGTGAGTTTGCTGCATTTGCATTTTGATTGTGCATATTATGGGAGTTTGAAGTTTACAGCTGAACCTTGGATTTGCATTTCGGTTGCACATTCCAGGGGGAGCTTTGTATTTGTGCTTTGATTGCGCTTGTGTTTTGAGATTGAGCTTGCCCATATTTCTACCCAAAACCAGCTTGCAGACATTTTCACTAAGCCACTTGACCAAGTTACCTTCACCCGCTTGCGAGGAGAACTTGGTGTGTGTGCGGTTTTCTGAGCTGAGTTTTGGAGGCTTCTCTTGTAGCATATGTATACTATTGTACCATCTTTGTATCTTGATGTACACTTTTCTTGCTTTTGTATCTTGATTTCATTTTTTGTATCATATTTTAGGATGAGCTTCTCCTATATGCAGTGATTGGTACAACTTGCTACATTTTAGAATTTAGGCAGGCTGGCTAGGGAGTGCTTGTATGGATGGCTATGCTCTTGATGGTTTTGATACATATTCTATTGAGATAGCTTCTTTTCGAATTAAAATGACAAACTGAACTTAATTTCTTCACCCATGAGTAAATGCCTTTGCATGTCTTGTTTGAGCCGAAATAGCTAAATCTTGCTTAAGATCATGCTAGGGTGTGATATTCTTTTCAAATGGGTCAAAGACCTTTGTCATTGTAAATGTTTAGCCCATGCTTTATCTTGTGGAGGAGCATAAGCTTCTTTCTGTTGCAAAGACATTTCATGTACCATGCTTAACTTGAAAAACTTGAAAAATGAGATGTCTCTGCATGAAAGAAGAAAGTTGAGAAAAAGATATATTTGCAGAAAATTATGCTCATGTCTCTATGCTTTCACCATTGCACACACTTGCACACATGGGTGCTAAGCGGTTGCATGTTGTTTGCCGGAGAAGTCTCCCATGAGAAGTGAACACATGGCTCCGTGCTTTGACATGACATGAGGTAGAACTTGGGCGTTTATGATGATCTTTTGTCAAGAATGCTTGTCCTTTCATGATTTTGGTGAGATGAAGTTTATTTTTGCTTAAACAATCCATGGTTAGGACTTTGCTCATGCGGTGACATTTTTGATAAAAATCCACAATCTGCTCATGGCTTTGTCAATTGGATATATGTCTTTACCTTCTTGATGGCAATGCCCGTATGACATGATGAACTAGCTTGTATGCCTCTTCTCTAACTTGTAGCATTTTGTATTGCTCATTGTATATTTGAGAAGCTTGTAGTTGCATTTTGTACATTTTGCCTTGATGTGTGCATTGTCAACAAGGGGGAGAATTTCTGGAGCATTTGGCAAGGGGGAGTCGCTGCTGAACTTAGAAGAAAGATTTTGCTCTAGATTCTGTCGAAATTGTGTGAGAGGTTGAAGTTTTTGCCCAAATGAGGTTTTCTGAAAATTTGCGAAGTTTCTGAGAGTTTGATCATTGGAATATCTTGCTGGGCATATTTGGAAAGTTTTCAAGTTGGAACGGCATCGTTGCGAGTTGATTTGTGAAATTTTGGGTATTTTCACTTTGGTCATCTGCCAGGGGCGGTTTAACCGCCCCCCTGGGCGGTTTAACCGCCCCTGTGCTGAGAGCACAAGGTTTGTGATGGTTTGAGTCATTTTCGAGTAATTTTCGCACGCACAAGTTCACTTGTTCAGGGGGAGTTGCATCTTTGCAGGGGGAGTGCTTTGAGAGTCCTGAAAAGTGAGTTGGAGGATTCGAAGTTTGAAATTTGTGCTTTGTGCTTTTGCTCTTTTGCCGATGGTGTTGAGCCCTTTCGCTTCTTCTTGAAGGGTCGGCGTTTCTGGAGCTTTCTCTTGCAGAGTGACTTTGTTCTCGGCTTGTTCTTGCTTTTAGTCACTTGCTTGAGTCTTGTTTTCGATTTCTTTTATATTTTCTTCATATCAATTGGTTACTATGTGTGTGTTGTCAATGCACTCATCAAGGGGGAGATTGAGGACCCAGTGTGTCCGAGGACCGGTGGATGGTCGCTTCCTGGTGTGATGAGTGATTGACAACGTGGTGTGGATTGACGTTTCCCTTGGCTCAAGTATTGCAGGTGTAGAATGCGGCTTGGTTGCATTGGTGCAGGTGAAGAACAGGCGCGAAAGGTCTTAGCCATGGCGGCCTCCGAGGAGTGGAGAGACAAGTAGGCTTGGTTCGAGGGACCCGATGGCCGGTGGATCAAGTGCAGTTCATATGCTGGCAAGAACGAGCAAGGGGACGTGGTTCCGGTGCGAGGTAGCGGCTCACAACCGAAGCTCGTATGCGGACGAGAAGCCGGCGCAAGGTGGCGGCTAACAACCGAAGTTTGCGCGCGGGGTTTGGTGATTTGGCCACAAAATCATCGGTGGACGGTTTCCCTTGGTTTGGGCCTCAAAACCAAGGACCGAGGACTCGACGAGGCGGACTTGGGCAGCTGGGCCTGTGTGGGCTGTCAGGGGCGGTTTAACCGCCCCCCAGGGGCGGTTTAACCGCCTCCCCCTGGGCCGGCCCAAAATCGGCGTCGAGGAGCTTCGATCCGGAGGACACGCGGCGTGACTGCAAGGCTTGCGTCGGAGGGAAGCTAGCTTGCAGTGGAAGGTGTCCCAGCCGGAAAAATCTTCGCGGAAAATGTCAAATTTGCCCCTGAGGGGTATGTATCACTTAGGGGTAGTTTAGTCTTTAGAGCAGCACCACTTGGACTATATAATAGACCCCCTAGGGGCTGGTGGCAGTTATCTAAGTAGTCTAGTTTTATTTCCCTTGCACTTGAACTATTTTCCTTTAGTTTTTCTTTCTAGTTTTCATAGGCTAGCCAAGTGCTTCACCGGAGAAATCTTTGAGAGGGTTGGATGAAGGGAGGATAGCTAGCCTCTTTGTAAAGAAGTTGACCTCGTGATGTATGGAAGATTTGGCTTTCTTGTATCCCTCTTTGTGTGATTTCGTTGTTCATCCCGTGGCTCTTTTTGGCCCCTTTGGGAGATTTTCGATTCCTTCTGTTTGAGGTCGTTTCCTTGCGTGTTTGTTTGGGGGATTCACACATGAGGTCGTGGACACTCTTTTCCTGGTGATTTGCCCCCTCAAAACGCAAAGAATCGCTTCGGATTTGGGGATTTTTGGATGAACTCGGGTTGGAAGTGTTCTTCACGAGATCTGAGATTCCGGGAGTTCTAGTGTGTTTGAGGCCGAGATTTTTGGGGAATATACTCCACTGAAGGTGTACATCATCTCCCCAAAGTTCCGTCTCAAGAGCTCAAGCCGTTTGGGAGATCGACTCACGAGTTGACTTTTTCCCGAGAGCTCCCAGTTTGACCGCCCCCAGGAGGTTAAACCGCCCCCCCCTAGGCAGTTAAACCGCCCCTAGGGAGGTTAAACCGCCCCTGGCTGGGTAGAGAAGGTTTTGCCTCGTTTCGGTTCGTTTTGTGTTCGTTTCGATCGATTTGAGTTCCGCTGCGTGTTTCTTGCTCCTAGGGTCAGTAGCTTGACAGTGGCTACGTGATCTTGGCAAGATCGTTCTCGGAGGTTTCGGAGTTGATTTGGGAGAATAGCCGGATTGGTTGGAAAGAATTTTTATCGGCTCCCATTCACTCCCCCCCTCTCTGGTCGCCGATTCGGTCCTTCACTTTACCAGAACTCCGAAGACTCCGAAGATCTGAGCTAAGCTCGACTCGACTCTACTCCCAACTCTAATCCTAATCTAAGAAATGAAAAAGATACTAGAGCTCCCTTCAAGTGGAGACTTGAGTGATGTGGTGTGTGTCTTCCCAAGGTGAATGAGCTGCCTTTTATAGCCTTCAGGGGGTGGATGTCAGCGTCATTAGCACGCCAAGGACCTGCTTAAGCTTCACGCGAAGGAGGAGACGTGGCGGCCACAGAGGGAGGCCGGTCGGCCTCATCTGGGCCGGCCGGCCTGGCCCTGGTGCCACTTGGCACCGTTCTTTGCATGGATGGTCCTGATGCTCTCCCAAGGTCGGTAACAGTTGCGTTTAGTTGAAGCTTGTCCGAGAATCCTAGGATGTGGGCCCTTCAATCCATGTGCTTTCACTTCTAGGCCTTCTAGGTCCTTGGATCAAACCGACGTTGTTTGCACAGTTCTTGATCATCCTGGGCACTTGGCATGGCTTGTGGATCAGTGACGTGGCCAGACCTGGCCAGGGGAGGCCGGTCGTCCTGGCCTAGGCCGGGCGGCCTGGCCTTGTGCCAGGTTTGGCCCCTGTTTCACCAGTTTTGTCCTGCAACCATAACTCATCCAAAACTTGTGGAATTTGTCAATAAAAATAGTTTTATGCATGGAATATGGTATGATCATGCTCATTTTACCGAAATGTTGACGGTCACTACGAGGTTATAATGGCCGTCAACACGCCCCCAAGCTTAGACTCTTGCTCGTCCTCGAGCAAGGCTAGAACTCTAGGTTCGGTAGGTCAGGAGTTGCTTCAATGTGTATACTCTTAAAGTACCTTGTGCTTAAGCCAAAACTCAACGAATCACTTGAATAAGTTGGCATAAAAGAGAACTCATACCATGGTTCCATGGGGGGCTGCAGCGGTTCACGTTTTGGGCTATTGAGAGCTTGAACGGTTATCTCTAAAGTATTTCCTGCAACTTTTCAGGTTCCATCTCGGAGATATGAATTTTTCAAAAGATGGTTTATTCATTCCCCGATGGTACTCTCGAGTCACTCAAGGTGTTTAATCCTCACTCTTGGTCAGGATTGACCAATTTTTCCCTACACTAAGGCAGAAGTGGAGTTGTAGGCAGGGTAAGAGTGGCATACCTTGGTTACTTCTGTTGTCGAGTCGAAGAGTGGTCCGCGAGCGATGGCACTCGTCAAATTCCGGTCTTTGGAATTCATGGGGTTTCAAATGGAGAGGGAGAAGGTGTGATACTGAAAGGTCTTGGGACTCCTTATTTTTTTTCTCTCATATTTTTGAGATGTTTCTTTTCTTTCTCTCTCTCTTTTTTTCAGATGGAGCATTTGTCTCCAATTTTTTTTCGAATACATCTCTTCTCTTACTTTAGTAACAGAGAGGAATTCAGCTTTGTATGGAGTAATTGAGGACCTTTGGGGTGAGCTTTATGATGAGGTGAGTGTATGTCATCGACGGTGGACGTCAACCCCGGAGCGGGACTTTGACTAGTCGGACATTTTGAGGCTGAGGTGGATGGGAAGACCGGTAAATGTCAAGTGCCTTCTGCAAGCGGACTTCACCATTCGACAAGACTCAAAGCAACTCAAGATAGCATATGGTAGTTCCACAAATGTATAACTGTTTAGGCTCTGGATAGGACATTTTAAACCATCGAGGAAGATTCACCATGTAATATTTTATAAAAACTTCCGAGAGGTTCCTTACTAAGCATGCAGTTATACCTCGAAACAAACCATATCAACGCTCACAATAACTTAAACAATGAACAAGTGCTCTTGCTCCCACAGTTTTATCATGGCGGATCCTTAAATGCCAACGAGCTCAAATACTCAAGAGTAAAGGATTAAGCACGAGGCACTTAGAGGTCATAAACAGAGCAACTTTTCATCATTCCAGAGGTTCTCAACCATAATTCCATACATAAAGACATCTTTTGGAGCTTTTATTATGATTATTTTATTTATTTATTATTATTATTTTTTTCTTTAGCATTTAATTATTTTATTTTATCATAGCAAAGCAAGGCAAGGCAAGGCAAAGGCAAGGCAAGGCAACGGCAACGGCTTTCGATCATACCTGAGACTCCCCCAAGCTTCGATGAAGCTCACTGGTAGTACTGGTTGGGGTCGTAGTGCATGTAGTCGAAGAAGCCGTGAATGTCGGTCTGGAGGGATGTGGTCATCCCCCAGTTCTGCTGCGTGAGATCGGTGTTGTGTGCAACTTCATCTCTGAGCTGCTGCTGTTGCAGAGTCATCGTCTCCAACCTGGTGCTATGATCAGCGATCCCCCGGGAGACCGGGTTCTCGTAGTCATACCTGGCAGAGGCGGATGGTCCGACCTGCGGGCCGTATCCTGCCGTTCCTTGATGGTAGTCGAACGCCTCCTCAAAACTCATGTTGGCAGTGGGGTTCTCCGTCGGCTGCTGGTAGTCGTACTCGAGCTGAGGTGCGGTAGATGTTCCGGCTTCACTGTCATGCCTGGCTCGCCTGCCACGTGTTGCAAGGCCTGCAACACTGTGGCGAGCGGGTTCCTTCCTTCTAAGCTGCATGGTTAGACTTTTCGCTGATCTCAGCGACAAAGCTGGGCATGGAAGCTCGACTTCGTCGATGAAACCAGGATAACACATGAAAAGAGTATGGACAGGGCCCTCGCGCATCAAGTGACCCTGGATAAAATGGTCTTAACCAATGCAAGACTGATACTCTTGTGTAGCGGGAAGGAAAGTGACTTGAGCGCCCTGCAAAGCACCAACATGGGTGGCAATGCGGGTGACTAGCGAGGTTATGTCAATTGTGGCTCGGCCAGTGACTAACCTCTGCCAGTCATCAAGCATGCTCATGACCGGTGAGAAACGAATTTTCTTGACCATGGCATAAAGGCACTCTAAATCAGGCAAGAGGCAAAGACGCAAGTCAGCGCGTGGGTGGACCACCATAGCGATCCACTTCGCCAGAAAACGAAGAGTGGGGTTTTGGATGGCAGTGATGCTATTTTTCCCCGAGGATGGCTCGCCTGTGATGCTATCCCACCATGCGGCACGGTTGTACCGGTGGTTAGTCACCAACAGGTTGGCATCAATGATGCATCTCTTGTTGAAACCAAGAGCTTCACTGAGTTGCTTCGGGGTTAAGATAAAATCCTCGTTGAAAAACCGAAAGCAAATATTTGTCTCGTTGGGACGAACTTCGATTTTCAAACTCATCAAAAACTCCATTGTGAGAAAGTGCGAACCTGTTTCCGGGACGGGGTAGAAGTTTTGCCATCCGGCATTGTTGAAAGCCCGTTCCATGTCTCCTCCGAGACCGGTCTTGATCAGCAGCATGGGGTCGAAGTACTTGGCATGTGTGTTGTAGCGGCCCTGGAGCTTGTCCAGCACCGTTCTCTCTTCTTCGGACCGAGCAATGATGTGCTCGACCCGAGTCATGATTCGGATGCGGAGCCTGTTCCTAGGCACCTCCTCCTCCTGGGACTCTTTTTCTTGTCGAGTTGAGTCGACAGACATAGTGTCCCAGGAAGCAGAGCGGCGGGAGATTCAAGAGCTGAGCTTGGTCACGACTCCACGTAACGTCTGACGTGCCCTGGTCCACAAGATTCCTGCAAAAGGTTAGTCTCACAATACCCGAAGGAAATCAGGGGTTAGACAGTCAGAGGTTAGGCGTTCTTGTGGGGTAAGAACCACCACAAACGTTCTCGTTCAACCGGCAGGGGTTTGTTCTCACAAGAATTCAAGAATGGATTTTAGCAGAATTTTCTTGTGGTTTTAACTCTAACCTTACTTAGAGATTTTCGAAATTCAAGCGAGGGAGAAGGGAAACGCTCAGGATGCATGCATACCTGTGCTTGGGGCGACTTCATTCTGAGCTGGGCACCGGCTTTTATAGAGGCGCAGCAGGGGAGGCGGCCGGCCTGTGGCAGGCCGTTCGGCCTGCACATGGCGTCGGTCGTGCCCATCCTGTGCGTCAGTGGTCACGTTCCTGTGCGTGGTGCTCCGGTAGGTGAGGATGGGACGACGACGGTGGAGTGAGGCCGGCCGGCCTGCCTGGGGCCGCTCGGCCTGGGGTCGTGCCTATTTTTCTCCATCCTCTCGTGTCGTGCCCTCCCACATGTGGTTGTTCCTTGCTGCTGTGATCTGGCCATTGGAAATGACAAGTGGGGCCGGCCGGCCTGATATTTGGCCGAATTTTTTTTTATATGCTACTTAATGCACAAATGAAATATGAATGCAAGCTTCGAAAATTAAACATGCTGTGCTGAATGAAAAGAATTGAAATGAAAAAAACTATTCTATATGCAATGCAAGGATACGTACCATATACCTTATGGCGAGGTCTCGAGTTTTTCGTCCTGAGCAGAACTCTCCGAATCCTTGTTCGGGACTGCTTTTACCCGCCATTCCTTTTGGACGGGACGAGACTTGGATTCAACCTCCTTATCGCGCTTTGCTTGCTCCTCCAGCGCTTTGGTTCTCGATATCCTTCGCCGTGCATGATAGCGATCATGCCTCTTCTTTTCTTTGGCGGCGAAGGCTTCCACCATCTTCATGAGCGTTTCTACGCTCGGCATCTTGGACTTTCGGGGCATGACTTCTTCGACCATATTGACTTGATGGGGGATCTACTTAGGACGGAAAGAAAAATTCTCGGTCCCTCCGTTAATCCTAAGTTGAATGGTCCCATGTCCCACGTCGATGTTTGCATTCGCAGTACTTAAGAACGGTCTCCCAAGAATGAGAGAGTTCGTTGTTCCGGCTTCCATATCTAGGACGATGAAATCCACAGGGATGAAGAAATCCCTGATCTTGACCGGAACATTTTCTACGACTCCATGGGGGTAGCGGATCGATTGATCCGCTAGCTGCAAACACATGGGTGTAGAGACAAGCGATATATGTTTAAGGTGGTCAAAGACTACCTTGGGCATTACGCTGACGCTCGCCCCCAAGTCACATAGGGCGTTGTCGAAGTCATGGCCTCCAATTGAGCATGATATTGTGGGGCAGCCAGGATCTTTCTTCTTGAGGTGGGGCCCGAGTATAGCAGAGCTACATTCCTTGGTCAGCTGTACCATCTCCCTTGTGGGTAGAGTCCGCTTGTTGCTAAGTATATCCTTGATGTACTTGGCATATGTCGGGACCTGCAAAGCATCAAGTAGTGGTATATTGATGTATACCTTCTTGATTACCTCGACGAACTTGTCAAATTATTCGTCGGCCACGGGTCTTCTCCTCCGTTCCGGGAACGGGAGGAAAGTGGGATCTCGGCTGTCGCTTGAGGCTTGTGGTGCCTCGTTCCCCTCCTTTGAGACAGGGGTGGTTTCCTCGTCGTCTTCCTCTTCGGCGGCCGCCTCGGCTTGGCTAGCTTCCTTCTGTCGGGTACCTGCATCTTGTGGATTGTGTGGATCCCGCGTGGACTTGCCAGTCCGCGTGGTCACCGCACTAACATTCTCCTTGAAAGGAACCTCCGGTTGCCCTGGTGACTTTCCCGCATTTGGGTTAGGACAGGATGCAGCTAGCTGAGCCACTTGAGTTTCGATCATTTTATTGAAGCTCAGCTGGTTCTTAACGACAGAATTAAAAGCTTCTATCTGGGAGGCCATCGACTCCATAACTTTATCATTGGCAAGAAACTTCTTGCTAATGCTATCGTTAATTTGTTTTTGGCCATACCAGATGTCCTTTAGCGACGGTTGAAAACCGTTGTTATAGCCATTACCTTGCTGTTGGCCGAAGGGGAAATTGGGCTTGGAATTCCAACCTTGTTGAGGACGGAAGCCTGAATTGTTGTTATTCCCAATGAAATAGGCTTCTTCTTGTGTCGTCGGGCAAGTGTCGCCGGAGTGTCCTGCTTCTCCACACGTTTCACATGTGATTCTCTCCTCCATGATCTGATTCATCTCCTTGCCAGGAGATTCCATCTTCTTCAAGAGGAGGTCCATCTTAGCGGCCAGCATATCAATGGAGTCAATTTGATGTACTCCCTTTCGAGGAGCTTGTCTTTCTCCTATCCAGCTCTGGTGAGTGGATATCTTCTCGATTAGCGCCTTCGCTGCGTCTACATCCAACGAGAGGAAAGGTCCTCCCGCGGCTGCATCCAACATCTCTTGCGATCGTCGGCTCAGGCTGTGGAAGAAGTTCTGGGTAATCAGCCAATCTTCCACACCATGGTGAGGGCAGGCTGCAATATACTCTTGCAGTCGCTCCCAAGCTTCGGGAATTGTCTCTCCATCTAGCTGCTGAAAGCTAGTGATTTTTCCTCGGAGGGCATTGGTTTTGCCCACCGGGAAGTACTTGGCCAGAAATGCGTCTACGCACGTCTGCCAGCGTCCTTCGAATGATGCCTTGTTGGCGTAAAACCACTCCTTTGCTTTCCCAAGCAAGGAGAATGGGAAGAGTTGAAGGCGGATGTTGTTGATCGGTGTGCCATTGGGGTTGATAGTACTGCACACCTCCAGAAAATTCCTGAAGGTGAGCGTTCGCATCCTCAATCGCCTTTCCGCAGAAAGGGCTGGCCTGAACCATGTTTACCAGGCCAGTCCTCAGCTCAAATGCACCTTCCTGTGCGTTTGACAATCCCGGGAAGTTGCTGCTTGACGGGGCTGAGAACTCACGGAGCGTCTTCTTTGCTTGAGCCATACTCTCTGGAGACTCTGGGGCTGAAGAAAACGACGAATCTGAATCTGATTCGGACTCGGAGTCGGATGACGACTCGAGTATATTGCTTGAGCTGAGTGAAATCTGAGGAGGTACGACTCTCTTTCGCACTACTCTTCCAATGCGTTCTGGATTTGGATCAAAGTTTGATGGCAGGTTGAAACCAGTCATGCACTACCCTGCAAACACATCAAAAATAGACGAATGTTGCAGTGGTGAAGTCACTAAGGTTAGTGGTTTGGTAAATCTGTAAAGATAATCAAATGATTCAACAATAACTTTAGCCAATTGCTTCCCCGGCAACGACGCCAGAAATGCTTGTTGGCACTCCTGAGCGTCACGTTTTAGCAACGCTCAAGAGCGCGTAGATATATATCGTTGTATGCAAAATTAATTCTGCAAGCGCACAGAATATATCTCGTTGTAGCACTTCACCTTGGGAGTAACCCCAGGGTATCGTATTTATATTTCCGCAGGGAAGCAGATGGTTAAAGTATATTGAAGAATGAAATGATATATCTTGCCAGAAATATCAAGCCACAAACCAAGGGGCACAAACTCTCGGTTTGGGTGGATAATGGTCAAGTTAATGACCGGATAGAAGGTCTGAAAGACCAGCGACACACGGAGCACCTATTTCTAAAGAAAAGGAAAGACGCTGGGAGAGGCCGGACCTAGACTCTTTCTAACTCAGAGCAAAAGGCACTCTAGCCTTAGCCTAGACCCTAGCTTAGATACCAGCTTCGACGGCTAGAACGGGAGAACCTCAGAACGGGATGAGAGAGGGGGTTCTCCGGGCTCAGCACTACTGTTATGAGTACACCCGAACGTGGTGGACTACGAAGGACGGACAGGGCTGTCACCACCTGCCGCCTACCACTGCAGTTCCGTGGGGTGCAACACACTTCCTAGTTAATCAACAAGCCAGACACCACGTCTGCACTCGATGATTAAGATTTCTCTTGAGGCCTGTCAAGAGAAATCCCCGTCTTCCCTAAGGCGTCTTACGGCCCGGTCAAGGCGAGCAAACCCGCGAGATAAAGCCCGGTAGAGCTAAACTAAACTCTATACTAAAACTAAAGGGGATAGGACTTTGCTCTAAAGAGAGCAAGATCTTTACTCTAAAGAAGAGCAAGATAGAAATATAAAAGATAACTTAAGCTCTGAAGTAAGAAAGTAATTGTATAAATAAACTCTTCAAAAGAAGGAAAGGATACAAGAGCTTTACCAGAACTCCGAAGACTCCGAAGATCCGAGCTAAGCTCGACTCGACTCTACTCCCAACTCTAATCCTAATCTAAGAAATGAAAAAGATACTAGAGCTCCCTTCAAGTGGAGACTTGAGTGATGTGGTGTGTGTCTTCCCAAGGTGAATGAGCTGCCTTTTGTAGCCTCCAGGGGGTGGATGTCAGCATCATTAGCACGCCAAGGACCTGCTTAAGCTTCACGCGAAGGAGGAGACGTGGCGGCCACAGAGGGAGGCCGGTCGGCCTCATCTGGGCCGGCCGGCCTGGCCCTGGTGCCACTTGGCACCGTTCTTTGCATGGATGGTCCTGATGCTCTCCCAAGGTCGGTAACAGTTGCGTTTAGTTGAAGCTTGTCCGAGAATCCTAGGATGTGGGCCCTTCAATCCATGTGCTTTCACTTCTAGGCCTTCCGGGTCCTTGGATCAAACCGACGTTGTTTGCACAGTTCTTGATCATCCTGGGCACTTGGCATGGCTTGTGGATCAGTGACGTGGCCAGACTTGGCCAGGGGAGGCCGGTCGGCCTGGCCTAGGCCGGCCGGCCTGGCCTTGTGCCAGGTTTGGCCCCTGTTTCACCAGTTTTGTCCTGCAACCATAACTCATCGAAAACTTGTGGAATTTGTCAATAAAAATAGTTTTATGCATGGAATATGGTATGATCATCCTCATTTTATCGAAATGTTGACGGTCACTACGAGGTTATAATGGCCGTCAACACGCCCCCAAGCTTAGACTCTTGCTCGTCCTCGAGCAAGGCTAGAACTCTAGGTTCGGTAGGTCAGGAGTTGCTTCAATGTGTATTCTCTTAAAGTACCTTGTGCTTAAGCCAAAACTCAACGAATCACTTGAATAAGTTGGCATAAAAGAGAACTCATACCATGGTTCCACGGGGGGCTGCAGCGGTTCACGTTTTGGGCTATTGAGAGCTTGAACGGTTATCTCTAAAGTATTTCCTGCAATTTTTCAGGTTCCATCTCGGAGATATGAATTTTTCAAAAGATGGTTTATTCATTCCCCGATGGTACTCTCGAGTCACTCAAGGTGTTTAATCCTCACTCTTGGTCGGGATTGACCAATTTTTCCCTACACTAAGGCAGAAGTGGAGTTGTAGGTAGGGTAAGAGTGGCATACCTTGGTTACTTCTGTTGTCGAGTCGAAGAGTGGTCCGCGAGCGATGGCACTCGTCAAATTCCAGTCTTTGGAATTCATGGGGTTTCAAATGGAGAGGGAGAAGGTGTGATACTGAAAGGTCTTGGGACTCCTTATTTTTTTTCTCTCATATTTTTGAGATGTTTCTTTTCTTTCTCTCTCTCGTTTTTTTTCAGATGGAGCATTTGTCTCCAATTTTTTTTTCGAATACATCTCTTCTCTTACTTTAGTAACAGAGAGGAATTCAGCTTTGTATGGAGTAATTGAGGACCTTTGGGGTGAGC
Organism: Urochloa ruziziensis; assembly: GCA_015476505.1. Classification (NCBI taxonomy): domain Eukaryota; kingdom Viridiplantae; phylum Streptophyta; class Magnoliopsida; order Poales; family Poaceae; genus Urochloa; species Urochloa ruziziensis. Next base: position 34,843,555 of record CM027123.1, on the reverse strand, counting down.
TTTATGATGAGGTGAGTGTATGTCATCGACGGTGGACGTCAACCCCGGAGCGGGACTTTGACTAGTCGGACATTTTGAGGCTGAGGTGGATGGGAAGACCGGTAAATGTCAAGTGCCTTCTGCAAGCGGACTTCACCATTCGACAAGACTCAAAGCAACTCAAGATAACATATGGTAGTTCAACAAATGTATAACTGTTTAGGCTCTGGATATGACATTTTAAACCATCGAGGAAGATTCACCATGTAATATTTTATAAAAACTTCCGAGAGGTTCCTTACTAAGCATGCAGTTATACCTCGAAACAAACCATATCAACGCTCACAATATCTTAAACAATGAACAAGTGCTCTTGCTCCCACAGTTTTATCATGGCGGATCCTTAAATGCCAACGAGCTCAAATACTCAAGAGTAAAGGATTAAGCACGAGGCACTTAGAGGGCATAAATAGAGCAACTTTTCATCATTCCAGAGGTTCTCAACCATAATTCCATACATAAAGACATCTTTTGGAGCTTTTATTATGACTATTTTATTTTATTTATTAATTATTTTTATTATTTTTTTCTTTAGCATTTAATTATTTTATTTTATCATAGCAAAGCAAGGCAAGGCAAGGCAAAGGCAAGGCAAGGCAAGGCAACGGCAACGGCTTTCGATCATACCTGAGACTCCCCCAAGCTTCGATGAAGCTCACTGGTAGTACTGGTTGGGGTCGTAATGCATGTAGTCGAAGAAGCCGTGAATGTCGGTCTGGAGGGATGTGGTCATCCCCCAGTTCTGCTGCATGAGATCGGTGTTGTGTGCAGCTTCATCTCTGAGCTGCTGCTGTTGCAGAGTCATCGTCTCCAACCTGGTGCTAAGATCAGCGATCCCCCGGGAGACCGGGTTCTCGTAGTCATACCTGGCGGAGGCGGATGGTCCGACCTGCGAGCCGTATCCTGCCGTTCCTTGATGGTAGTCGAACGCCTCCTCAAAACTCATGTTGGCAGTGGGGTTCTCCGTCGGCTGCTGGTAGTCGTACTCGGGCTGAGGTGCGGTAGATGTTCCGGCTTCACTGTCATGCCTGGCTCGCCTGCCATATGTTGCAATGCCTGCAACACTGTGGCGAGCGGGTTCCTTCCTTCTAAGCTGCATGGTTAGACTTTTCGCTGATCTCAGCGACAAAGCTGGGCATGGAAGCTCGACTTCGTCGATGAAACCAGGATAACACATGAAAAGAGTATGGCCAGGGCCCTCGCGCATCAAGTGACCCTGGATAAAATGGTCTAAACCAATGCAAGACTGATAATCTTGTGTAGCGGGAAGGAAAGTGACTTGAGCACCCTGCAAAGCACCAACATGGGTGGCAATGCGGGTGACTAGCGAGGTTATGTCAATTGTGGCTCGGCCAGTGACTAACCTCTGCCAGTCATCAAGCATGCTCATGACCAGTGAGAAACGAATTTTCTTGACCATGGGATAAAGGCACTCTAAATCAGGCAAGAGGCAAAGACGCAAGTCAGCGCGTGGGTGGACCACCATAGCGATCCACTTCGCCAGAAAACGAAGAGTGGGGTTTTGGATGGCAGTGATGCTATTTTTCCTCGAGGATGGCTCGCCTGTGATGCTATCCCACCTTGCGGCACGGTTGTACCGGTGGTTAGTCACCAACAGGTTGGCATCAATGATGCATCTCTTGTTGAAACCAAGAGCTTCACTGAGTTGCTTCGGGGTTAAGATAAAATCCTCGTTGAAAAACCGAAAGCAAATATTTGTCTCGTTGGGACAAACTTCGATTTTCAAACTCATCAAAAACTCCATTGTGAGAAAGTGTGAACCTGTTTCCGGGACGGGGTAGAAGTTTTGCCATCCGGCATTGTTGAAAGCCCGTTCCATGTCTCCTCCGAGACCGGTCTTGATCAGCAGCATGGGGTTGAAGTACTTGGCATGTGTGTAGTAGCGGCCCTGGGGCTTGTCCAGCACCGTTCTCTCTTCTTCGGACCGAGCAATGATGTGCTCGACCCGAGTCATGATTCGGATGCGGAGCCTGTTCCTAGGCACCTCCTCCTCCTGGGACTCTGTGTCTTGTTGAGTTGAGTCGACAGACATAGTGTCCCGGGAAGCAGATGATCCCTGAGAGCGGCGGGAGCTGGAAGAGCTGAGCTTGGTCACGACTCCACGTGCCGTCTGACGTGCCCTTGTCCACATGATTCCTGCAAAAGGTTAGTCTCACAATACCCGAAGGAAATCAGGGGTTAGACAGTCAGAGGTTAGGCGTTCTTGTGGGGTAAGAACCACCACAAACGTTCTCGTTCAACCGGCAGGGGTTTGTTCTCACAAGAATTCAAGAATGGATTTTAGCAGAATTTTCTTGTGGTTTTAACTCTAACCTTACTTAGAGATTTTCGAAATTCAAGCGAGGGAGAAGGGAAACGCTCAGCATGCATGCATACCTGTGCTTGGGGCGACTTCATTCTGAGCTGGGCACCGGCTTTTATAGAGGCGCAGCAGGGGGAGGCCGGCCGGCCTGTGGCAGGCCGTTCGGCCTGCACATGGCGCCGGTCGTGCCCATCCTGTGCGTCGGTGGTCACGTTCCTGTGCGTGGTGCTCCGGTAGGTGAGGATGGGACGGCGACGGTGGAGTGAGGCCGGCCGGCCTGCCTGGGGCCGCTCGGCCTGGGGTCGTGCCTATTTTTCTCCATCCTCTCGTGTCGTGCCCTCCCACATGTGGTTGTTCCTTGCTGCTGTGATCTGGCCATTGGAAATGACAAGTGGGGCCTGCCGGCCTAGGTGGGGCCGGCCGGCCTGAAATTTGGCCGAATTTTTTATTTATATGCTACTTAATGCACAAATGAAATATGAATGCAAGCTTCAAAAATTAAACGTTCTGTGCTGAATGAAAAGAATTGAAATGAAAAAAACTATTCTATATGCAATGCAAGGATACGTACCATATACCTTATGGCAAGGGCTCGAGTTTTTTGTCCTGAGCGAAACTCTCCGAATCCTTGTTCGGGACTGCTTTTACCCGCCATTCCTTTCGGACGGGACGAGACTTGGATTCAACCTCCTTATCGTGCTTTGCTTGCTCCTCCAGCGCTTTGGTTCCCGATATCCTTCGCCATGCATGATAGCGATCATGCCTCTTCTTTTCTTTGGCGGCGAAGGCTTCCACCATCTTCATGAGCGTTTCTACGCTCGGCATCTTGGACTTTCGGGGCATGACTTCTTCGACCATATTGACTTGATGGGGGATCTCCTTAGGACGGAAATGGAAATTCTCGGTCCCTCCGTTAATCCTAAGTTGAATGGTCCCATGTCCCACGTCGATGTTTGCATTTGCAGTACTTAAGAACGGTCTCCCAAGAATGAGAGAGTTCGTTGCTCCGGCTTCCATATCTAGGACGATGAAATCCACAGGGATGAAGAAATCCCTGATCTTGACCGAAACATTTTCTGCGACTCCATGGGGGTAGCGGATCTGCAAACACATGGGTGTAGAGACAAGCGATATATGTTTAAGGTGGTCAAAGACTACCTTGGGCATTACGCTGACGCTCGCCCCCAATTCACATAGGGCGTTGTCGAAGTCATGGCCTCCAATTGAGCATGATATTGTGGGGCAGCCAGGATCTTTCTTCTTGAGGTGGGGCCCGAGTATAGCAGAACTACATTCCTTGGTCAGCTGTACCATCTCCCTTGTGGGTAGAGTCCGCTTGTTGCTAAGTATATCCTTGATGTACTTGGCATATGTCGGGACCTGCAAAGCATCAAGTAGTGGTATATTGATGTATACCTTCTTGATTACCTCGACGAACTTGTCAAATTGTTCGTCGGCCACGGGTCTTCTCCTCCGTTCCGGGAACGGGAGGAAAGTGGGATCTCGGCTGTCGCTTGAGGCTTGTGGTGCCTCGTTCCCCTCCTTTGAGACAGGGGTGGTTTCCTCGTCGTCTTCCACTTCGGCGGCTGCCTCGGCTTGGCTAGCTTCCTTCTGTCGGGTACCTGCATCTTGTGGATTGTGTGGATCCCGCGTGGACTTGCCAGTCCGCGTGGTCACCGCACTAACATTCTCCTTGAAAGGAACCTCCGGTTGCCCTGGTAACTTTCCCGCATTTGGGTTAGGACAGGATGCAGCTAGCTGAGCCACTTGAGTTTCGATCATTTTATTGAAGCTCAGCTGGTTCTTAACGACAGAATTAAAAGCTTCTATCTGGGAGGCCATCGACTCCATAACTTTATCATTGGTAAGAAACTTCTTGCTAATGCTATCGTTAATTTGTTTTTGGCCATACCAGATGTCCTTTAGCGACGGTTGAAAACCGTTGTTATAGCCATGCCGAAGGGGAAATTGGGCTTGGAATTCCAACCTTGTTGAGGACGGAAGCCTGAATTGTTGTTATTCCCAATGAAATAGGCTTCTTCTTGTGTCGTCGGGCAAGTGTCGCCTGAGTGTCCTGCTTCTCCACACGTTTCACATGTGATTCTCTCCTCCATGATCTGATTCATCTCCTTGCCAGGAGATTCCATCTTCTTCAAGAGGAGGTCCATCTTAGCGGCCAGCATATCAATGGAGTCAATTTGATGTACTCCCTTTCGAGGAGCTTGTCTTTCTCCTATCCAGCTCTGGTGAGTGGATATCTTCTCGATTAGCGCCTTCGCTGCGTCTACATCCAACGAGAGGAAAGGTCCTCCCGCGGCTGCATCCAACATCTCTTGCGATCGTCGGCTCAGGCTGTGGAAGAAGTTCTGGGTAATCAGCCAATCTTCCACACCATGGTGAGGGCAGGCTGCAATATACTCTTGCAGTCGCTCCCAAGCTTCGGGAATTGTCTCTCCGTCTAGCTGCTGAAAGCTAGTGATTTTTCCTCGGAGGGCATTGGTTTTGCCCACCGGGAAGTACTTGGCCAGAAATGCGTCTACGCACGTCTGCCAGCGTCCTTCGAATGATGCCTTGTTGGCGTAAAACCACTCCTTTGCTTTCCCAAGCAAGGAGAATGGGAAGAGTTGAAGGCGGATGTTGTTGATCGGTGTGCCATTGGGGTTGATAGTACTGCACACCTCCAGAAAATTCCGAAGGTGAGCGTTCGCATCCTCAATCGCCTTTCCGCAGAAAGGGCTGGCCTGAACCATGTTTACCAGGCCAGTCCTCAGCTCAAATGCACCTTCCTGTGCGTTTGACAATCCCGGGAAGTTGCTGCTTGACGGGGCTGAGAACTCACGGAGCGTCTTCTTTGCTTGAGCCATACTCTCTAGAGACTCTGGGGCTGAAGAAAACGACGAATCTGAATCTGATTCGGACTCAGAGTCGGATGACGACTCGAGTATATTGCTTGAGCTGAGTGAAATCTGAGGAGGTACGACTCTCTTTCGCACTACTCTTCCAATGCGTTCTGGATTTGGATCAAAGTTTGATGGCAGGTTGAAACCAGTCATGCACTACCCTGCAAACACATCAAAAATAGACGAATGTTGCAGTGGTGAAGTCACTAAGGTTAGTGGTTTGGTAAATCTGTAAAGATAATCAAATGATTCAACAATAACTTTAGCCAATTGCTTCCCCGGCAACGACGCCAGAAATGCTTGTTGGCACTCCTGAGCGTCACGTTTTAGCAACGCTCAAGAGCGCGTAGATATATATCGTTGTATGCAAAATTAATTCTGCAAGCGCACAGAATATATCTCGTTGTAGCACTTCACCTTGGGAGTAACCCCAGGGTATCGTATTTATATTTCCGCAGGGAAGCAGATGGTTAAAGTATATTGAAGAATGAAATGATATATCTTGCCAGAAATATCAAGCCACAAACAAAGGGGCACAAACTCTCGGTTTGGGTGGATAATGGTCAAGTTAATGACCGGATAGAAGGTCTGAAAGACCAGCGACACACGGAGCACCTATTTCTAAAGAAAAGGAAAGACGCTGGGAGAGGCCGGACCTAGACTCTTTCTAACTCAGAGCAAAAGGCACTCTAGCCTTAGCCTAGACCCTAGCTTAGATACCGGCTTCGACGGCTAGAACGGGAGAACCTCAGAACGGGATGAGAGAGGGGGTTCTCCGGGCTCAGCACTACTGTTATGAGTACACCCGAACGTGGTGGACTACGAAGGACAGACAGGGCTGTCACCACCTGCCGCCTACCACTGCAGTTCCGTGGGGTGCAACACACTTCCTAGTTAATCAACAAGCCAGACACCACGTCTGCACTCGATGATTAAGATTTCTCTTGAGGCCTGTCAAGAGAAATCCCCGTCTTCCCTAAGGCGTCTTACGGCCCGGTCAAGGCGAGCAAACCCGCGAGATAAAGCCCGGTAGAGCTAAACTAAACTCTATACTAAAACTAAAGGGGATAGGACTTTGCTCTAAAGAGAGCAAGATCTTTACTCTAAAGAAGAGCAAGATAGAAATATAAAATATAACTTAAGCTCTGAAGTAAGAAAGTAATTGTATAAATAAACTCTTCAAAAGAAGGAAAGGATACAAGAGCTTTACCGAGAACTCCGAAGACTCCGAAGATCCGAGCTAAGCTCGACTCGACTCTACTCCCAACTCTAATCCTAATCTAAGAAATGAAAAAGATACTAGAGCTCCCTTCAAGTGGAGACTTGAGTGATGTGGTGTGTGTCTTCCCAAGGTGAATGAGCTGCCTTTTGTAGCCTCCAGGGGGTAGATGTCAGCATCATTAGCACGCCAAGGACCTGCTTAAGCTTCACGCGAAGGAGGAGACGTGGCGGCCACAGAGGGAGGCCGGTCGGCCTCATCTGGGCCGGCCGGCCTGGCCCTGGTGCCACTTGGCACCGTTCTTTGCATGGATGGTCCTGATGCTCTCCCAAGGTCGGTAACAGTTGCGTTTAGTTGAAGCTTGTCCGAGAATCCTAGGACGTGGGCCCTTCAATCCATGTGCTTTCACTTCTAGGCCTTCCGGGTCCTTGGATCAAACCGACGTTGTTTGCACAGTTCTTGATCATCCTGGGCACTTGGCATGGCTTGTGGATCAGTGACGTGGCCAGACCTGGCCAGGGGAGGCCGGTCGGCCTGGCCTAGGCCGGCCGGCCTGGCCTTGTGCCAGGTTTGGCCCCTGTTTCACCAGTTTTGTCCTGCAACCATAACTCATCCAAAACTTGTGGAATTTGTCAATAAAAATAGTTTTATGCATGGAATATGGTATGATCATCCTCATTTTATCGAAATGTTGACGGTCACTACGAGGTTATAATGGCCGTCAACACGCCCCCAAGCTTAGACTCTTGCTCGTCCTCGAGCAAGGCTAGAACTCTAGGTTCGGTAGGTCAGGAGTTGCTTCAATGTGTATTCTCTTAAAGTACCTTGTGCTTAAGCCAAAACTCAACGAATCACTTGAATAAGTTGGCATAAAAGAGAACTCATACCATGGTTCCACGGGGGGCTGCAGCGGTTCACGTTTTGGGCTATTGAGAGCTTGAACGGTTATCTCTAAAGTATTTCCTGCAATTTTTCAGGTTCCATCTCGGAGATATGAATTTTTCAAAAGATGGTTTATTCATTCCCCGATGGTACTCTCGAGTCACTCAAGGTGTTTAATCCTCACTCTTGGTCGGGATTGACCAATTTTTCCCTACACTAAGGCAGAAGTGGAGTTGTAGGTAGGGTAAGAGTGGCATACCTTGGTTACTTCTGTTGTCGAGTCGAAGAGTGGTCCGCGAGCGATGGCACTCGTCAAATTCCAGTCTTTGGAATTCATGGGGTTTCAAATGGAGAGGGAGAAGGTGTGATACTGAAAGGTCTTGGGACTCCTTATTTTTTTCTCTCATATTTTTGAGATGTTTCTTTTCTTTCTCTCTCTCTTTTTTTTCAGATGGAGCATTTGTCTCCAATTTTTTTTCGAATACATCTCTTCTCTTACTTTAGTAACAGAGAGGAATTCAGCTTTGTATGGAGTAATTGAGGACCTTTGGGGTGAGCTTTATGATGAGGTGAGTGTATGTCATCGACGGTGGACGTCAACCCCGGAGCGGGACTTTGACTAGTCGGACATTTTGAGGCTGAGGTGGATGGGAAGACCGGTAAATGTCAAGTGCCTTCTGCAAGCGGACTTCACCATTCGACAAGACTCAAAGCAACTCAAGATAACATATGGTAGTTCAACAAATGTATAACTGTTTAGGCTCTAGATATGACATTTTAAACCATCGAGGAAGATTCACCATGTAATATTTTATAAAAACTTCCGAGAGGTTCCTTACTAAGCATGCAGTTATACCTCGAAACAAACCATATCAACGCTCACAATAACTTAAACAATGAACAAGTGCTCTTGCTCCCACAGTTTTATCATGGCGGATCCTTAAATGCCAACGAGCTCAAATACTCAAGAGTAAAGGATTAAGCACGAGGCACTTAGAGGGCATAAACAGAGCAACTTTTCATCATTCCAGAGGTTCTCAACCATAATTCCATGCATAAAGACATCTTTTGGAGCTTTTATTATGATTATTTTATTTTATTTATTAATTATTTTTATTATTTTTTTCTTTAGCATTTAATTATTTTATTTTATCATAGCAAAGCAAGGCAAGGCAAGGCAAAGGCAAAGGCAAGGCAAGGCAACGGCAACGGCTTTCGATCATACCTGAGACTCCCCCAAGCTTCGATGAAGCTCACTGGTAGTACTGGTTGGGGTCGTAATGCATGTAGTCGAAGAAGCCGTGAATGTCGGTCTGGAGGGATGTGGTCATCCCCCAGTTCTGCTGTATGAGATCGGTGTTGTGTGCAACTTCATCTCTGAGCTGCTGCTGTTGCAGAGTCATCGTCTCCAACCTGGTGCTAAGATCAGCGATCCCCCGGGAGACCGGGTTCTCGTAGTCATACCTGGCGGAGGCGGATGGTCCGACCTGCGAGCCGTATCCTGCCGTTCCTTGATGGTAGTCGAACGCCTCCTCAAAACTCATGTTGGAAGTGGGGTTCTCCGTCGGCTGCTGGTAGTCGTACTCGGGCTGAGGTGCGGTAGATGTTCCGGCTTCACTGTCATGCCTGACTCGCCTGCCACGTGTTGCAAGGCCTGCAACACTGTGGCGAGCGGGTTCCTTCCTTCTAAGCTGCATGGTTAGACTTTTCGCTGATCTCAGCGACAAAGCTGGGCATGGAAGCTCGACTTCGTCGATGAAACCAGGATAACACATGAAAAGAGTATGGCCAGGGCCCTCGCGCATCAAGTGACCCTGGATAAAATGGTCTAAACCAATGCAAGACTGATAATCTTGTGTAGCGGGAAGGAAAGTGACTTGAGCGCCCTGCAAAGCACCAACATGGGTGGCAATGCGGGTGACTAGCGAGGTTATGTCAATTGTGGCTCGGCCAGTGACTAACCTCTGCCAGTCATCAAGCATGCTCATGACCAGTGAGAAACGAATTTTCTTGACCATGGGATAAAGGCACTCTAAATCAGGCAAGAGGCAAAGACGCAAGTCAGCGCGTGGGTGGACCACCATAGCGATCCACTTCGCCAGAAAACGAAGAGTGGGGTTTTGGATGGCAGTGATGCTATCCCACCATGCAGCACGGTTGTACCGGTGGTTAGTCACCAACAGGTTGGCATCAATGATGCATCTCTTGTTGAAACCAAGAGCTTCACTGAGTTGCTTCGGGGTTAAGATAAAATCCTCGTTGAAAAACCGAAAGCAAATATTTGTCTCGTTGGGACAAACTTCGATTTTCAAACTCATCAAAAACTCCATTGTGAGAAAGTGCGAACCTGTTTCGGGGACGGGGTAGAAGTTTTGCCATCCGGCATTGTTGAAAGCCCGTTCCATGTCTCCTTCGAGACCGGTCTTGATCAGCAGCATGGGGTCGAAGTACTTGGCATGTGTGTAGTAGCGGCCCTGGAGCTTGTCCAGCACCGTTCTCTCTTCTTCGGACCGAGCAATGATGTGCTCGACCCGAGTCATGATTCGGATGCGGAGCCTGTTCCTAGGCACCTCCTCCTCCTGAGACTCTGTGTCTTGTTGAGTTGAGTCGACAGACATAGTGTCCCGGGAAGCAGATGATCCCTGAGAGCGGCGGGAGCTCGAAGAGCTGAGCTTGGTCACGACTCCACGTGCCGTCTGACGTGCCCTTGTCCACATGATTCCTGCAAAAGGTTAGTCTCACAATACCCGAAGGAAATCAGGGGTTAGACAGTCAGAGGTTAGGCGTTCTTGTGGGGTAAGAACCACCACAAACGTTCTCGTTCAACCGGCAGGGGTTTGTTCTCACAAGAATTCAAGAATGGATTTTAGCAGAATTTTCTTGTGGTTTTAACTCTAACCTTACTTAGAGATTTTCGAAATTCAAGCGAGGGAGAAGGGAAACGCTCAGGATGCATGCATACCTGTGCTTGGGGCGACTTCATTCTGAGCTGGGCACCGGCATTTATAGAGGCGCAGCAGGGGGAGGCCGGCCGGCCTGTGGCAGGCCGTTCGGCCTGCACATGGCGCCGGTCGTGCCCATCCTGTGCATCGGTGGTCACGTTCCTGTGCGTGGTGCTCCGGTAGGTGAGGATGGGACGGCGACGGTGGAGTGAGGCCGGTCGGCCTGCCTGGGGCCGCTCGGCCTGGGGTCGTGCCTATTTTTCTCCATCCTCTCGTGTCGTGCCCTCCCACATGTGGTTGTTCCTTGCTGCTGTGATCTGGCCATTGGAAATGACAAGTGGGGCCGGCCGGCCTAGGTGGGGCCGCCCGGCCTGAAATTTGGCCGAATTTTTTTTTATATGCTACTTAATGCACAAATGAAATATGAATGCAAGCTTCGAAAATTAAACGTGTTGTGCTGAATGAAAAGAATTGAAATGAAAAAAACTATTCTATATGCAATGCAAGGATACGTACCATATACCTTATGGCAAGGGCTCGAGTTTTTCGTCCTGAGCGAAACTCTCCGAATCCTTGTTCGGGACTGCTTTTACCCGCCATTCCTTTTGGACGGGACGAGACTTGGATTCAACCTCCTTATCGTGCTTTGCTTGCTCCTCCAGCGCTTTGGTTCTCGATATCCTTCGCCGTGCATGATAGCGATCATGCCTCTTCTTTTCTTTGGCCGCGAAGGCTTCCACCATCTTCATGAGCGTTTCTACGCTCGGCATCTTGGACTTTCGGGGCATGACTTCTTCGACCATATTGACTTGATGGGGGATCTCCTTAGGACGGAAAGAGAAATTCTCGGTCCCTCCGTTAATCCTAAGTTGAATGGTCCCATGTCCCACGTCGATGTTTGCATTTGCAGTACTTAAGAACGGTCTCCCAAGAATGAGAGAGTTCGTTGCTCCGGCTTCCATATCTAGGACGATGAAATCCACAGGGATGAAGAAATCCCTGATCTTGACCGAAACATTTTCTGCGACTCCATGGGGGTAGCGGATCTGCAAACACATGGGTGTAGAGACAAGCGATATATGTTTAAGGTGGTCAAAGACTACCTTGGGCATTACGCTGACGCTCGCCCCCAAGTCACATAGGGCGTTGTCGAAGTCATGGCCTCCAATTGAGCATGATATTGTGGGGCAGCCAGGATCTTTCTTCTTGAGGTGGGGCCCGAGTATAGCAGAGCTACATTCCTTGGTCAGCTGTACCATCTCCCTTGTGGGTAGAGTCCGCTTGTTGCTAAGTATATCCTTGATGTACTTGGCATATGTCGGGACCTGCAAAGCATCAAGTAGTGGTATATTGATGTATACCTTTTTGATTACCTCGACGAACTTGTCAAATTGTTCATCGGCCACGGGTCTTCTCCTCCATTCCGGGAATGGGAGGAAAGTGGGATCTTGGCTGTCGCTTGAGGCTTGTGGTGCCTCGTTCCCCTCCTTTGAGACAGGGGTGGTTTCCTCGTCGTCTTCCTCTTCGGCGGCCGCCTCGGCTTGGCTAGCTTCCTTCTGTCGGGTACCTGCATCTTGTGGATTGTGTGGATCCCGCGTGGACTTGCCAGTCCGCGTGGTCACCACACTAACATTCTCCTTGAAAGGAACCTCCGATTGCCCAGGTAACTTTCCCGCATTTGGGTTAGGACAGGATGCAGCTAGCTGAGCCACTTGAGTTTTGATCATTTTATTGAAGCTCAGCTGGTTCTTAACGACAGAATTAAAAGCTTCTATCTGGGAGGCCATCGACTCCATAACTTTATCATTGGCAAGAAACTTCTTGCTAATGCTATCGTTAATTTGTTTTTGGCCATACCAGATGTCCTTTAGCGACGATTGAAAACCGTTGTTAGAGCCATTACCTTGCTGTTGGCCGAATGGGAAATTGGGCTTGGAATTCCAACCTTGTTGAGGACGGAAGCCTGAATTGTTGTTATTCCCAATGAAATAGGCTTCTTCTTGTGTCGTCGGGCAAGTGTCGCCTGAGTGTCCTGCTTCTCCACACGTTTCACATGTGATTCTCTCCTCCATGATCTGATTCATCTCCTTGCCAGGAGATTCCATCTTCTTCAAGAGGAGGTCCATCTTAGCGGCCAGCATATCAACGGAGTCAATTTGATGTACTCCCTTGCGGGGAGCTTGTCTTTCTCCTATCCAGCTCTGGTGAGTGGATATCTTCTCGATTAGCGCCTTCGCTGCGTCTACATCCAACGAGAGGAAAGCTCCTCCCGCGGCTGCATCCAACATCTCTTGCGATCGTCGGCTCAGGCTGTGGAAGAAGTTCTGGGTAATCAGCCAATCTTCCACACCATGGTGAGGGCAGGCTGCAATATACTCTTGCAGTCGCTCCCAAGCTTCGGGAATTGTCTCTCCGTCTAGCTGCTGAAAGCTAGTGATTTTTCCTCGGAGGGCATTGGTTTTGCCCACCGGGAAGTACTTGGCCAGAAATGCGTCTACGCACGTCTGCCAGCGTCCTTCGAATGATGCCTTGTTGGCGTAAAACCACTCCTTTGCTTTCCCAAGCAAGGAGAATGGGAAGAGTTGAAGGCGGATGTTGTTGATCGGTGTGCCATTGGGGTTGATAGTACTGCACACCTCCAGAAAATTCCGAAGGTGAGCGTTCGCATCCTCAATTGCCTTTCCGCAGAAAGGGCTAGCCTGAACCATGTTTACCAGGCCAGTCCTCAGCTCAAATGCACCTTCCTGTGCGTTTGACAATCCCGGGAAGTTGCTGCTTGACGGGGCTGAGAACTCACGGAGCGTCTTCTTTGCTTGATCCATACTCTCTGGAGACTCTGGGGCTGAAGAAAACGACGAATCTGAATCTGATTCGGACTCGGAGTCGGATGACGACTCGAGTATATTGCTTGAGCTGAGTGAAATCTGAGGAGGTACGACTCTCTTTCGCACTACTCTTCCAATGCGTTCTGGATTTGGATCAAAGTTTGATGGCAAGTTGAAACCAGTCATGCACTACCCTACAAACACATCAAAAATAGACGAATGTTGCAGTGGTGAAGTCACTAAGGTTAGTGGTTTGGTAAATCTGTAAAGATAATCAAATGATTCAACAATAACTTTACCCAATTGCTTCCCCGGCAACGGCGCCAGAAATGCTTGTTGGCACTCCTTAGCATCACGTTTTAGCAAGGCTCAAGAGCGCGTAGATATATGTCGTTGTATGCAAAATTAATTCTGCAAGCGCACATAATATATCTCGTTGTAGCACTTCACCTTGGGAGTAACCCCAGGGTATCGTATTTATATTTCCGCAGGGAAGCAGATGGTTAAAGTATATTGAAGAATGAAATGATATATCTTGCCAGAAATATCAAGCCACAAACCCAGGGGCACAAACTCTCGGTTTGGGTGGATAATGGTCAAGTTAATGACCGGATAGAAGGTCTGAAAGACCAGCGACACACGGAGCACCTATTTCTAAAGAAAAGGAAAGACACTGGGAGAGGCCAGACCTAGACTCTTTCTAACTCAGAGCAAAAGGCACTCTAGCCTTAGCCTAGACCCTAGCTTAGATACCGGGAACAGAGCTCGCTTCGACGACTAGAACGGGAGAACCGAGCTTAGATTTCTGTTGAGGCCTGTCAAGAGAAATCCCCGTCTTCCCTAAGGCGTCTTACGGCCCGGTCAAGGCGAGCAAACCCGCGAGATAAAGCCCGGTAGAGCTAAACTAAACTCTATACTAAAACTAAAGGGGATAGGACTTTGCTCTAAAGAGAGCAAGATCTTTACTCTAAAGAAGAGCAAGATAGAAATATAAAAGATAACTTAAGCTCTGAAGTAAGAAAGTAATTGTATAAATAAACTCTTCAAAAGAAGGAAAGGATACAAGAGCTTTACCAGAACTCCGAAGACTCCGAAGATCCGAGCTAAGCTCGACTCGACTCTACTCCCAACTCTAATCCTAATCTAAGAAATGAAAAAGATACTAGAGCTCCCTTCAAGTGGAGACTTGAGTGATGTGGTGTGTGTCTTCCCAAGGTGAATGAGCTGCCTTTTATAGCCTCCAGGGGGTGGATGTCAGCATCATTAGCACGCCAAGGACCTGCTTAAGCTTCACGCGAAGGAGGAGACGTGGCGGCCACAGAGGGAGGCCGGTCGGCCTCATCTGGGCCGGCCGGCCTGGCCCTGGTGCCACTTGGCACCGTTCTTTGCATGGATGGTCCTGATGCTCTCCCAAGGTCGGTAACACTTGCGTTTAGTTGAAGCTTGTCCAAGAATCCTAGGATGTGGGCCCTTCAATCCATGTGCTTTCACTTCTAGGCCTTCCGGGTCCTTGGATCAAACCGACATTGTTTGCACAGTTCCTGATCATCCTGGGCACTTGGCATGGCTTGTGGATCAGTGACGTGGCCAGACCTGGCCAGGGGAGGCCGGTCGGCCTGGCCTAGGCCGGCCGGCCTGGCCTTTTGCCAGGTTTGGCCCCTGTTTCACCAGTTTTGTCCTGCAACCATAACTCATCCAAAACTTGTGGAATTTATCAATAAAAATAGTTTTATGCATGGAATATGGTATGATCATCCTCATTTTACCGAAATGTTGACGGTCACTACGAGGTTATAATGGCCATCAACACACGCCATCCTTGGGCGCCCTTGCTACGCCAAGTTCATGGCCATCCCGAACTACACTTACCTCAAAATGATGATGTCGGGGCCGAAGGGAGTCATCACCATGGGACGGTCATTCGAGCACGCTTACGAGTGTGATGTCGAGTGCGTCGAGCGCGCCAAGGCACTCGCCGAAGAAGAGGCATGCGTCGCCCACCTGGAGAAGCTTGCAAACGAAGTCGCCAACCCGACACCGAAGCACGTGGGTAGCTTTGAGCCCGCTGAGCACACCAAGGACGTACCCCTCAACCCCAACGATCCTGATGGCAAGATGTTGAGGGTCAGTTCCACCCTCGACAGGAAATAGGAAGTGGTGCTCGTCGACTTTCTCCGCGCCAACGCTGACATCTTTGCATGGAGACCCTTGGACATGCCAGGCTTACCGAGGGAGGTCACCGAGCACTCCCTTGACATCCTGCCCCACTACAGGCCAGTGAAGCAACGCCTTCGACGCTTTGATGAACAGTAGCGCCAGACGATTGGTGAGGAGCTGCACAAGCTCTTGGAGGCTGGATTCATCAAGGAAGTGTTCCATCCCAAGTGACTAGCTAACCCTGTACTAGTTAAGAAAAAGAACGGGAAGTGGAGAATGTGTGTAGATTACACTGGTTTGAATAAAGCATGTCCCAAAGTTCCTTTTCCTTTGTCACGTATCGATCAAATAGTAGACTCTACTGCGGGATGCGAGCTCCTTTGTTTCCTTGATGCATATTCTGGCTATCACCAAATAAAGATGAAAGAGTCCGACCAGCTCGCGACCTCTTTAATCACCCCTTTCGGCATGTATTGTTACACCACGATGCCCTTTGGGCTTCGAAACGCGAGAGCCACATACCAGCGATGTATGCTCCGTGTCTTCGGAAAACAAATCGGGCGCACTGTGGAAGCATATGTCGACGACGTCGTTATCAAATCCAAGAAGGCAGACGACCTGGTGAATGACTTGCACGCTGCTTTCGAGGCTCTTTGAGGACCCGGTGTGTCCGAGGACCGGTGGATGGTCGCTTCCTGGTGTGATGAGTGATTGACAACGTGGTGTGGATTGACGTTTCCCTTGGCTCAAGTATTGCAGGTGTAGAATGCGGCTTGGTTGCATTGGTGCAGGTGAAGAACAGGCGCGAAAGGTCTTAGCCATGGCGGCCTCCGAGGAGCGGAGAGACAAGTAGGCTTGGTTCGAGGGACCCGGTGGCCGGTGGATCAAGTGCGGTTCACATGCTGGCAAGAACGAGCAAAGGGGACGTGGTTCCGGTGCGAGGTAGCGGCTCACAACCGAAGCTCGTACGCGGACGAGAAGCCGGCGCAAGGTGGCGGCCAACAACCGAAGTTTGCGCGCGGGGTTTGGTGATTTGGCCACAAAATCATCGGTGGATGGTTTCCCTTGGTTTGGGCCTCAAAACCAAGGACCGAGGACTCGACGAGGCGAACTTGGGCAGCTGGGCCGTGTGGGCTGACAGGGGCGGTTTAACCGCCCCCCAGGGCCGGTTTAACCGCCCCCCCTGGGCTGGCCCAAGAACGGCGTCGAGGAGCTTCGATCCGGAGGACACGCGGCGTGACTGCAAGGCTTGCGTCGGAGGGAAGCTAGCTTGCAGTGGAAGGTGCCCGAGCCGGAAAATATCTGAGATCAAAATGTCAAATTTGCCCCTGAGGGGTATGTATCACTTAGGGGTAGTTTAGTCTTTAGGACACCACCACTTGGACTACTAATAGGCCCCTTCAGGGCTGGTGGCTGTCATCTCTCTAGTTATCTCTTTAGGTTTTCCTTTGAACTAGTTTTTCCTTCATCCCCTCCACCTAGAACTACTTCGAATCATTCCTAGTTTGTATAGGTGAATTCATGGTTATGTGATTGAGTTTGTGCTGCTCATCTTTGTGCCATGATTTGATTTCCCGAGCTCCTTTTCCTTTTTCTATTTTCGTGGGTATTTTCGGAGCTATTTTTGGGGGATTTTCGTTCTTCTTGTTCTAGGGCGTTTTCTCTCGGATTTCTTTGGGGGATTCACGTATGAGTGCTTTGTGCCTCTTGTGCTGGTGATCCCTTGCCCCCAAACGCCGAGAATCGCTCTGGATTTGAGATTTTCGGGATGAACTCGAGGTCATGGTGTTCTTCGCAAGATCTGCGATTCCGGGAGTTGTACTGAGTTAGAGGCCGAGATCTTTTGGGAAAACACTCCACTGGAGGTCTAGATCATCTGACCAAAATCTCGCCTCAAGAGCTCAAGCGGTTTGGGAGATCCACTTTTGTTTTGACTTTTTCCCGAGGCTCCCAGGCCCGGGCGGTTTAACCGCCCCCCTGGCCGGTTTAACCGCCCCCCCTGGGTGTGTTAGATCGAGCCGAGTTTCGGGTCGTTTTGGTGTTCGTTTCGATTGGTTCGAGTTCCGCTGCTCGTTTCTTGTTCCTAGGGTCAGTAGCTTGACAGTGGCTACGTGATCTTGGCAAGATTTCTCTCGGAGGTTTCGGAGTTGTTTTGGGAGAATAGCCGGATCGGTTGGAAAGATTTTTATCGGCTCCCATTCACTCCCCCCTCTCTGGTCGCCGTTTCGGTCCTACAATTGGTATCAGAGCCGGTTACGGGTCTTTGCGACTCTAACCAGTCTAAGATCCAAAGATGGCGTACCAAGATCGGGGTTCCGGGCCTCCGCACTTCGATGGGAAGAACTACCCGAACTGGGTTGCGCGTATGGGCGCTTTCTTGCGAGGCAAAGGAAAGTTGCTGTGGGATGTGACGAAAGATGAAAACTTTGTCAATCCCACCAACTTAGATGCCCAGGATGCAAAGGATAGATTTGAGGCGAATGCCCGAGCTGTTGACTACTTGTTCCGTGCTTTGTCTGCCGAGGAGTTTGAGCGTGTTCTGGGCGAGGACCTAGCTTGCCAGATCTGGCAGAAGCTCAAGGTAGCCCACGGTGGTGATAGCCATGTCAAGGCTAGGCTTTTCTCGATGTACAGGAGAGAGTATGAGAATTTCGCTCATTTGCCTGGAGAGTCGGTTGATGCTTTGTTTCAGCGTTTCACGTCTATTGTCAACAACATGAAAGCCAAAATTACCGTGCTCCCATACTCGGATCATGACCGAGCTATCAAGCTCCTGCAAGCACTTGATAGATCCGTGTGGGGTGCCAAGGTTGAGGCGATCATGGAGTCGGCAAACTATGAGACTCTTTCTGTTGATGAGCTTTTCTCGAAGTTGAAGTCTTCCGAGGTGGACAGACAGTTGCTTGCCAAGGCTAAGAGTCCGACTGATCCCCATAGTCTGGCTCTAGTCGGTGGCTCTGGATATGAACATGCTAACACTCCTAGACACTTTGCTTTGTCTTCTCTTGTGTCCCTTCCAGATGAAGAGTATGAGGTGTTGAGCGAGGAGGATCTCGCGTTGCTCATGAGGAGGTTCGAGCGGATGTACCAGAACCGCAAGGGTTCGAGGCGTGCGGGGAGTACGTGCTACAGATGCGGGAAGATGGGCCACTTCATCGCCGAGTGCCCCGAGGAGATCAAGAACGACTACAACCGCAAGCGCCGCCCGCGAGACGACCACAAGCACCGTCCCAAGGACGAGTACCGCTCCAAGCAGAAGAACAAGGACGAGAGAAGATCCAAGAACAAGCACGGTGGACACAAGAAGCACAGATCTCGAGCGATGGTGGCAGATGCGAGCGACATCGACACAAGCTCCACCAACACCTCGTCAAGCTCAAGCAGTGAAGATGAAGGCCGCGGCCACCGCAAGGAGAAGAAGAGCTTGAACCGCAACTTCAACGGCATCTCCTTCGCCGCCGTCGACTACTGCACCATGGCGCACGACTCCGTGAAGAGCAAGGACGACTCCGACTCCGACTCCGAGGATGAGGTATTGACAGATCCCACCTCTTTGCGTCAGGAGATTGCTAGGTTAGAGCAGTTGGTCGATAACCGCGATGATGTGCTTAGGAAGACCAACAAGGAGAAGAGGGAGTTTAGGTCTTTGCTAGGAGAGTCCAAGGATAGAGTGGCTGAGCTTGAGACCTTGCTTTCTGAGACTGGAAAGAAGGCTATGGAGTTTGAGTCTTTGCTTTGCGAGTCTAGGGAGAGAGCAGCTAAGCTAGAGTCTGAGATTGCTGTTTTGAAAGATGCTCCTCTTGTGTCTGATGAGGTTGAATGCTCGTTCTGTGATGTGCATATTGCTGATCTTGTTGTGCTTAAGGAGAAACACATGACTTGCTTGGATGAACTAGAGGGTGCTAGGGCTGAGCTTGCTGAGTTGAAGTCTAGGTCATCTTTGCTAGGTGCTTGTACTTCTTGTCCTGCTTTGCATGCTCAGTTGCTTGAATCACGCACCATGATTAGTTCACTTGAAGCACAATTTAAATCTCCTATTGCAAATTCCTGTTCTGCTTGTGATGTTGTTGCATTGAAGAATGTTGAGCTAGAACAGTGTGTGAATCGATTGCAAGATGAGAATGATGAGCTGAGACAGTGTTTGGGTTGGTTGTCTGGTCGTGAGCCTCAGCTCAAGATGCTGATTGCTAGTTTTAAGAGAGCTGATGGTTGTGGTCTTGGTTCTGAGAAGGTTGGTGAGAGTAGTGGTGAGAGAGAGAGAGATCCAGAGAGCTCCACCGCAAACATTCCCACAAACCCACCAAAAGCCATTCTCAAGAACACCTTCACACCCAAACCAAACCACCTGTTAAATAAGCTTGACACCACTCCAGATCCTCCCAAGTTTCCACCTAAGTCAGAGAACTTTCAGAGGAGAGTGACCTTTGTGAGGAGTGGGGTTTACCAGCCGAGAGAGAAGGCACAGCCGAGAGAAACCCCAAAGCCAAAGCCAGTCCGCTTCCATTGTGAGCATTGTGGAAGGGATGGACACCTTGAGGAGTTTTGTTGGAGGAAGAAGAGGGAGGTGAGAAGAGAGAAGGAGGTGGGGAACAGGGACAGGTACTACTCTTCTCGTAGTGTGCCTGTGTCTCGTTCACCCTGGCCGAGAGGCGACGCCTTTGTGCGCACAGTTCCTGTGGTTGCTAGTCGTGGTGTTTCAGCTGTTCGTGAGTTTGCTAGGCGGCCTCCGTTTCGCGGTCAGTTTGGTTCAGGGAGGTTCGACCGTAGCTTTGAGGCTAGGAGAGAGTCTAGGCCACGTTTTCCCCCGCGTGGTGCTAGAGGTCCGATGGTAAGAGACGAGAGGGTTTCACGTGGTAGAGTTGATTTTGCTAACCCCTCTTTTGAGCAGATGGCCCGACACTGGTTTGACTCGTTTTGTGCTAACCCCAGTGTCGAGTCATTTGCTCATTCTCGTTCTCGGTGCTGATTGTGCAGGTGGGAGGCTTGGAGAACTTTTGGTTGATGGATTCTGGCTGCTCGAGACATATGACAGGTAATGGTAAGTGGTTCTCCAGTCTCACCCCGGTGGTGTCCAGGCAGTACATCACTTTCGGGGATAAGGGTAGAGGTAGAGTGTTGTCAGAGGGAGCTATTCAGGTGAGCGACACTTTCATGTTGAAGTGGGTTGCTCTTGTCAAGAATCTTGGTTTCAAATTGCTCTCAGTTTCTCAGCTTCTTGATGAGGGTTATGAGGTTCGTTTTAAGCGTGGTGATTCGAAAATTCTTGATTCTCGAGGTGACCTTGTGTGTATGATCATTCCTGAGGGACAGATTTTTCGTGCTGATTTTTCTCGATCTTTTGGTCCTTCACGGTGTTTGATCGCTGGTACTTCTTCTGAGCTTTGGAAGTGGCATAGGAGATTGGGTCATGTGAGCTTTGATTTACTCACACGCTTGAGTGCTCTTGACCTTATCCGAGGATTGCCCAAGCTCAAGTTCGAGAAAGATTTGGTTTGTGCACCTTGTAGGCATGGAAAAATGGTTGCTGCTTCTCACCCACCTTTGACAGATGTTATGACTGAGCGTCCAGGGGAGCTTTTGCACATGGATTTGGTTGGCCCCGCTCGAGTTCGTTCAGTTGGTGGGAAGTGGTATGTTCTTGTGGTTGTTGATGACTTTTCTCGGTATGCGTGGGTGTTCTTTCTGGCGTCGAAGGATGAGACTTTTGATTTTGTTCGAGATCTGATTTTGAGGTTGAAAAACGAGAGTAATGGTGGTGCCATGAGAGCTATACGTAGCGACAATGGTACGGAATTTAAGAACACTCGGTTTGATGCCCTCTGTCGTGATCTTGGTCTCGAACATCAATACTCTTCGCCATATGTTGCTTGTCAGAATGGTGTTGTTGAGAGAAAGAATAGAACACTTTGTGAGATGGCTAGGACGATGCTAGATGAGCATAGGACTCCTAGGAAGTATTGGGCAGAAGCGGTGAACACAGCTTGCTATGTTTCAAATCGGATTTTCCTTCGTGCTTTCAAGAAGAAAACTTGCTATGAGCTTTTCCATGGTCGTTCCCCCCGTGTGAGTCACTTTCGGGTTTTTGGTTGCAAGTGTTTCATCTTGAAGAAAGGAAATTTGGACAAGTTTGAGTCTCGTTCGATGGATGGATTTTTTCTTGGTTATGCTAATCACTCTCGAGCATATCGTGTGCTCAATCTTGAAACTAACCAAATCATGGAGACTTGCGAAGTCACCTTCGACGAGACCATTCCGTGTAGCTCTTCTGCTTTTGAGTGTGCAGGTGATGATGACTTGGGACAGCCCATCTTTGAAGAAGAACAGCTCGATGATGAAGACGATGAGGAGATTCATGCACCGTGTGGAGATCGTGTACCTTCTACTTCCACTACTACCACGACGTTCGACGACGGCCCCTCTGCTACACCTTCGTCAAGTCGCGCTCCAGATCGAGTTCAAGTGGAAGCTGATGTTGAGGGGGAGGCAATCTCGAGGCGAGAAGCTCCCCGGCTGGTACAGAGGGATCATCCACCTTCGAAGATCATCGGGAACTTGGATGAACGCACTACACGGTCGAGGTCACAAAACATCTCTCATTATGCTCATTCTGCTTTTGTCGCGTCTTTTGAGCCCAAAAATGTTGGACACGCTTTATCTGATTCTGATTGGGTCAATGCCATGCATGAAGAGCTTGAAAACTTTGAGAGAAATCAGGTGTGGAAGTTAGTAGAACCACCTCCAAATTGCCATCCCATAGGAACCAAGTGGGTGTACAAGAACAAGAGGGATGAGAGTGGTGAGATTGTGAGGAACAAAGCGAGGTTGGTTGCTCAGGGGTTTTCGCAGCAGGAGGGGATAGATTATGAGGAGACATTTGCTCCTGTTGCCCGTTTGGAGGCAATTCGGATCCTTCTAGCATTTGCAGTTGCTAAAGGGTTCAAATTGTACCAAATGGATGTGAAGAGTGCCTTCTTGAATGGGGTGATCGAGGAAGAAGTGTATGTGAGGCAGCCCCCGGGTTTTGAGAGTGAGTGATACCCACACCGAGTGTACAAACTCCACCGAGCTTTATATGGCCTAAAGCAAGCACCCAGAGCGTGGTATGGCAGGTTGAGAGGGTTCTTGCTTAGTAAGGGGTTTGTGATGGGAAAGGTTGACAAGACACTCTTCCTGCTTAGAAATGACAATGATCTTTTAATCGTTCAGATTTACGTGGATGATATCATTTTTGGTGGCTCTTCTCATGATCTTGTTGCCAAGTTTGCAGATGATATGAGCAGGGAATTTGAGATGTCGATGATGGGAGAGTTGCAGTTCTTTCTCGGGCTGCAGATCAAGCAAACCAAGGATGGGACATTCGTGCACCAAAGCAAGTACACCAAGGACACCCTCAAGAAATTCGACATGAGCGACTCCAAGCCGATGACTACGCCGATGAGTACGACTACAGCTTTGGATGCGGATGTAGACGGAGAACCAGTGGACCAGAAGGAGTACCGGAGCATGATCGACTCCCTCCTCTACTTGACGGCGACGAGGCCGGACATACAGTTCAGCGTGTGTCTGTGCGCTCGTTTTCAGGCTTCACCACTCCTGAGCTGGGTCTTTGGTATTCTGCCGATTCCACTCTTGCACTTCATGGTTTTTCTGATGCGGATTTTGCTGGATGTCGTGTTGATCGCAAGTCTACTTCTGGTCAGTGTCAGTTTCTTGGTTCGTCTCTTGTGTCTTGGTCTTCTCGCAAGCAGTCTAGCGTAGCCCAATCCACCACTGAAGCCGAGTATGTTGCTGCTGCTAGCTGTTGTTCTCAGTTGCTTTGGATCACATACACCTTGAGAGATTTTGGCTTAGACATGTCCCATGTTCCACTTCTTTGTGATAGCACCAGTGCCATAAGCGTAGCCAAAAATCCCGTGCTTCATTCCAAAACCAAACACATAGAAGTGAGGTACCACTTTCTGAGAGATCATGTGGAGAAAGGAGATATTGAGCTTGCCCACGTTTCTACCCAAAACCAGCTTGCAGACATTTTCACTAAGCCACTTGACCAAGTTACCTTCACCCGCTTGCGAGGAGAACTTGGTGTGTGTGCGGTTTTCTGAGCTGAGTTTTGGAGGCTTCTCTTGTAACATATGTATACTTTTGTACCATCTTTGTATCTTGATGTATCTTTCTCTTGCTTTTGTATCTTGATTTTTTTGTATCATATCTTAGGATGAGCTTCTCCTATATGCAGTGATTGGTACAACTTGCTACATTTTAGAGTTTAGGCAGGCTGGCTAGGGATAGCTTGTATGGATGGCTATGCTCTTGATGGTTTTGATATATATTCTGTTGAGATAGTCTCTTTTTGAACTAAAATGACAAACTGAACTTAAACTTCTACACCCATGAGTAAATGCCTTTGCATGTCTTGTTTGAGCCGAAATGGCTATATCTTGCTTAAGATCATGCTAGGGGGTGATATTCTTTTCAAATGGGTCAAAGACCTTTGTCATTGTAAATGTTTAGCCCATGTTTTATCTTGTGGAGGAGCATAAGCTTCTTTCTGTCGCAAAGACATTTCATGTACCACTGCTTAACTTGAAAAATTTGAAAAATGAGATGTCTATGCATGAAAGAAGAAAGGATGAGAAAAAGAAATATTTGCAGAAAATTATGCTCATGTCTCTATGCTTTCACCATTGCACACACTTGCACACATGGGTGCTAAGCGGTTGCATGTTGTTTGCCGGAGAAGTCTCCCATGAGAAGTGAACACATGGCTCCGTGCTTTGACATGACATGAGGTAGAACTTGGGCGTTTATGATGATCTTTTGTCAAGAATGCTTGTCCTTTCATGATTTTGGTGAGATGAAGTTTATTTTTGCTTAAACAATCCATGGTTAGGACTTTGCTCATGCGGTGACATTTTTGATAAAAATCCACAATTTGCTCATGGCTTTGTCAATTGGATATATGTCTTCACCTTCTTGATGGCAATGCCCGTGTGACATGATGAACTAGCTTGTATGCCTCTTCTCTAACTTGTAGCATTTTGTATTGCTCATTGTATATTTGAGAAGCTTGTAGTTGCATTTTGTACATTTTGCCTTGATGTGTGCATTGTCAACAAGGGGGAGAATTTCTGGAGCATTTTGCAAGGGGGAGATTTTGCTGAATTTAGAAGAAAGCTTTTGCTCTAGATTTTGTCGAAACTGTGTGAGAAGGAAGAGTTTTTGCCAAAATGAGGTTTTCTGAAAATTTGCGAAGTTTCTGAGAGTTTGATCTTTGGAAAATCTTGCTGGGCATATTTGAAAGGTTTTCAAGTTGGAACGGCATCGTTGCGAGTTGGTTTGTGCAATTTTGGCATTTTCAACCTTGGTCATCTGCCAGGGGCGGTTTAACCGCCCCTGTGCTGAGAGCACACAAGTTGTGAAGATTTGAGTCATTTTCGAGTGATTTTCGCACGCACAAGTTCACTTGTTCAGGGGGGTCGCATCTTTGCAGGGGGAGTGCTTTGAATGTCCTGAAAAGTGAGTTGGAAGTTTTGAAGTTTGTGATTTGTGCTTTGTGCTTTTGCTCTTTTGCCGATGGTGTTGAGCCCTTTCGCTTCTTCTTGAAGGGTCGGCGTTTCTGGAGCTTTCTCTTGCTAAGTGACTTTTGATTTGGCTTGTTCTTGCCTTTAGTCACTTGCTTGAGTCTTGTTTTCGATTTCTTTTATATTTTCTTCGTATCATTGGTTACTATGTGTGTGTTGTCAATGCACTCATCAAGGGGGAGATTGAGGACCCGGTGTGTCCGAGGACCGGTGGATGGTCGCTTCCTGGTGTGATGAGTGATTGACAACGTGGTGTGGATTGACGTTTCCCTTGGCTCAAGTATTGCAGGTGTAGAATGCGGCTTGGTTGCATTGGTGCAGGTGAAGAACAGGCGCGAAAGGTCTTAGCCATGGCGGCCTCCGAGGAGCGGAGAGACAAGTAGGCTTGGTTCGAGGGACCCGGTGGCCGGTGGATCAAGTGCGGTTCACATGCTGGCAAGAACGAGCAAGGGGACGTGGTTCCGGTGCGAGGTAGCGGCTCACAACCGAAGCTCGTACGCGGACGAGAAGCCGGCGCAAGGTGGCGGCTAACAACCGAAGTTTGCGCGCGGGGTTTGGTGATTTGGCCACAAAATCATCGGTGGACTGGTTTCCCTTGGTTTGGGCCTCAAAACCAAGGACCGAGGACTCGACGAGGCGAACTTGGGCAGCTGGGCCGTGTGGGCTGACAGGGGCGGTTTAACCGCCCCCCAGGGCCGGTTTAACCGCCCCCCTGGGCTGGCCCAAGAACGGCGTCGAGGAGCTTCGATCCGGAGGACACGCGGCGTGACTGCAAGGCTTGCGTCGGAGGGAAGCTAGCTTGCAGTGGAAGGTGCCCGAGCTGGAAAATATCTGAGATCAAAATGTCAAATTTGCCCCTGAGGGGTATGTATCACTTAGGGGTAGTTTAGTCTTTAGGACACCACCACTTGGACTACTAATAGGCCCCTTCAGGGCTGGTGGCTGTCATCTCTCTAGTTATCTCTTTAGGTTTTCCTTTGAACTAGTTTTTCCTTCATCCCCTCCACCTAGAACTACTTCGAATCATTCCTAGTTTGTATAGGTGAATTCATGGTTATGTGATTGAGTTTGTGCTGCTCATCTTTGTGCCATGATTTGATTTCCCGAGCTCCTTTTCCTTTTTCTATTTTCGTGGGTATTTTCGGAGCTACTTTTGGGGGATTTTCGTTCTTCTTGTTCTAGGGCGTTTTCTCTCAGATTTCTTTGGGGGATTCACGTATGAGTGCCTTGTGCCTCTTGTGCTGGTGATCCCTTGCCCCCAAACGCCGAGAATCGCTCTGGATTTGAGATTTTCGGGATGAACTCGAGGTCATGGTGTTCTTCGCAAGATCTGCGATTCCGGGAGTTGTACTGAGTTAGAGGCCGAGATCTTTTGGGAAAACACTCCACTGGAGGTCTAGATCATCTGACCAAAATCTCGCCTCAAGAGCTCAAGCGGTTTGGGAGATCCACTTTTGTTTTGACTTTTTCCCGAGGCTCCCAGGCCCGGGCGGTTTAACCGCCCCCCCTGGCCGGTTTAACCGCCCCCCCTGGGTGTGTTAGATCGAGCCGAGTTTTGGGTCGTTTTGGTGTTCGTTTCGATTGGTTCGAGTTCCGCTGCTCGTTTCTTGTTCCTAGGGTCAGTAGCTTGACAGTGGCTACGTGATCTTGGCAAGATTTCTCTCGGAGGTTTCGGAGTTGTTTTGGGAGAATAGCCGGATCGGTTGGTAAGATTTTTATCGGCTCCCATTCACTCCCCCCCTCTCTGGTCGCCGTTTCGGTCCTACACTCTTCGAGCCAGTGGTGTAAAGTTGAACCCAGAGAAGTGTGTCTTTGGGGTGCCTCGAGGCATGCTCCTGGGTTTCATCGTCTCTCAGCGGGGCATCGAGCCCAATCCTGAGAAAGTCTCGGTCCTCGAACGAATGGGACCGATTTGGGACTTGAAGGGGGTACAACGAGTCTTGGGTTGCCTAGCGTCACTAAGTCGATTCATATCGCGACTTGGGGAGAAAGGCTTGCCTCTGTACTGGCTTTTGAAAAAGAGCGAACGTTTCTCCTGGACTCCAGAAGCGCAGGAAGCTCTCGACAAGCTAACTGCGTCCCTTGCGCGTGCACCGATCTTAACACCGCCGAAGGACGACGAGCCCCTCTACCTCTACATGGCAGCAACCACCCAAGTGGTTAGTGCAGTCATCATGGTTGAAAGAATGGAGGAGGGCCATGCACTGCCTGTCCAACGCCCGGTATACTACATCAGCGAGGTGTTGTCTGAGACTAAAATGCGATATGCCCAAATCCAAAAGCTGTTGTACGCGGTTGTACTGGCCAGATGCAAACTGCGCACTACTTCGAGGCTCATCCTGTCACCGTGGTCTCATCTTTCCCCTTGGTTGAGATAGTCCATAACCAGGATGCCTCAGGTAGAATCATCAAGTGGTCGGTGGAACTAATGGGCGAAACCCTCACATACGCACCTCGAAAGGCGATAAAATCTCAGATCCTCGTGGACTCCATTGCTGAATGGACAGATACGCAGCTGCCCTTGCCTCAGATCCAAGTGGAATGTTGGACCATGTACTTCGACGGGTCGGTGATGAAAACCGGCGCAGGTGCCGGACTTCTTTTCATCTCACCGCTCAAAGAACACATGCGCTATGTAGTGCATTGCACTTCCTGGCATCAAACAATATGGCAGAATAGGAGTAACTCCTCAATGGGCTCCGTATTGCCATTGAGCTTAGCATCAAGCGCCTTGACATCCGAGGGGATTCATAGCTAGTCATCGATCAGGTGATGAAAGAGTCGAGCTGTCACGACGAAAAGATGGAGGCATACGGCAGCGCGGTGCGGCGCCTCGAAGACAAGTTCCACGACCTCGAGCTCAATCACATCGCACGCAAATACAATGAAGAAGTGGACGAGCTCGCCAAATTCGCATCAGGATGGATCACAGTCCCCCCAAACGTCTTTGCTCGCGACTGTTTAAAGCCCTCTGTCGATCTCAAGAAGCCAGATGAGGCCAGCGGCGCACCCTCGGGGGCTGCGGCCTCAAGGGAGGCTCAAATCGAACACATGGACGAGGACCCCTCAATGGGAGATCTCGAGGCCTCTGGCCTCGAGGCATCCTCACCTAACAAAGTAGAAGCAATGGAAATCGACGAGGATCAGGCTCCTTGAGACTGGCGACACCAGTACCTCGACTGGATCGACCACGGCGTCCTACCCTAGGATCGGACCGAGGCGCGGTGCATTGCCAGGTGAGCCAAATCCTTCGTCTTGATTGATGGTGAGCTGTACAAGTGCAGTTCGTCCGAAATAATGCTGCGATGCATTCCTGTCCCCGCTGGTCGCCAGCTGATTCGAGACATCCACGCTGGCGCGTGCGGTCACCACGCGGAGGCACACACTCTCCAGGGTAATGCTTTCCGGCAAGGATTCTACTGGCCCACGGTGGTTGCCGACGCGATTGTGGTTGTACGCACCTACGAGGGGTGCCAGTTCTACGTGTGCAAGACTCATCTCCCGGCGCATGTCTTGCAGACCATCCCCATTACGTGGCCTTTCGCCGTGTAGGAATTGGATCTCGTAGGACCACTGCGGAAGGCGCTCGGGGGCTTGACTTATCTATTGGTCGCCATAGACAAGTTCTCAAAGTGGATGGAGGTCTGGCCCATCCGCAACGTCCAGTCCGAGCAAGCTATGGAGTTCTTCACCGACATAATCCACAGGTTTGGGGTACCCAACTCCATAATCACCGACAATGGCACCCAGTTCGCCAGCAAGAAGTTCTTGGAGTTTTGTGACAACCACCACATTCATATGGATTGGGTAGCCGTGGCGCACCCACAGACGAACGACCAAGTAGAACGTGCCAATGGCATGATACTACAAGGCCTGAAGTCGAGGATCTTCAACAAACTGAATATGTTTGGTCAGAAGTGGGTCACAGAGCTACCCTCGGTCGTTTTGAGCCACAGGACCACCCCAAGCAGGGCCACGGGTTTCACTCCGTTCTTCCTGGTTCACGACGCTGAGGCCGTCCTCCCAACAGACTTGGAATACAGGTCCCCTAGACTCCAGGCTTACTAGGAGGAATCGAACCAGCAGGCTCGCGAAGACTCCTTGGATTGCATAGATGAGGCCCGTGATGTGGCGCTATTAAACTCAGCCAGGTACCAACAGGCGCTTCGACAGTACCAGGCGCAAAAGGTTCGACGTCTAGACCTCAATAAAGGGGATTTGGTGCTTAGGCTATGACAGGACAATCGAGGGCGCTACAAGCTCACGCCACCTTGGGAAGGCCCGTACATCATCGCCGAAGTCCTTAAGCCTGGCACATACAAGCTTGCCAATGAAAAGGGCAAAATCTTCACCAACGTCTGGAACATCCAGCAGCTGCGCCGCTTCTACCCCCTAAAAGCCCTCGAATTTCTCCTTGTACATGCTTTATGCCGACCTACGATAATAAACTTGTGTACAGTTCGTAAGTGTTGATTGCTTTGCGAAGAAAAAGGCATAACTAAGTCCTCAAACTGGATGAAGGAAGCTCTTTATTTCCAAAACAAGCATGTCCGGCAAACGGCTGTGTACAACAATCAAGATACAAGACCACTGCAAAGTGGTCAAAAAAGCAGGCGAACATGCTCATCTCATGATGCTAGCAACCCTAGTTTACCTAGGAACTTCGCTAGCCTTCTTCTTGCATCAGCATGTTCGCCTGCACCCGGGCAAAGGGGGAGTTCTCCATGGCCGCCACGGCAATGCCTCGAAGGTCGTCGTCGACCTCTATGTTGCCACCTGGCCTAGCCAGGGAAGCAACCTTCCCCGACAAGGTAGGAGCCCGTGGTGCGCACATATGAGGTTGTGGCATCACCAAGGAGGTCGTGGCGCGCACCTAGCGGCAAGACCATTCTGCCACTTAGGTGCACGATGGTAGCACACCGTGGATGGGCGACCGGAGCACCTACGTCGCGCAACCATTGCTTCAATGTCAACCAGCTCAAGGTGGTACACGAGGCAATGGTTTCAGACGAGGTAGATTTGAGTAGGCCCTCTTCTCATCCCTTTCCCTTTCCTCTCACTAGCATTCTTCTAGCACCAAAGCTCTCTCCACCCTTGAACTGCATCAGGAGGACGGGTTCTGGCCCATCTCTCCTTTCCTAGCTCTAAACTCACCCAGTTCATGATGGACTGTCAAATTTGTGACCCTCGGCGCTGCTTCTTGGGTCCATTTATAGTGCCTATGGGAGCGTTCCGCCGCGGCCACTCCACGGCGTTCACCTGACCCTCTGTGGAAGCTATCTCACGCGCCTTGGTCACGAGCCGACCCCACCTTGACGGAGGTACGACGCGTGGTAGCACGACAGGGGGGCGCATGACCACCGACAGGCCACCGTGGAGGAGTGACATAAGGCGCGCAGACCATGGTCACGGGCCTTACTGTTTTTGTCAAGGAGCAGAGGACAGACGACCTCGAAGGAAGAAAAAGGCACCTCAAAGGGTGCGGCATGCATGCCTCGCCTGGTACCTCACGGGCCCACGTTAGGGATGGCTCCGGACAGCACCCGGCCTGGGCAGGCACGAGTCGCATCGGCTAGGACTACGTCGAGCAAAAAGTTAAGACCCTCTTTTATCCAATGGTTCTTTCGACACCCCGCCTTTCCCTATTTCTACCGTGCAGCCTGTTTCAGGCAAGTGCAGGGAGACTTGACTCTGCCCCACGCAAAAGCCAAGCCTCCCGCGGGGTCTAACACAGAGGCAGCCACCTAACAAAGTGCCCCTTTCCTGATTTTTGTCACCTTTTTATCACATTTCCGTCTTGTGCGCATAAGAAAGGGTGGAGATGAGGCGTCCTGGGACCACTGTTGGTATTTCTTATGACCTACAGATAAATCGGCAAGCGTACAGATACCGATGTAGCTTTCACCCAGGAGTATTCCAGGGATCGATTTCCATGGGGAACGAGAAGTGTACTAATCCTTTAATTAATTCGTCCAAAAGGGTAATATGGGGGATATGGGTGACAACAAAAGAAAGGAAACGATAAAAAGGCTAAGGGTAGAGAGAGTACTTGTGAAGCAATACTGGATATTTCAATAGATCAAGCAAGGCAGACTTATTCAAGATAGTTCACTTCAGGCGCCTGAGACACCACCACTCATAGAAAGGGATGAGAAGGGGAGTGGTACCGCCTACCCCTAAGTCCTACAGTCCAGAACTAACGTGGTGGATTATGTCGGCCGGACAAGGCTGTCACCACCTGCCGGCTACCACAACTATTCCGTTGAACTCGGTGCAAACCAAGGTAACGACTAGTCTAGGCACCATGCCTATACTAATAATTACTACTTCACTTGATATCAAAGCAAAGCACCCACTACTAAGTAGTGAACGAGGAACCAGTAAACAAAAGCGAGCAAGTCTAAATGCTTAATTAATCTGAAGGAGCCAGAATTACCAGACAAGACCCCGATGTTACTCGAAGTTGAGCCGCATCCGTCGAGGTACAAAGTGGAAGAGAAGCCGACAGCTCCGACTTCTCTCCCGGACTCTCATCTCACCTCTCTCTCTATTTTCTAAGTATGGGAGTGGTAGCGCTTCGCCGTAGAGCTTCTTCTCATCTATTTTGTTGTGTCTTGAAATGTAGAGAGGGCCTCCATTTATAGGGGGGAGGAAACTTGGAAGAGTGGAGGACCTCCCCACTATTCTGGGGCCAAACCGACCTCCCAGGGTCGGTTGGCGCCTGTTGGCGCTATTAAATGACACCCTTTTAGTGTTGTTTATACATCGATTTCATGCTTATTCTAATGCTAACCCCGCCACTTGGCACTGAAATAACCTCGTTTCCACATGTGTCTTGTATTTTGGAGTATATTGTGATTTTGTAGGAAACTCGACACATTTGGGCTAGTTCTGGTGATTTGACGATGGGCTTAAAGCATACACAGGCTGATGACATGGAGAAGGATCAACACGCAAAAGATGAAGTGGATCAGGGCTAAAAAGAGCCTTGGCCGCGCGGCCCAAGGACCCTCTGGCCGCGGGGCCCAGCCCATTTTTGGGTCCATTCGTGCTCCCATTTCTTCGAGGCTAAGCATTCATCAACCCTAGCCTATATATGAGCCGCCATTCGCCAGAGACGAGGAGAGCCGCACCACAGAAGACGAAGACATCAAGAAACCACCAGGGAGTGATCAAGATCCAATCTAGAAGCCATCCACATGGAGGAAGCGGAGCTGGGAACCCTAGCGGAAGCACCAACGACGCTAAACCCTGGAGGACAGCAAGGAGATCATCTTCACAAGGAGTTTACCACCATGATTAGCGCTTCAACACCAATCTACATGGGGTAAATCCTTCGTATGTTCATGGGGTTGTATGGTGATCTTGAGATGTAATCGTTGAATCCTTGTTTTGATCATTGATCTATCATGTTCTTATGGCTATGTTCTTCATCTATCTTATGCCCTAGCTAGGCCTTGATCCTCGTATGGCTATGTTTGATCCTCGTAGCTCGGTAGCAGATTACCCCTGTTTGGTGACAGCTTGTGGGAGGGAAAACTGCTGAGCTTGGTTCATATTCATCGTTGTGATAGATTAGATCAGTTTCTTCACTGTTATACGATGCATCTACAAGTGACCCTAGACCCTATGAAATCCGTTCCTCATATCTTGTGCTCATCATTAATAGTTCTTGCTAATCTGGACTAGATTGATCTTCTAACCATACTAGATTAGATCCAATTCATATCTAAGTCTTTACCAACTCGATTAGTGCTTAGTTAAGCGTAATAACCCACTTGTTCCGTTGATTGATAACCTTGGGGGAGTACTCTCTTGAGTGAAGAGCTACAACTGATCCGTGCGCTTGCGGTGGATCTTGGTGCGCGTTCGTCGCGCCAACAAGCTTTTCTGGCGCCGTTGCCTGTGAACAAGCTAGTTATTTACGTTTAACTTTGTATTAATTTTGTTGGCCACTAACATTTAACTTTTTCTGTAGAAATCTTTTTGTTTTCTTTATTTTTCGTTGTCTAGATGTGATCTATCATCCAGCCCATTGGAGAACCGGAGAAATCATTGAGAGATTATGTTAGGCCATGAATAGAGGATCTCAAGATACAAAAATCAGATTCGACGCTCGAAGCCACCAAATATGAGATTAGTATGGAGATTATCAGGATGGCGGCTGCAAATCCATTCAGAGGGGTGGAGACGGATAACCCATATGGACACGTTGCGCGTTTCACGATGCTATGCAATACAATACAACAAGGTGGTGTTCCATTAGCTTGGTTCAGATGGAATCTTTTCCCTTATTCACTTGCAGATGAAGCAAAGAGATGGTATGTGCTCGCATCCTTCGAAGCAAGAGGAAATTTTAATCTATTGATGCAAAAGTTTTGCGGGAAATTCTTTCCCGTGAGCAAGGTGCAAGACTTGAGGAAGCAAGTGATCAATTTCAAGTAAGGAGAAGATGAGGGAATCGATCAAGCCTGGGATCGTTTCAACGGATTAATTGAGCAAGGACCAAAGCTTGGATTCACCGGTGACATATTATTGCATACTTCTTATTTTTCTCTAACCCTCGAGTGCATGCAATTTGTTCGTATGTGTTCAGGTGGAGATCTCATGGACAAAACACTCACGGAAGCTGCTCAAATCCTTCAGAGAATTAGTAAAGGAGCAGCCACACAAAGAGACTGGGAATCAAGGCTTTCTGGCAACGTAGAACAAGGAACTCGAGGAGAAGTACTTGCTGGAATTTTTAGAACCATGGCCCCGGAAGTGAAGAAAGAGGAACCAATCAAGGAATTAACAATGGAGAAGAAGAAAGAACCTTTATGCAATAAAGAAGGGTCATTCCGAAGTGATAAAAGTGACAAACCGGAGACATCGGAGGCCAGAAGTTTAGCAAATGCAAAATCTTTGCGAGAGTTTGAGCAAATGGATTGGATTCCTATAGACTTTGGAGAAATATTCAACAAAAGAAGGCCGTTTCCAAACCAAAAAGGTTCAGTGCGAGCTGTAGAAGTGGATTTTCTGCCAGATAAACACATAGGATACGTCATGGACAAGGAATCAGCAGGTGAAATCATTCAGAAATTATTCAAAGAAGAAGGAGAGGTGGATCCTGATTATGTTGCAGAAGTGAAGAGGATAATGGGAGCAAAACCAGAGTCTTCTCCCTTTGCATGCTTGGCCAAGATTTATGCAATAGAAGAAGAACACACGGAGGGAAGACCATTACCTACGCCACACATCAGCTGCATGATCAACGGAGAATTATTCTGCAATGCTTTATGCGACATCGGAGCACAAGTAAGTGTCATGTCTTCTAAAATTTACGATGAGCTTTATGACAAGACCTTAGACTTAACTCCAACTTCTACAAGATTGATTATGGGGGATGGTAGACCAATAAAACCTTTGGGTATGCTTAAAGATTTAGATGTTGCTATCTCTGGTAAATCAATTCCAACCGACTTTTTCGTGATCGATGTTTATAACAAAGAACATGATGATATAATTCTTGGTAGACCTTTTCTAAAGTTGGTTGATGTTGTTCTTGATGCTGGGAAGGGTAAAGTAACCATTAATCTTGATGGAACTAAATACACATACAACTTTCTACCCGCTTCCCGTATTCCTTCACCTCTCCTTCTTGACAACGAAGAGGTGGAGAGTATTTGCTTTGCTGAAAACCTTAGAGACCCACTTCAACGATCAATAGAGGGCAAGTCATTCGCCAACGAGCAAGATGAAGAGCTAGAAGAGGCAAAGGAAGCATTAGAACCACAAGATGGAAGTTGTGAAAGCAAGTTTGAGGAGATCGGAAATCTATTTCTAAGAACAAGAGGAGGTGCCTGATGTTGAGCTGAAGCCACTCCCTAAGGGATTGAAATATGCATTTCTGGGGAATGAGAAGACATATGCAGTGATCGTGAGCAAAGATTTGAGCTCAGAAGAAACGGAGAAGTTGCTGAATTTATTAAGAATACACAAGAAAGTAATTGGTTACAGTATCAAAGATTTGAAAGGCATTAGTACAGTATTTTGCACACACCGTATACAATTGGAAGATGAATATAAGCCAGTGGTTGAGCATCAGAGAAGACTAAGCCATGATATGCGTGAGGTTGTAAAGAAGGAGGCGATTAAGCTGTTGAACGCTGGAATCATCTATCCAATACCTAATAGCGAATGGGTGAGCCCTGTACATTGTGTACCAAAGAAAGGAGGACTGACAGTGGTGAAGAATGAGAAGAATGAATTAATTCCGCAACGAACTGTAACGGGATGGCGTATGTGTGTCGACTACAGGAAATTGAATAAAGCAACGAAGAAGGATCACTTCCCGTTGCCGTTCATCGATGATATGCTTGAGAGATTAGCTAAACATTCACATTTTTGCTATCTAGATGGGTTCTCTGGATTCTTTCAAATCCCCATACACCCAGCTGATCAGCATAAGACCACATTCACATGCCCGTATTGTACCTTCGCCTATAGAAGAATGCCTTTTGGTTTATGCAATGCACCGGCTTCATTCCAGAGGTGCATGATGGCTATATTTTCTGACTTTATTGAAGAAAATTATGGAGGTGTTCATGGATGACTTCTCAGTGCATGTCACAAGCTTTGAAGATTGTTTAGAAAATTTGGACAAAGTTCTAAAAAGATGCGGAGAGGTTGATCTTGTTCTTAATTGGGAAAAATGTCACTTTATGGTGAGACAAGGCATAGTCTTGGGTCATGTGATTTCTGAGAGAGGGATAGAGGTGGACAAAGCAAAGATTGAGACAGTTAAAAGACTACCACCTACAACTGATATTAAATCATTGAGAAGCTTTCTCGCACATCTGGATTTTACAGAAGATTCATTAGAGACTTTTCCAAGATCACCAAGCCATTGACACAACTTCTGCAGAAGGATGTGTCCTTTGATTTCAATGATGAATGCCTTAAAGCATTTAGAACTTTAGAAGAGTCACTCATAAGTGCCCCCATCATCCAACCTCCAGATTGGAGCCTCCCGTTCGAAATTATGTGTGATGCAAGCGACTATGCCGTTGGAGCTGTTCTTGGGCAAAGAAAAGAAGGGAAAGTATATGCAATTTATTATGCGAGTAAGACACTCAATGAAGCTCAAGTTAATTATGCTACTACTGAAAAAGAGTTGCTCGTTGTGGTATTTGCTTTCGAAAAATTCAGATCGTACATTGTTAATTCGAAAGTAATTGTCTACACTGATCATGCTGCAATCAAGTACCTTCTGACAAAGAAAGACGCTAAACCAAGATTGATTTGCTAGATTCTCTTGCTGCAGGAGTTTGATGTGGAAATCAGAGATAAGAAAGGCACGGAAAATGTTGTGGCTGATCACCTGTCAAGAATGAATCGAGACGATGACAAACTAGAACCTATTGAAGATAAAATGAGAGATGATCATTTATACAGAGTCTTTGATAGAAGCAACTGGATGGGAGACATTATACGTGCATTAAAAGGAATTCCATTAGATCATTTGGATAAAAATTCTAAAAGACGAGTGAATGCGGAAAAGAAAAAGTACTATTGGGACGCACCATACCTATACAGATATGGAGAAGATGGAGTGCTAAGAAGATGTGTACCAAAAGAAGAAAGAGAGGAAATATTGAGAAAGTGTCACACATGTGAGTATGGTGGACACTATGGGCACTTCATAACACAGGCAGCGGATTTTATTGGCCAAAGATGCATGAGGATGCAAAGAGGTATGTTGCAACTTGTCCTGAATGCTAGAGAATGGGAAATATATCATAGAGGAATGCGATGCCACTAAATTATAATTTGCAAATTGATTTATTCGATGTTTGGGGCATAGACTTCATGGGACCTTTCGTCAATTCACATGGATTCGAACACATCCTAGTGATGGTGGATTATGTGTCCAAGTGGGTGGAAGCACTCCCGTGTAGAAAAGCATCAACCGAGGAGTCAATTCATATGATAAAGACAGTTATATTCCCTCGATATGGAGTACCGAGAGTCTTGATAAGCGATGGAGGATCTCATTTCACTGGCAAGGACTTTGGCAAGTGTTTATCGAAGCTGGGGATTGAACATAGAGTTTCTACTGCATATCATCCTCAGACAAATGGCCAAGCAGAAACCTCAAATAAGCAAATAAAGGATATTCTCAAGAAGACAATGTTCAAAGGTGGAAAGGACTGGGCGAAGAAGTTAGACGGAGCATTATGGGCATACAGAACAGCGCATAAAACACCCATAGGTATGACCCCATATCAATTCGTTTATGGAAAAACATGTCATTTGCCCGTTGAATTAGAACACAAAGCATATTGGGCTATAAAAGAGATGAATCTTGATTTGGATGCTGCAAGAGTAAAGAGAAGAATTCAGATAAGTGAGCTTGAAGAGACAAGATTGAAGGATTATCATAGTGCAAGCATCTACAAAGAAAGAATGAAACATTGGTACTGATAAGCGTATACAAAGAAAAGAATTCAAAGAGGGAGACAAGGTGCTGCTTTTCAACTCGAGATTTAAATTGTTCGGTAAAGGAAAATTACAAAGCAAATGGGATGGACCGTACGTCGTACATTCGGGCGTCACCAACTGGAGCGGTGACGGATTATGGATATTAAAAGAGATCAATATGCGGCGAATGGACAGCGGTTGAAGGTTTATTTAGAGCCGGATATCGTCCCCCTTCATTACATTGACATCTATTCATTTGAAGATGACGCCGGACGTCAAGCCTAATGACGTTAAGCAAGGTACATTTGTTTATAGTTTGAGTTTTATTTTTGTTTTATTCTCTGTTTTGTTTCTGCGTAAAACCGACGAACCATAGGCTTAAATTTAAACAAGGTGGACCTCTTAAAAATTTGGGCAGCTCTGGGCTCAAGAAGAGCCCAGGCCGCGCGGCCCAGGCCCCTCTTGGCCGCGCGGCAAGGCGTGTTTTTGGCCCCGATCGATCTCCGTCAGCCCTAGTTTTGTTCGTTGGAGACTCTAGAAACCGCGTCTCGGATATTGGCAAGTTTAAACCAGGAAAGAATGAGCTTCTCGTCCAAGTCTTTTGGCACATAAATAGATGCGGTTTCTCCCTCGAAAAACCATCTCATTCCTTCCACGAAAACCCCCCTAAACGTGCATGCGAGCCATGACGAGCAGCAGGAGCCCGAGCTTGAAGACCGAAGGCGAGGCGGCGCCAGAGAAGCCCTGGCCGCGCGGCCAGAGCTCTCCAGGCGGCACGGCACAGCCCCCTCCCTTGGCTGCTATCGAGCTCCTTCGTCAGGAGGTGCGCCGGTGTGATCTACAGCCTGTCTTTGCGAGGAGGCAGCATATGCAGCCTCGGATGAGCGTGGGAGGACTCCGTCTGACCAAGCCTCTTGCTCCTTGCTACCCTATCATCGAGATCATCGACGATGAACCTAAGGAAGTGCCAGTGAACACGGTCATCATTCCTCCAAGGCGTTCCTTGCGTCTGCTCGGCAAGAGGAAGGACTACTCCGAAGAACCGCAAGACTTTGCTGGCGACAACGATTGGGAAGATGACCGTAGCCCTGGATCGTGGGGAGATGGGAAGGATGACAATGACAACTACGTGTGGGAGGAGCAGCCTGCTGAAAACGAAGAACAAGAGAACAATCAGGCTGGGCAAGGAGATAAAGGTAATGGTGAGCCCGATCCGTTCGCTCCGCATAATAATTGTTGTCCCGGATGCAGAAGGAACATACAAGAGCTATTTGCTGGACTTGATGGGTACATAGCATCAATCGAAGCATTCTACCATAGGCTGCAGGAGCTGGAGAAGCAGGTGGACGACGACTTCAAGTTCCTCAACCGAAACGTGAGGAAGTTGTTCGCTAGGGACGACAACAAGAAGAAGGGCGGCGGCAACGTCAAGTGCAACTGCGGGCGTCATCACTAGTAGTCCCATGAGCCTCGTGTTTCTCCTATTTTGTCTACGACGAGGACGTCGTAAGGTTTGAGCGTGGGGGGAGAGCGAGCTCATGTCGTGTCTTTTGTGAGAGTCAGTTTCGTCGGTGTGTGAGAATCAGTGAGGTTTATTTTTCTGTCAGGGTGCTAGTCGTGTGAGAGTCATGTTAAATTAGTGTGAGTCTTAAAAAAACCAAATAAAAAGTGTCTTGAATAATTGCTTGGATCGCGCGTTTTGCAAGTATTTTATTTTTGTTCTTATAACGATTTATCACGAGCAATGTCTAGAAATTTAAATCATGGTTGTGGTGCTTATTAAAGAATTTATTCTTGCTATACACATGCTTGATCTTGAGCGAGGACTTTGATTTTTGCTTAGCACATGCAAGTAACACTTAAATTGGAGAAGATTTTGTCTAAATAAAATCTAGAAAAACCTTGCACAAAGAATGACTATATGATTTTCCATGTCGAGAGAAATTCCTATCCTACCAAGGCTTTAAATTCAGTATTATTCGTTCCACCATAATCCAAGATAATGTGATGCATTTAGTTAGGATTTTTCTCTCTTGGGAGTTTTAGTTTTGAGCAATGATCATGTCCTTGTTCTCAACTCTTCATGCTAGCCTCGACATTATTCGGTAATGAGAGTTCTTCATTAGAACAATCATATGATCTACCGGACTCCAAAACCCGAACCAAAATTCTTTATTTTATATCTATCCCTTGAACACAACCTAAAAATATGAGGATATATTCTGTTTCTGGGCAAGATCTAAGGAACACAGACTCTGGAAAATATTTGGAAGACGTGCGTAAAAGATGAGACGCAACCGGGCCAGAAAAGGGCCTGGCCGCGCCGCCCGGAGGGCCTCTGGCCGGCCGGCCAGGGGTGTTCCTGGGTCCCCTAGGGCTGCAAAAAAATTGTGGAGTTGTTATGTATATTTGTTATCTCGTATGCAAAGTATTGGGTTCAGAGGATGTTCGGAAAAGAGTTGTAAATTCAGAGAAAGAAGAAAAAGAAAAAGAAAGAAAGAAAAGAAAGAAAAATATGAAAGAAAATATAAGAAAAAATATAATAAATTAAGGAGGGACTGTTCTACAGATTGGAGATCATTTGAAGTGCAAGAGAAGACTGCCCTTTTCATCAAAGATATATCCTCAATTCCAACCATGTGCAATCCGACGATGAGGAAGACATTAGTGCTCAAAGTCATTTATTTTATTTGCCCTTGCACATGTCCACTCTTCTATATCTTCTTATCCTTGAACCCCTCACATTATGGTTATACTCTCATGATCATTGGCTCGGAAGGTGAACACCATTAGAGGATTTTCTTAGCTTGATAATATTTGCATTAGCTTGGTTAGCCTTTCCTATAGCTCCACTATATTGAGAGAATTTTGAGAGGAAAGGATTTGAAAAACAAGATAGGAATAGCCAATTTATAAATGAGAGACTTGTGAGGACTTGGAAAAGAATATTGGTCTAACTCTTATTGCAGGATGATTTGTTTTTGATTAAAAAGAAGAAAAACCCTCCAAGGAAAGTAAGAAAGTGATGTGCTGGTAAGCTTCGAGTTCTTTAGCGAAAGGAAAAAAGCTGTGGGGATGATTTGGCTTGAGTAAACGATTGAACGCCCATGCTTTGATTATCTTTGCTACTCCGCTAATATTTTGTTTAAAGGACTTGAATGATTTCGCTTGCATCATGTGTAAAGATTAAACTCAAGATCGTTTGCAACCCGTTTAAGACGTTTGACTTGCTTGAGGACGAGCAAGAGCTAAGCGAGGGGGGATTGTTGGCGCTATTAAATGACACCCTTTTAGTGTTGTTTATACATCAATTTCATGCTTATTATAATGCTAACCCCGCCACTTGGCACTGAAATAACCCCGTTTCCACATGTGTCTTGTATTTTGGAGTATATTGTGATTTTGTAGGAAACTCGACACATTTGGGCTAGTTCTGGTGATTGGACGATGGGCTTAAAGCATACACAGGCTGATGACGTGGAGAAGGATCAACACGCGAAAGATGAAGTGGATCAGGGCCAGAAAGGGCCCTGGCCGCGCGGCCCAAGGACCCCCTCGCCGCGCGGCCCAGCCCATTTTTGGGTCCATTCATGCTCCCATTTCTTCGAGGCTAAGCATTCGTCAACCCTAGCCTATATATGTGCCGCCATTCGCCAGAGAAAAGGAGAGTCGCACCAGAGGAGACGAAGACATCAAGCAACCACCAGGGATTGATCAAGATCCAATCTAGAAGCCATCCACATGGAGGAAGCGGAGCTGGGAACCCTAGCGGAAACACCGGTGACCCTAGAGGACAGCAAGGAGATCGTCTTCACAAGGAGTTTACCACCATGATTAGCGCTTCAACACCAATCTACATGAGGTAAATCCTTCGTATGTTCATGAGGTTGTATGGTGATGTTGAGATGTAATCGTTGAATCCTTGTTTTGATCATTGATTTATCATGTTCTTATGGCTATTGTCGGGGATATACCCCCCGGGTACCACACAGAAGGGAGAAGTCGGACTCCTACTAGGAATCTACCCTGTAATCCTACTAGGACACCAACAATTGTAACCGACTAGTTCCCCACCCCCTGGGATATATAATGGAGGGCAGGGGTGCCTAGATCGGTAGGAGAAGATAGAGAAGAAAAAGGGTACTGACCAATCAATCTACAATCCACACAATACAACACCCCCAAAACAGGATGTAGGGTATTACGTCGAGTCGACGGCCCGAACCTATATAAACCCTTGTGTCTGTCCATCCTAACCATCTTGCTTCCGATCTTTGCGATCTTCCCTACATACAAATCACTTCTGTGGGCTACCCCGTGGAAGACTGCCGGAGAATATATCACCGACAGTGGCGCGCCAGGTAGGGGATATCGCCGAGATCAATCTGGTGAGCCTGATGGATCGCGTCAAGATCTTGGACAGCTGCAACCTCCCGAACGTCGACGGATTCGAGATCCAGTTCGGGAGCACCACCGCCGCCTCGGATCGCCAGGAGGCAGAAGCTACAACTGCCACGGAGAACTTCTCTCTGGCGCAAGGCTCGGCTCGTCCTGAAACAACTCGAAACGGGTCATATACGGTTAATAACTAGTCGGAATCAACTCCGGCTAGTCGGCTTCATCAACAAACGACTACGAATCAAGCTAAGTCATGTTTCTAATAAACATCGCCTTTTAAATTCGCACGACTGCCACGACAGATCGGCGTCATACACCCTGTGGGCTCATACATTGCACAATGTTGCAAATCATTTTCATCCAATTTCTTCTACTCAAATTATTTCCCTCGCACCACGCACATAAAGTACGAGTGGAACAAACCTTAAACCGTGGGGGAAAGTACTCACCAAGTCAAAGCTCTACACGCACGATAATGCTCTGCGGCATGAGACTGAGACCAACGAGGCTAATCTGCTCCGTAACAGGTCAACCACTCGGAAATTAAGGCCAGCGAAGGGGGAAGGGAGTAGCACATACATATGCATTATTACATATGCATCATCACTGCAACGAATTTTGTTTCGAGATGATATTTTTTATTATATCATATACTATCCAATCTTCGTGTTTATATTGCAGGATCCAAGTTAGGACGGCCAAGCCTATTTCTACGCTCGGAGGTTGGATCGAACGGCT
The DNA here is from genome assembly GCA_015476505.1 of Urochloa ruziziensis. NCBI lineage: Eukaryota > Viridiplantae > Streptophyta > Magnoliopsida > Poales > Poaceae > Urochloa > Urochloa ruziziensis. Next base: position 34,801,089 of record CM027123.1, on the reverse strand, counting down.
AGGACCGCTTCACGAGGATCAAATGAGTGCTCACATGAGTCGGCACTTGGATAATATTGAAGACCCGAGTGCTCACAATAGTCGGCACTAGGATATTGTTGAAGGTCCGAGTGCTCACAAGAGTCGGCACTTGGATATTATTGATGGCCGAGTGCTCACGTGTGTCGGCGCTCAGATATCATCAAGGCCTGAGTGCTTGCAATCGTTGGCACTCGGATGTTATCATCAACCCAGTACTCACACTAGTCGGCGTTTGGATTGCGTGATGGGGTGTCACGAAGCTCTTTTTGGAGTCTCGCCCAACTTATTCTAAGTCGCACGAGTCTCGGGGGCTACACCCTGTGGGTGCACCTAGTCGGTGCACACCATTAGACATTTCAAGACGAAGGATCAAGATCAAGACTATTGGACCCTCGAGCAGACTATTCTACTCTACTCAAGGCTCGGGGGCTAAGTGTATACACTTCACCTTCAGTGAGGTGTAGAAGAAAGACTTTGAAGAAATTTTTGGGGAACGTCTGAGGTATCACTCGGATCTTTCTCAAAACCACTCGGATGATTGGAGAAATCACTCGGATGATGTTGCTGCTGCGAGGCACTAGGATCAAGTTAAAACCACTCGGCGAGAAGATACATATGACAAGAAGATATAAAGACCTCATAGAAGACTAGAAGACCCTCGAACTGATTAAACTAATCAGTACGAGGCTCGGGGGCTACTGTCGGGGATATACCCCCCGGGTACCACACAGAAGGGAGAAGTCGGACTCCTACTAGGAATCTACCCTGTAATCCTACTAGGACACCAACAATTGTACCGACTAGTTCCCCGCCCCCTGGGATATATAATGGAGGGCAGGGGTGCCTAGATCGGTAGGAGAAGATAGAGAAGAAAAAGGATACTGACCAATCAATCTACAATCCACACAATACAACACCCCCAAAACAGGACGTAGGGTATTACGTCGAGTCGACGGCCCGAACCTGTATAAACCCTTGTGTCTGTCCATCCTAACCATCTTGCTTCCGATCTTTGCGATCTTCCCTACATACAAATCACTTCCGTGGGCTACCCCGTGGAAGACTGCCAGAGAATATATCACCGACAGCTATGTTCTTCATCTATCTTATGCCCTAGCTAGGCCTTGATTTGGTTTGCACAATTGCTCTGCTCACCTTAGATCGTTTATCCATGAGTTTGATCCTCGTAGCTCGGTAGCAGATTACCCCTGTTTGGTGACAGCTTGTGGGAGGGAAAACTGCTGAGCTTTGTTCATATTCATCGTTGTGATAGATTAGATCAGTTTCTTCACGTTATACGATGCATCTACAAGTGACCCTAGACCCTATGAACATCCGTTCCTCATATCTTGTGCTCATCATTAACAGTTCTTGCTAATCTGGACTAGATTGATCTTCTAACCATACTAGATGAGATCCAATTCATATCTAAGTCTTTACCAACTCGATTAGTGCTTAGTTAAGCGTAATAACCCACTTGTTTCGTGGATTGATAACCTTGGGGGAGTACTCTCTTGAGGGAAGAGCTACAACTGATCCAGTGCGCTTGCGGTGGATCTTAGTGCGCATTCAGCGCACCAACAGCGCCCAAACTCGCGGGCCACGCTTCTTGTAGGCGATGGAGGTGAAAAACTAGAAGAAACCGTGCAGAACCGGGCAAAACCGAGGCCAAACCTTAAAGATTTTCAAACGTTGGCCATTAACCTTAAAGATGTTCCCGCTATTATCTTGAAGTGTAACGGCTCCATGAGAAGATGCATTGATGACACTATAGGGGCCGTCCCACTTGCTTCTAAGTTTACCCCTACCAAAAAGTTTAACGCGGGAGTTAAAGATGAGTACCTTATCACCTGGTTTAAATTCCTTTATCTTGATGCGCTTATCATGCCACCACTTGGTTCTCTCCTTGTAAATTTTCGAGCTATGATAAGCATTCTCCCTCCATTCTTCTAGTTCAGCAAGTTGGATTTTTCTTTTAATTCCTGCTATTGAGAGATCCATATTCCATCTCTTGATTGCACAATGAGCCTTAAATTCCAACTCAACTGGCAAGTGGCATGTTTTCCCGTATACCAATTGGTACGGGGTCATCCCAATTGGTGTCTTATAGGCCGTCCGATAAGCCCATAGAGCTTCAGGTAAGTTGTCCTTCCATGCCTTACCCATCTCATTAACGGTCTTTTTAAGATGTTCTTGATTTGCTTATTGGAAGTCTCTGCTTGATCACTTGTTTGAGGGTGATATGGGGTGGCTATCCGATGGTTGACTCGCAAACTGGCAAGGTACATTCGAAAGATGTTATCAATGAAATTTGATCCTCCATCACTGATCACAACCCTTGGAGTGCCAAAACGGGGAAAGATAATCTCATGGAACATTCGTTTGGCACTCTTAGAGTCGGCTGCTGTTGGTGGTCGTTACGATACGGTTTCACCACCAACATTCCGTCACATTTCAGGCTCATCTTGCTCATAACAAAGTAAAACTGATTATTTCTAATGAGTTCCACAAGTTTTGTATAATTTGTGAGTGCAGGAGCAAGCAAGCAAAAGCTGAGCCATGTTTGACACAAAGCCAGGCCGGCCGGCCTATGCCAGGCCGGCCGGCCCACTTCTGTGGCCATTTGCCACGTCCTTGATCCAGATGATCACAAACACAAGTCAGATGATCATGAGACGTGAGATCAATGTCAGTTTGATCCAAAGAACCGAAAGGCCTAAGCTACATTTGCATGGATTGAAGGGCCCACCAACATGGGATTCTCGGACAGCTTCAATCCAACGCAACCGTTACCGACCTCAGGGTGCAATCCAGAGCGTCCCTGAAGAAGGCGGTGCCACTGGGCAGCAAGGCCAGGCCGATCGGCCTGGCCTAGGCCGGCCGGCCTCCCCCAGAGGCCGCCACCTGTCCCCCTTCGCGTGGCAGTTAAGCAGAGTGTTAGCTTACACTTGACGCCTGCAACCGCCCCTGGAAGCTATAAAAGGGACCCTCCTTCACCTTGAGAAATCATCCATCAAATCATCCAAAGGAGAGAAGAGTAGCTTAGTGAGTTTGAGTTCTCATCTTTAGAGTAGAGTAGGGAGAGAGTGGGTGAGTTGCTCGGGTGACAGCCGAGCTTTGTAGAGAGAGTCCGGGATTTCTCTCTCGGTCTCGTCTCAACATTTCCGCCCCCGAGGAATATATTCAAGAGTTATCTTCAGTAAGTCCTCGGTCTCTTGTCTTTAGTACTTCGCTAGTTTACAACTTACTTTCAGCAAGTTATCATATTTATCTTTGATCTGCGGGTACCTGAGTCTGCGCGAGTGACAAGCGACTCTTGTTTGGGGTTTCCTCTATAGCCCTTCGTGTTGGGTGGAGGTCAGTGACTGAAAGCTTAGGCGTGGTGCCTGTGCTGGCTAGTCATCTCAGGTTGTGTTGCACCCCACGGAACTGCAGTGGTAGGCGGCAGGTGGTGACAGCCCTGTCCGTCCTTTGTACTCCACCACGTTCGGGTGTACTCATAACAGTAGTGCTGAGCCCGGAAGAACCCCTCTCTCACCCCGTTCTGAGTTCTTCCCGTTCTAGCCGTCGAAGCAGATCAGGTTAGGTATCGATAGTTTGTCTGGGGTAACGAGTAGCTAACTAAAGTCAAGCTCTCTACCCATTTATCCTTTTTCTCCTTGGTGGATCCGGTTAGAAAAGTTCTAGGCTAGTCGCGTCTACCGTTCCTTGGATTCGATATCCAGGTTCTTACTCCCCTGGTGAAAGGCTACATCGGACTCCGTGCGCTTGCGGATTTTAGTTAGGCTAAGGAGTGCCAACAAGCTTTTCTGGCGCCGTTGCCGGGGAACGGTAGCAACACTAGTGTAGGATCTTTTTAGCCGTACACTTTTACACCCATAACCATCTACCACATGGAGTTTTCTCCTAGTTACCCGACGGTTCCATCTAGCGAGTATTTGGAACCGCCTTCATCTTGCCACCCCATAGCACCTCATGGCTTCGAGATCCGTCCCAGTCTCGTTGCCATGGTTCGTGCACAGTCTTTCGGTGGAACGAAGGACGAAAGTCCCTATGCTCACTTGCAGGTTTTCGAGGAGAATTGCTCTCTTCTGATTATACCCGGCATAAACCAAGACACTATACGATGGAAACTTTTCCCATTTTCTCTGATGGGAAATGCAAAATGTTGGTACGACCGGACTGCAAGGGGATTTAGCGGAGATTGGATCAAGTTGAAGGACGAGTTTTGTCTGTTCTTTTACCCTGTCTCCAAGATCTTAAAACTCAGAGTTGAGTTGATGACATATCAGCAAGGCAATGAGTCACTTGGAGCCACGTGGGAGCGGTTCATAAAATTGGCCAACTCAGGGCCACCGCATAACATTCCAGAGGAAATGCTTATGCAGCATTTTGTTGGTGCATTGAAGCCGGAGAGTGCACAGTTCTTGAACATCACCTCCGCAGGGTCAGTACTATACAAGACAGTGGATGAGGTACGAGAAATCTTGGAAAAGGTTCTCAACTCTACCGAGTACACTGGCGTCTTCGACGACCCACCAACACCACCGACAACCCCCACAGACAAACAGCCACTACTCGCCCTCACATTCGATCCGCCTCCTCCGATCATAGAGGAAGTGCTTGAACACCCCAAGTCCTCAGACCATGAAAATATTCTTGACGATCTGCCGCACTTCATTCCCGAGCTCTTTACAGAAGAAGAGTACTTGGAGATTGGCAATACATCACGTATGCCCATGGAACAAGTGTGCGCAAGTTCAAGGTCTAAGGCGTTCATTCCAGAAGCCGTACCGCAGATCGAGGGTTTATCTGCGATCATGAGCAAGGAATGGACGGAGAAATTGAAAGTTGCGAAGACATCATCCGAATTACCCGCAACTTCAGAGTACTCCATTGCGCTATTGAGGGAACTGACTCTCAGGAAGTTGCCTACGACCCGAAGGTCGGGAGTAATATCATATCAAGTGCACTCGCATCACAAGTGCAACCAGACGAACCCCGGTCCTTCTCCCGTAAGCACCTCAAGTGGATCGACGGCCAAATGATGGAATGCAGAGGAATCATCCGTGTTGTGCCCGTACACATGGGACGCAACAGGATTTTCCTAGACTTCCACATTTTCGATATCCCTAGAGGTGACAACTTCTTCCTGATCGGACAGCCAATAGAGCACCTTGCCAACCCGAACCATGATCGAGCCACGATACAGTTCAAGGTTGGTAAAGAGATCATCCCGGTCAGCCTTGTGCGGTCAGTGAACACTATCGCAGAGGCCCGATCCTGAGACAGACCCAGTGGAGAAAGCAGTTAGCTCCGCTCAAGAAGAGCAAGCTCAGTCCTCACAGGCTGAAGAGGCTAACCATTTCATCCAAGAGGCAGAAACGGACGGTTTTATGAAACTCGACGAGGAAGAAAAGCCACAACACCCCCCTCCTGAGTTGAAGCCGCTGCCTCCTGGACTTAGATACGCTTTCCTCCACAATGACCGACGCTCGCCAGTCGTCATCAGTGACAAACTGACAGAGAATGAGACTCGGCAGCTTATCACAGTCCTAGAGAAGCACCGGTCTGTCTTCGGGTATTCTCTACAGGACTTGAAGGGGATCAACCCCAGCTTATGCACCCATCGCATACCTATGGAGCCGGACCATACGCCGTCTAGAGAACATCAACGACGGCTGAATGATGCGATGAGGGAGGTAGTCAAGAAAGAAGTATTGAAGCTTCTGCACGCGGGTATAATCTACCCCGTACAAGACAGTGAATGGGTCAGCCCAGTTCAAGTTGTGCCGAAGAAGGGTGGAATGACAGTTATCCAGAACGAGAAGAATGAACTTATCCCTCAGAGGACCGTTACTGGATGGAGGATGTGTATCGATTACAGGAAGCTTAACAAAGCTACCCGTAAAGATCACTTTCCTCTCCCCTTCATCGACGAGATGCTTGAGCGGTTGGCAAACCACTCATTTTTCTGCTTCCTTGATGGATACTCTGGTTATCATCAAATTCCTATTCATCCTGATGACCAGAGCAAGACTACCTTCACCTGCCCCTACGGAACATTCGCCTAGCCGGCGGATGTCTTTCGGCCTATGCAATGCACCTGCTTCATTTCAGCGGTGTATGATGGCGATATTCTCTGACCTGATCGAACAGATCATGGAAGTATTCATGGATGACTTTACCGTCTATGGTAAAACCTTCGACAACTGTCTTGAGCACTTGGAAAGAGTCCTCAAGAGGTGCGAAGAGCATCACCTTATCCTAAATTGGGAAAAGTGCCACTTCATGGTCAGAGAAGGAATTGTGCTGGGACACAAGGTGTCAGAAAGAGGAATAGAAGTTAACAAGGCAAAAATAGAAGTTATCGAGCAACTACCACCCCCGACGAATGTCAAGGGTGTGCGAAGTTTTCTGGGTCATGCTGGCTTTTACCGAAGATTCATCAAAGATTTCTCCCGGGTAGCCAGACCTCTTACAAGCCTCCTGGCTAAAGAAGCACCCTTCAACTTCGACGATGATTGCCTTCTCGCCTTCTACACCCTCAAGAAGGCACTTATCTCAGCTCCCATCATACAACCGCCCGATTGGAATCTTCCATTCGAGATCATGTGCGACGCTAGCGACTATGCAGTCGGGGCAGTTCTCGGTCAATGCAAGGATAAACAGCATTACACTATATCTTATGCAAGCAAGACATTGACCGGAGCTCAGTTGAATTATGCGACAACAGAGAAGGAACTCCTGGCAGTGGTGTTTGCCATGGACAAGTTCAGATCTTACTTGGTTGGTGCCAAGGTGATAGTATACATAGACCATGCTGCACTGAAGTACCTCTTGACCAAGAAAGATGACAAGCCACGACTCATCCGTTGGATTCTGCTCCTTCAAGAGTTTGATTTAGAAATACGAGACAAGAAGGGGACAGATAATTGTGTGGCAGATCATCTCTCAAGAATGTAGGTTCAAGGGTCGGATCTTCCGATCAATGACTATCTCAGAGATGATACTCTCCTAAAGGTCACCACATCCAGTCCATGGTACGCAAACTTGGTAAACTTCATGGTGACTGGATATGTGCCTCCAGGAGAAGACAAAAAGAAGTTAATCTACCTCAGCAGATTTCACCTTTGGGATGACCCCTATCTGTTCAAGGTTTGTGCTGACGGATTACTCCGACGATGCATCCCTCATGAGGAAACACATAAGATCCTTGATCGTTGCCATTCATCACCGTACGGAGGACACTACGGAATTTTCCGAACCCATGCAAAGGTCTGGCAGAGTGGATTCTTCTGGCCAACCATGTATGGAGACGCTAAGGAATTCGTACGGAGATGTGCCAGGTGTCAGAGACACGGGAATATCAACGCCCGTGATGCTATGCCACTGCAAAATAACCTTCAGTTGGAGATTTTCGACGTGTGGGGGATAGACTTTATGGGTCCTTTCCCTGCATCCGAGCAGTGTGAATATATCCTGGTGGCAGTCGACTATGTTTCCAAATGGGTGGAGGCACTTCCATGCACGGCAGCCGACTCGAAACATTCAAGGAAGATGTTCGAAGAGATCATCTTTCCCCGTTTTGGAGTACCCCGAGTCGTGATCAGTGATGGAGGATCACACTTCATCGACAAGACGTTCCGGAAGTGCCTAAGCGATTTAGGAGTAGACCACCGAGTGGCTACACCTTATCACCCCCAGACCAGCGGGCAAGCAGAAATATCAAACAAACAAATCAAGAACATTCTGCAAAAGACGGTCAATGCAATGGGGACAGGGTGGAAGCGAAAATTACCGGAAGCACTTTGGGCATATAGAACAGCGTTCAAAACACCGATAGGGATGACTCCCTACCAGCTGGTATATGGCAAGACATGCCACTTACCGGTTGAGCTAGAATTCAAGTCCCATTGGGCGATCAAGAGGTGGAACATGGATCTCCAGACGGCCGGACTCAAAAGAAGAATGCAATTGGCCGAACTGGATGAATGGAGGGAAAAGGCCTACCACAACGCCAAGCTATATAAAGAAAGAACAAAGAGATGGCATGACAAGCGCATCAAGATCAAGCATTTCAAAGCGGGAGATCAGGTATTACTCTTTAACTCCCGTATTCGCTTGTTTGGTCATGGTAAGCTTGGAAGTAAGTGGGAAGGTCCTTTTAGAGTCTTAGATGCCGCCGATCATGGCGCGATAACCCTCCAGGATAATGACGGAAATACTTTCAAGGCCAATGGCCAAAGATTGCAAATATTTCTCGAATCCGAAATGCCGGAGCTCAGAGAGATGGACGTCTACGAGCTAACCGAGATACCTAGTCCAGGTCCGGGCGGGACCTAAAAATGGCCCTTATCTAGGATAGATTTCCCTTTTCTATTTTTCTTTTCCTTTTCTTAAACTCTTTCTAGCCAAACCATAAAGACTTTCTGGTAGAAGAGCAAAGGAAGCATGCACGAAAAATTTCATGGGCTCTCGGGACAAGGCCAGGCCGGCCGGCCTCACCCAGGCCGACCGGCCCAGCCAGGCCGGCCGGCCCCACCCAGGCCGACCGGCCCAGCACCGGCTCGACTCGAGACGCTCCTCATTTGAATGAGTCTAGCTGCTATCCTTTCCGAGAATTCGTGGGGTTTCGAAGGGAGGAGCGTCGTTTTAAAACGAAAGGCCCCCGCTCTTCTTCTCCCTCAGAACTCTCGAGCCTCCTTCTCCAGAAACGTCCCTTCCTTTGAGAGATCTCAGCCATGGCCTCGCAATCCAGCCACCAAGACTCCAACTCGGCCTCTCACGGCAGCCGTTCCCCGTCCGAGTCCTTGAAAGGGACACCGGGCTCCTCCAACTCCAGCAGCGTCCGAATCAGTTGAGAGGGCGGCATTCGTCGACGTCGTCGCCGCGCAGCCGGAGGCCCGGCGGCCACTCTCCCAGGCCGATCGGCCTGGGGCAGGCCGGCCGGCCTCCCCTCGCCGCCTCTCTGGCTCGCCTTTGGGCAGAGCCTCCCTCCGTGATCCTCAGGAGGAGGGTCAGGGGAGTTCGCAGCCCAAGACGCCCCGAAGGCCAACTACGGGACTTTTGTCCTCGAAGAAGGCCATCGGGAAGCGCCCCGTCTCCTCGCCGCTCAAGAAGGAGATCGTGCTGCTCTTCATCTCCACCTCGCCGGGGTACTCACCGCAGTACACCCCGGGAAGTCCTAGCCCTCCACGCCGGGAAGGGCCGGGCATCGGGAAGGGGCTTTTCTTAGCCCCTAAGAAGCCCGACGAGGGGAGGAAGCAGTTTCATGACGCCCCCTCCGATCCAAGGACCTCCCGGACAGATGGAGTGGTCCGACGAGGAGGAGGAGGAGGACATAGAGGAGCTGAGGAGGAAGCTCGCCGCGCTGCAGCTAAGGATCAACAACATGGATGAGCGCGTGGCGGAGGCGGTGATCGGGCAAATGGAGGCCGATGACAAGATCGAGATCCTTCAGCAAGGCGATGGCCTCTAAGGTCAAGCGCCTCGCGAAGGCAACCGGCAATGAACACCTCTACCGCCCGAAGGAGGAGTAGTTAGGACTAGAATTAGTTTAGACTTCTGGGTGCAAGTTTAGATTTCCCTTTTGATTTCTTTCATTCAATTTTCCCTTGTATGCAGCACCCCCACATTTGTTTTCCGTAAGTTTGAATAAAATAAATTGATTTATTTGAAAGAAGAGGCTCATATATAAAAGAAAAGAATAAAATGAATGGTTGGTGCACACTTGTGTGCCAACCAAACCCTCGGACTGATTTTTCAGTGAAGCACGCAGAAAAAACTGATGTACAGGAGCTGTACTGGTCACTGGCCAAGGCACGACCAAACCTGGCACAATGCCAGGCCGGCCGGCCTAGGCCAGGCTGGCCGGACCCCTGCTGAAGCCGTTCAAGGAGATCCCGTGCCCACTGCGTAATCTCGCGTCACATGAACGAGGAACCTGAATCGGAACGTTTGGCTGCAAGGCCAGGCCGGCCGGCCTCTACTGGGCCGATCGGCCTGGGCCTGTGGCCAACGTCGTCAACTCGACTCCAGGACATGGTTTGTGACCCCTACATTTGATCCCTTCGTGATTTTGATCCAAATAAAATTCCTGGCTAAATAATGTTAAAACTTGATCAAAATTCATGAAAGTGAACCCCTATGCATGACACCTTGGATACACTTGTGATATTTCATGAGAATGTATTTCATTGCCTTGGAACTTTCATTAGGATTGCTTGATTCTCATTAATTGATTCTTATGATATAATGGTTTGAGAAGTTGAGCCATCCGATTCAAGGTTTTGGAGATTGTTTTTGAAAATAAAACTTAAGGCAACCCTTGTTATCATCAACTTGAAATGTCCTATCCAGAGCCATATACCAAGTTCAAGTTGAAACTTCTACATAGCTACCTTCTAAATTTTGAGCTTGCTCGAATTACTTGCCTTCACGTTCGTGCTATCTTGTTCATCATGGCCATACACGTACACGAGCATCAATAAAGTCCAAATTGTCGAAAGCTCCTCATCCCCCTGAAAAAAAAGAAAAAAAGAGATGATGAAGAAAGGAATGATACACTCCTTATCTTCAGAAGAAAAAAAAAAGAGAAAGAGAAAGGGGAAAGATGAAAGATGCTTGAACAAGGACTCAATCATCAAAGTACACATGCACTTGGCCAAGATGTATGAGTAGTGGGAATGATTAGACAAGTTCTTCGATCTCGCAAAATAAATAAAGAAGAGTGAGCAACATCTCCAAAACTCCACCATATAACATAGAGAGGCTTGATTCTAAGCCCAGGTGAGGATCTAAACACTATGAGTGATTGAGAGATGTTGAGAAATAACAAGGGAATGCCTCGTTTTCTTTATAAAATTATCAAAAACTCCAAATGCCAAGAGGAAGAAGTGCTCGACCAATCAATGAGTTGTTCTAAGACTCAATTGATGAAGATGAGGGTGTTAGCCACCAGAATCCAAGGTATGAAAGAAAACTCAGAAATATGACTTGTGTATACCTTGAGCTCATGACCCTGACCTTGCGAAAGTCCCGATGATTTAATTTCTTTGCTAAGGGACTAGCAAAGTTCAGGTAGGGGGCGTGTTGGTGGTCGTTACGATACGGTTTCACCACCAACATTCCGTCACATTTCAGGCTCATCTTGCTCATAACAAAGTAAAACTGATTATTTCTAATGAGTTCCACAAGTTTTGTATAATTTGTGAGTGCAGGAGCAAGCAAGCAAAAGCTGAGCCATGTTTGACACAAAGCCAGGCCGGCCGGCCTATGCCAGGCCGGCCGGCCCCCTTCTGTGGCCATTTGCCACGTCCTTGATCCAGATGATCACAAACACAAGTCAGATGATCATGAGACGTGAGATCAACGTCGGTTTGATCCAAAGAACCGAAAGGCCTAAGCTACATTTGCATGGATTGAAGGGCCCACCAACATGGGATTCTCGGACAGCTTCAATCCAACGCAACCGTTACCAACCTCAGGGTGCAATCCAGAGCGTCCCTGAAGAAGGCGGTGCCACTGGGCAGCAAGGCCAGGCCGATCGGCCTGGCCTAGGCCGGCCGGCCTCCCCCAGAGGCCGCCACCTGTCCCCTTCGCGTGGCAGTTAAGCAGAGTGTTAGCTTACACTTGACGCCTGCAACCGCCCCTGGAAGCTATAAAAGGGACACTCCTTCACCTTGAGAAATCATCCATCAAATCATCCAAAGGAGAGAAGAGTAGCTTAGTGAGTTTAAGTTCTCATCTTTAGAGTAGAGTAGGGAGAGAGTGGGTGAGTTGCTCGGGTGACAGCCGAGCTTTGTAGAGAGAGTCGGGATTTCTCTCTCGGTCTCGTCTCAACATTTCTGCCCCCGAGGAATATATTCAAGAGTTATCCTTCAGTAAGTCCTCGGTCTCTTGTCTTTAGTACTTCGCTAGTTTACCACTTACTTTCAGCAAGTTATCATATTTATCTTTGATCTGCGGGTACCTGAGTCTGCGCGAGTGACAGCGACTCTTGTTTGGGGTTTCCTCTATAGCCCTTCGCGTTGGGTGGAGGTCAGTGACTGAAAGCTTAGGCGTGGTGCCTGTGCTGGCTAGTCATCTCAGGTTGTGTTGCACCCCACGGAACTGCAGTGGTAGGCGGCAGGTGGTGACAGCCCTGTCCGTCCTTTGTACTCCACCACGTTCAGGTGTACTCATAACAGTAGTGCTGAGCCCGGAAGAACCCCTCTCTCACCCCGTTCTGAGTTCTTCCCGTTCTAGCCGTCGAAGCAGATCAGGTTAGGTATCGATAGTTTGTCTGGGGTAACGAGTAGCTAACTAAAGTCAAGCGCTCTACCCATTTATCCTTTTTCTCCTTGGTGGATCCGGTTAGAAAAGTTCTAGGCTAGTCGCGTCTACCGTTCCTTGGATTCGATATCCAGGTTCTTACTCCCCTGGTGAAAGGCTACATCGGACTCCGTGCGCTTGCGGATTTTAGTTAGGCTAAGGAGTGCCAACAGCTGCTCGGCATGGCATGGCTTCAACCCACTTGGACACGTAATCCACTGCCACCATATGTATTCGTAGTCTCCAGATCTAGGGAATGGGCCCATAAAGTCTATCCCCCATACGTCAAATATTTCCACTTGGAGATTGTTGGTGAGTGGCATAGCGTCCCTTGCATTGATATTTCCATGCTTCTGGCACCTTGCACATCTCCTGACAAACTCTCGCGCATCCTTATGCATGGTTGGCCAAAAGAACCCACTTTGCCACACCTTAGCATGTGTCCGGAAAGATCCATAATGACCTCTGTGTGGTGATGCATGGCACCATTCCAAAATCTTGTTGGCTTCGCATGCTGGCACACATCGCCTTAAGAGTCCATCAGAACATAGTCGGAATAGGTACGGGTCATCCCATAGGTGAATTCGGCTATCATATGCGAGCTTCTTCCTGCTTTGTCCCGGAGGAACATATCCAGAAACAATAAAGTTCACTATGTTGGCGTACCAGGGTCTGAAGTGGTTATCTTGAGGAGGGTGTCATCTCGTAGGTAGTCATTGATGGGCATTGACTCTCCTTGAACTTGCAGCCGCGATAGGTGGTCAGCCACCAAATTTTCTACACATTTCTTGTCCCGAATCTCAAGATCAAATTCTTGGAGTAGAAGTATCCAACGAATAAGCCTTGGTTCTGCATCCTTCTTGGTGAGAAGATATTTGAGCGCAGCATGGTCTGTGTAGATGATGACTTTTGCCCCCACAAAGTAGGATCGAAACTTATCGATAGCGAATACCATTGCCAGAAGTTCCTTTTCCGTGGTTGCATAGTTCAGCTGGGCACCTGTCAAAGTTTCACTAGCATAGCAAATAGATGGCACTTATTGGCTTGCCCCAGGACTGCGCCTACGGCAAAGTCACTCGCATCGCACATGATCTCAAATGGGAGAGCCCAATCCGGAGGTTGTATGATAGGCGCTGATATAAGAGCTTTCTTGAGAATGTAGAAGGCAGCATAGCACTCTTCATCAAAGATGAAGGGAGCTTCCTTGGCAAGGAGATAGGTTAAAGGTCGGGCTATTTGAGAGAAATTCTTGATAAAATCTGCGATAAAACCCAGCGTGCCCAAGCAAACTACAAATTCCTTTAACATTTATGGGGGTGGTGTTGGTGGTCGTTACGATACGGTTTCACCACCAACATTCCGTCACATTTCAGGCTCATCTTGCTCATAACAAAGTAAAATTGATTAATTCTAATGAGTTCCACATGTTTTGTATAATTTGTGAGTGCAGGAGCAAGCAAGCAAAAGATGAGCCACATTGGGCACCAAGCCAGGCCGACCGGCCTATGCCAGGCCGACCGGCCCCCTTCTGTGGCCACTTGCCACGTCACTGATCCAGGAGATCACAAACACAACACAAATGATCATGAGACGTGCGATCAACATCGGTTTGATCCAAGAACCCGAAAGGCCTAAGCTACATTTGCATGGATTGAAGGGCCCACCAACATTGGATTCTCGGACAGCTTTGATCCAAAGCAACTGTTACCGACCTCAAGGATCAATCCAGAGCGTCCCTGAGGAAGGCGGTGACACAGGGCAGCTAGACCAGGCCGATCGGCCTGGCCTAGGTCGGCCGGCCTCCCCCAGAGGCCGCCACCAATCCCCCTTCGCGTGGTAGTTAAGCAGGGAGTTAGCTTAAGCTTGACGCCTGCAACCGCCCTTGAAGACTATAAAAGGGACCCCTCTTCACCTTGAGAAAGCATCCATCAAACCATCTAAAGGAGAGAAGAGTAGCTTAGTGGTTTTTGCTCTCATCTTTAGAGTTAGAGTAGGGAGAGAGTGAGTGAGTTGCTCGAGTGACAGCCGAGCTTTGTAGAGAGAGTCCGGGATTTCTTCCTCGGTCTCATCTCAACATTTCCGCCCCCGAGGAATATATTCAAGAGTTATCTTCAGTAAGTCCTCGGTCTCTTGCCTTTAGTACCTCGCTAGTTTACAACTTACTTTCAGCAAGTTATCATATTTATCTTGATCTGCGGGTACCTGAGTCCTGCGCGAGTGACATCGACTCTTGTTTGGGGTTTCCTCTATAGCCCTTCGCGTTGGGTGGAGGTCAGTGACTGAAAGCTTAGGCGTGGTGCCTGTGCTGGCTAGTCACCTCAGGTTGTGTTCCACCCCACGGAACTGCAGTGATAGGCGGCAGGTGGTGACAGCCCTGTCCGTCCTTTGTACTCCACCACGTTCGGGTGTACTCATAACAGTAGTGCTGAGCCTGAAAGAACCCCTCTCTCACCCCGTTCTGAGTTCTTCCCGTTCTAGCCGTCGAAGCAGATCAGGTTAGATATAGATAGTTTGTCTGGGGTAACGAGTAGCTAACTAAAGTCAAGCTCTCTACCCATTTATCCTTTTGCTCCTTGGTGGGTCCGGTTGGAAAAGTTCTAGGCTAGTCGCGTCTACCGTTCCTTGGATTCGATATCCAGGTTCTTACTCCCCTGGTGAAAGGCTACATCGGACTCCGTGCGCTTGCGGATTTTAGTTAGGCTAAGGAGTGCCAACAAGCTTTTCTGGCGCCGTTGCCGGGGAACGGTAGCAACACTAGTGTAGGTTCGTGCACATGGAGTTTCCTCCTAGTTACCCGACAGTTCCATCTAGCGAGTATTTGGAACCGCCTTCATCTTGCCACCCCATACCACCTCATGGATTCGAGATCCGTCCCAGTCTCGTTGCCATGGTTCGTGCACAGTCTTTCGGTGGAACGAAGGACGAAAGTCCCTATGCTCACTTGCAGGTTTTTGAAGAGAATTGCTCTCTTCTTATTATACCCGGCGTAAACCAAGACACTATACGATGGAAACTTTTCCCATTTTCTCTTATGGGAAATGCAAAATCTTGGTACGACCGGACTGCAAGGGGATTTAGCGGAGATTGGATCAAGTTGAAAGACGAGTTTTGTCTGTTCTTTTACCATGTCTCCAAGATCTTGAAGCTCAGAGTTGAGTTGATGACATATCAGCAAGGCAATGAGTCACTTGGAGCCACGTGGGAGCGGTTCATAAAATTGGCCAACTCAGGGCCACCGCATAACATTCCAGAGGAAATGCTTATGCAGCATTTTGTTGGTGCATTGAAGCCGGAGAGTGCACAGTTCTTGAACATCACCTCCGCAGGGTCAGTGCTATACAAGACACTGGATGAGGTACGAGAGATCTTGGAAAAAGTTCTCAACTCTACCGAGTACACTGGCGTTTTCGATGACCCACCAACACTACCAACAACCCCCATAGACAAACAGCCACTTCTCGCCCTCACATTCGATCCGCCTCCTCTGATCATAGAGGAAGTGCTCGAACACCCCAAGTCCTCAACCAAGAAAATATTCTTGACGATCTGCCGCACTTCATTACCGAGCTCTTTACAGAAGAAGAGTACTTGGAGATCGGCAATACATCACGTATGCCCATGGAACAAGTGTGCGCAAGTTCAAGGTCTAAGGCGTTCATTCCAGAAGCCGTACCGCAGATCGAGGGTTTATCTGCGATCATGAGCAAGGAATGGACGGAGGAAATTGAAAGTTGCGAAGACATCATCCGAACCACCCGCAACTTCAGAGTACTCCATCGCGCTATTGAGGGAACTGACTCTTAGGAAGTTGCCTACGACCCGAAGGTCGGGAGTAATATCATATCAAGTGCACTCGCATCACGAGTGCAACCAGACGAACCTCGGTCCTTCTCCCGTAAGCACCTCAAGTGGATCGACGGCCAAATGATGGAATGCAGAGGAATCATCCGTGTTGTGCCCGTACACATGGGACGCAACATGATTTTCCTAGACTTCCACATTTTCGATATCCCTAGCGGCGACAACTTCTTCCTGATCGGACAGCCAATAGAGCACCTTGCCAACCCGAACCATGATCGAGCAACGATACAGTTCAAGGTTGGTAAAGAGATCATCCCGGTCAGCCTTGTGCGGTCAGCGAACACTATCGCAGAGGCCCGATCCGAGACAGACCCAGTGGAAAAAGTAGTTAGCTCTGCTCAAGAAGAGCAAGCTCAGTCCTCACAGGCTGAAGAGGCTAACCATTTCATCCAAGAGGCAGAAATGGACGGTTTTATAAAACTCGATGAGGAAGAAAAGCCACAACACCCCCCTCCTGAGTTGAAGCCGCTGCCTCCTGGACTTAGATACGCTTTCCTCCACAATGACCGACGCTCGCCAGTCGTCATCAGTGACAAACTGACAGAGAATGAGACTCGGCAGCTTATCACAGTCCTAGAGAAACACCGGTCTGTCTTCGGGTATTCTCTACAGGACTTGAAGGGGATCAAGCCCAGCTTATGCACCCATCGCATACCTATGGAGCCGGACCATACGTCATCTAGAGAGCATCAAAGACGGCTGAATGATGCGATGAGGGAGGTAGTCAAGAAAGAAGTGTTGAAGCTTCTGCACTGCGGGTATAATCTACCCCGTGCAAGACAGTGAATGGGTCAGCCCAGTTCAAGTTGTGCCGAAGAAGGGTGGAATGACAGTTATCCAGAACGAGAAGAACGAACTTATCCCTCAGAGGACCGTTACTGGATGGAGGATGTGCATCGATTACAGGAAGCTTAACAAAGCTACCCGTAAAGATCACTTTCCTCTCCCCTTCATCGACGAGATGCTTGAGCGGTTGGCAAACCACTCATTTTTCTGCTTCCTTGATGGATACTCTGGTTATCATCAAATTCCTATTCATCCCGATGACCAGAGCAAGACTACCTTCACCTGCCCCTACGGAACGTTCGCTTACCGGCGGATGTCTTTCGGCCTATGCAATGCACCTGCTCATTTTAGCGGTGTATGATGGCGATATTCTCTGACTTGATCGAAAAGATCATGGAAGTATTCATGGATGACTTTACCGTCTATGGTAAAACCTTCGACAACTCTCTCGAGCACTTGGAAAGAGTCCTCAAGAGGTGCAAAGAGCATCACCTTATCCTAAATTGGGAAAAGTGCCACTTCATGGTCAGAGAAGGAATTGTGCTGGGACACAAGGTGTCAGAAAGAGGAATAGAAGTTGATAAGGCAAAAATAGAAGTTATTGAGCAACTACCACCCCCGACGAATGTCAAGGGTGTGCGAGTTTTCTGGGTCATGCTAGCTTTTAACGAAGATTCATCAAAGATTTCTCTCGGGTAGCCAGACCTCTTACAAGCCTTCTGGCTAAAGAAGCACCCTTCAACTTCGATGATGATTGCCTTCTCGCCTTCTACACCCTCAAGAAGGCACTTATCTCAGCTCCCATCATACAACCGCCCGATTGGAATCTTCCATTCGAGATCATGTGCAACGCTAGCGACTATGCAGTCGGGGCAGTGCTCGGTCAATGCAGGGATAAACAGCATTACGCTATATCTTATGCAAGCAAGACATTGACCGGAGCTCAGTTAAACTATGCGACAACGGAGAAGGAACTCCTGGCAGTGGTGTTTGCCATGGACAAGTTTAGATCTTACTTGGTTGGTGCCAAAGTGATAGTATACACAGACCATGCTGCACTAAAGTACCTCTTGACCAAGAAAGATGCCAAGCCACAATTCATCCGTTGGATTCTGCTCCTTCAAGAGTTTGATTTAGAAATACGAGACAAGAAGGGGACAGATAATTGTGTGGCGGATCATCTCTCAAGAATGCAGGTTCAAGGGTCGGATCTTCCGATCAATGACTATCTCAGAGATGATACTCTCCTCAAGGTCACCACATCCAGTCCATGGTATGCAAATTTAGTAAACTTCATGGTGACTGGGTATGTGCCTCCAGGAGAAGACAAGAAGAAGTTAATCTACCTCAGCAGATTTCACCTTTGGGATGACCCCTATCTGTTCAAGGTTTGTGCTGACGGATTACTCCGACGATGCATCCCTCACGAGGAAACACACAAGATCCTTGATCGTTGCCATTCATCACCGTACGGAGGACACTACGGAATTTTCTGAACCCATGCAAAGGTCTGGCAGAGTGGATTCTTCTGGCCGACCATGTATGGAGACGCTAAGGAATTCGTACGGAGATGTGCCAGGTGTCAGAAACACGGGAATATCAACGCCCGTGATGCTATGCCACTGCAAAATAACCTCCAGTTGGAGATTTTCGACGTGTGGGGAATAGACTTTATGGGTCCTTTCCCTGCATCCGAGCAGTGTGAATATATCCTGGTGGCAGTCGACTATGTTTCCAAATGGGTGGAGGCACTTCCGTGCACGGCAGCCGACTCGAAGAATTCAAGGAAGATGTTCGAAGAGATCATCTTTCCCCGTTTTGGAGTACCCCGAGTCGTGATCAGTGATGGAGGATCACACTTCATCGACAAGACGTTCCGAAGTGCCTAAGCGACTGTTGACGGCCATTATAACCCCGTAGTGACCGTCAACATTTCGGTAAAATGAGGATGATCATATCATATTCCATACATAAAAGTATTTTTACTGACAAATTCCACAAGTTTTGGATGAGTTGTACTTGCAGGATGAACCAGGAGAAACAAGGGCCAAACCTGGCACAGAGCCATGCCGGCCGGCCTAAGCCAGGCCGACCGGCCTCCCCTGGCCAGGTCTGGCCACGTCATTGATCCACAAGCCATGCCAAGTGCCCAGGATGATCAAGAACCGTGCAAACAACGTCGGTTTGATCCAAGGACCCGGAAGGCCTAGAGGTGAAAGCACATGGATTGAAGGGCCCACATCCTAGGATTCTCGGACAAGCTTCAACTAAACGCAACTGTTACCGACCTTGGGAGAGCATCAGGACCGTTCCTGCAGAGGACGGTGCCAAGTGGCACCAGGGCCAGGCCGGCCGGCCTAGCCCAGGCCGACCGGCCTCCCTCTGTGGCCGCCACGTCTCCTCCTTCGCGTGAAGCTTAAGCAGAGCCTTGGCGTGCTAATGACGCTGACATCCACCCCCTGGAGGCTATAAAAGGAAGCTCATTCACCTTGGGAAGACACACACCACATATCTCAAGTCTTTACTTGAAGGGAGCTCTAGTATCTTTTTCATTTCTTAGATTAGGATTAGAGTTGGGAGTAGAGTCGAGTCGAGCTTAGCTCGGATCTTCGGAGTCTTCGGAGTTCTGGTAAGCTCTTGTATCCTTTCCTTCTTTTGAAGAGGTTATTTATATAATTACTTTCTTACTTCAGAGCTTAAGTTATCTTTTATATTTCTTTCTTGCTCTTCTTTTAGAGTAAAGATCTTGCTCTCTTTAGAGCAAAGTCCTTTCCCCTTTAGTTTTAGTGTAGAGTTTAATTTAGCTCTACCGGGTTTTATCTCGCGGGTTTGCTCGCCTTGACCGGGCCGTAAGACGCCTTAGGGAAGACGGGGATTTCTCTTGACAGGCCTAAAGAGAAATCTTAATCATCGAGTGCAGACGTGGTGTCTGGCTTGTGATTAACTAGGAAGTGTGTTGCACCCCACGGAACTGCAGTGGTAGGCGGCAGGTGGTGACAGCCCTGTCCGTCCTTCGTAGTCCACCACGTTCGGGTGTATTCATAACAGTAGTGCTGAGCCCGGAGAACCCCCTCTCTCACCCCGTTCTGAGGTTCTCCCGTTCTAGCCGTCGAAGCGAGCTCTGTTCCCGGTATCTAAGCTAGGGTCTAGGCTAAGGTTAGAGTGCCTTTTGCTCTGAGTTAGAAAGAGTCTAGGTCCGGTCTCTCCCAACGTCTTTCCTTTTCTTTAGAAATAGGTGCTCCGTGTGTCGCTTGTCTTTCAGACCTTCTATCCGGTCATTAACTTGACCATTATCCAACCAAACCTAGAGTTTGTGCCCCTGGGTTTGTGGCTTGAGACTTCTTGCAAGATATATCATTTCATTCTTCAATACACTTTAACCATCTGCTTCCCTGCAGAAATATAAATACGATACCCTGGGGTAACTCCCGAGGTGAAGTGCTACAACGAGATATATTCTGTGCGCTTACAGAATTCATTTTGCATACAACGACATATATCTACGCGCTCTTGAGCGTTGCTAAAACGTGACGCTAAGGAGTGCCAACAAGCATTTCTGGCGCCGTTGCTGGGGAAGCAATTGGCTAAAGTTATTGTTGAATCATTTGATTATCTTTACAGATTTACCAAACCACTAACCTTAGTGGCCTCACCACTGCAACATTCGTCTATTTTTGATGTGTTTTGCAGGGTAGTGCATGACTGGTTTCAACCTACCATCAAACTTTGATCCAAATCCAGATCGCATTGGAAGAGTAGTGCGAAAGAGAATCGTACCTCCTCAGATTTCACTCAGCTCAAGCAATATACTCGAGTCGTCATCCGACTCCGAGTCTGAATCAGATTCGTCGTTTTCTTCAGCCCCAGAGTCCCCAGAAATTATGGCTCAAGCTAAGAAGACGCTCTGTGAGTTCTCAGCCCCGTCAAGCAGCAACTTCCCGGGACTGTCGAACGCACAGGAAGGTGCATTTGAGCTGAGAACTGGCCTAGTAAACATGGTTCAGGCCAGCCCTTTCTACGGAAAGACGATTGAGGATGCGAACGCTCACCTTCGAAATTTTCTGGAGGTGTGTAGTACTATCAACCCCAATGGCACACCAATCAACAACATCCGCCTTCAACTCTTCCCATTCTCCTTGCTTGGGAAAGCGAAGGAGTGGTTTTATGCTAACAAGGCATCATTCGAAGGACGCTGGCAGACTTGCGCAGACGCATTTCTGGCCAAGTACTTTCCGGTGGGCAAAACCAATGCCCTCCGAGGAAAAATCACTAGCTTTCAGCAGCTAGACGGAGAAACAATTCCCGAAGCTTGGGAGCGACTGCAAGAGTACATTGCAGCCTGCCCCCACCATGGTGTGGAAGATTGGCTGATTACCCAGAACTTCTTCCACAGCCTGAGCCGACGATCGCAAGAGATGTTGGATGCAGCCGCGGGAGGAGCTTTCCTCTCGTTGGATGTAGACGCAGCGAAGGCGCTAATCGAGAAAATATCCACTCACCAGAGCTGGATAGGAGAAAGACAAGCTCCCCGCAAGGGAGTACATCAAATTGACTCCGTTGATATGCTGGCCGCTAAGATGGACCTTCTCTTGAAGAAGATGGAATCTCCTGGCAGGAGATAAATCAGATCATGGAGGAGAGAATCACGTGTGAAACATGTGGAGAAGCAGGACACTCGGGCGACACTTGCCCGACGACACAAGAAGAAGCCTAGTTTCATTGGAAACAATAACAATTCAGGCTTCCGTCCTCAACATGGTTGGAATTCCAAGCCCAATTTCCCCTTCGGCCAACAGCAAGGTAATGGCTCTAACAACGGTTTTCAACCGTCGCTAAAGGACATCTGGTATGGCCAAAAACAGATTAACGATAGCATTAGCAAGAAATTTCTTGCTAATGATAAAGTTATGGAGTCAATGGCCTCCCAGATAGAAGCTTTTAATTCTGTCGTTAAGAACCAGCTGAGCTTCAACAAAATGATTGAAACTCAAGTAGCTCAGCTGGCTGCATCCTGTCCTAACCCAAATGCGGGAAAGCTACCCGGGCAACCGGAGGTTCCTTTCAAGGAAAATGTTAGTGCGGTGACCACGCGGACTGGCAAGTCCACGAGGGATCCACACAATCCATAGGATGCAGGTACCCGACAGAAGGAAGCTAGCCAAACCGAGGTGGCCACCGAAGAGGAAGACGACGAGGAAACCACCCCTGTCTCAAAGGAGGGGAACGAGGCACCACAAGCCTCAAGCTATAGCCGAGATCCCACTTTCCTCCCGTTCCCAGAACGGAGGAGAAGACCCGTGGTCGACGAACAATTCGACAAGTTCGTCGAGGTAATCAAGAAGGTATACATCAACATACCATTACTTGATGCTTTGCAGGTCCCGACATATGCCAAGTACATCAAGGATATACTTAGCAACAAGCAGACTTTACCCACAAGGGAGACGGTACAGCTGACCGAGGAATGTAGCTCTGCTATACTCGGGCCCCACCTTAAGAAGAAAGATCCTGGCTGCCCCACAATATCATGCTCCATTGGAGGCCATGACTTCGACAACGCCCTATGTGACTTGGGGGCGAGAGTCAGCGTAATGCCCAAGGTAGTCTTTGACCACCTTAAACATATATCGCTTGTCTCTACACCCATGTGTTTGCAGCTAGCGGATCAATCGATCCGCTACCCCCATGGAGTCGCAGAAAATGTTCCGGTCAAGATCAGGGATTTCTTCATCCCTGTGGATTTCATCGTCCTGGATATGGAAGCCGGAGCAACGAACTCTCTCATTCTTAGGAGACCGTTCTTAAGTACTGCGAATGCAAACATTGACGTGGGACGTGGGAGCATTCAACTGAGGATTAATGGAGGGACCGAGAGTTTCTCTTTCCGTCCTAAGGAGATCCCCCATCAAGTCAATATGGTCGAAGAAGTCATGCCCCGAAAGTCCAAGATGCCGAGCGTAGAAACGCTCATGAAGATGGTGGAAGCGTTCGCCGCCAAAGAAAAGAAGAGGCATGATCGCTATCATGCACGGCGAAGGATATCGAGAACCAAAGCGCTGGAGGAGCAAGCAAAGCGCGACAAGGAGGTTGAATCCAAGTCCCGTCCAGTCCGAAAGGAATGGCGGGTAAAAGCAGTCCCGAACAAGGATTCGGAGAGTTCCGCTCATGACGAAAAACTCGAGCCCTCGCCATAAGGTATATGGTACGTATCTTTGCATTGCATATAGAATAGGTTTTTCATTTCAATTCTTTTCATTCAGCACAGCATGTTTATTTTCCGAAGCTTGCATTTATATTTCAATTGTGCATTAGGAAGCATATAAAAAAAATATTTTTCGGCCAAACTTCAGGCCGGCCGGCCCCACCTAGGCCGACCGGCCCCACTTGTCAATTTTAGTGGCCAGATCACAGCAAGCAAGGAACAAGAGCATGTGGGAGGACACGACACGAGAGGATGGAGAAAATTTGGCGCAACACCAGGCCGAACGGCCCCAGCCAGGCCGGCCGGCCTCTCACTACCGTTGCTGTCCCATCCTCACCTACCAGAGCACCAAGCACAGGGCAGTGACCACCGACGCACGGGATGGGAACGACCGGCGCCATGTGCAGGCCGATCGGCCTGCCTCAGGCCGGCCGGCCTCCCCCTGCTGCGCCTCTATAAATACCAGTGCCCAGCTCTGAAGGAAGACGCCCCAAGCACAGGTATGCGTGCATCCTGCTCATTTCCCTTCTCCCTCGCTTGAATTTCGAAATTTTCTAAGTAAGGTTAGAGCTTAAACCACAAGGAAATTCTGCTAAAATCTATTCTTGAATCCTTGTGAGAACAAACCCCTGCCGGTTGAACGAGAACATTTGTGGTGGTTCTTACCCCACAAGAACGACTAACCGAGTTGTGGTGATTAATCTCCCACAAGAACGCCTAACATTTGACTGTCTAACCCTTGATTTCCTTCGGGTATTATGAGACTAATCTTTTGCATGAATCATGTGGACTAAGGCACGTGGAGTCGTGACCAAGCTCACCTCTTCGAGCTCTCGCCGCTCTCGGGGATCATCTACTTCCCGGGATACTATGTCTGTCGACTCAACTCGACACGACACAGAGTCCCAGGAGGAGGAGGTGCCGAGGAATAGGCTCCGCATCAGGATCATGATTCGGGTCGAGCACATCGTTGCTCGGACCGAAGACGAGAGAACGATGCTGGACCAGCTCCAGAACCGCTACTTCACACACGTCAAGTACTTCGACCCCATGCTGCTGATCAAGACCGGTCTCGAAGGAGACATGGAACGGGCGTTCAACAATGCCGGATGGCAAAACTTCTACCCCGTCACGGAAACAGGTTCGCACTTTCTTACTATGGAGTTTTTGATGAGTTTGAAAATCGAAGTTCGTCCCAACGAGACAAACATTTGCTTTCAATTTTTCAATGAGGATTTTGTCTTGACCCCGAAGCAACTTAGTGAGGCTCTTGGTTTCAACAAGAGATGCATCATTGATGCCAACCTGTTGGTGACTAACCACCGGTACAACCGTGCCGCATGGTGGGATAGCATCACAGGTGAGCCATCCTCGGGGAAAAATAGCATCACCGCCATCCAAAACCCCACTCTTCGTTTCCTGGCGAAGTGGATCGCTATGGTGGTCCACCCGCGCGCTGATTTGCCTCTTTGCCTCTTGCCTAACTTAGAGTGCCTTTATGCCATGGTCAAGAAAATTCGTTTTTCTCCGGTCATGAGCATGCTTGAGAACTGGCAGAGGTTAGTCAGTGGCCGAGCCACAATTGACATAACCTCGCTAGTCACACGCATCGCCAACCATGTTGGTGCTTTGCAGGGCGCTCAAGTCACCTTCCTTCCAGCTACACAAGAATATCAGTACTGCATTGGTTTAGACCATTTCATCCAGGGTCACTTGATGCGCGAGGGCCCTGGCCATACTCTTTTCATGTGCTATCCTGGTTTCATCGACGAAGTTGAGCTTCCATGCCCAGCTTTGTCGCTGAGATCAGCGAGAAGTCTAACCAGGCAGCTTAGAAGGAGGGAACCCGCTCGCCACAGTGTTGCAGGCCCTGCAACACGTGGCAGGCGAGCCAGGCATGATGATGAAGCCGAAACTTCTACCGCGCCACAGCCCGAGTACCGCTACCAGCAGCAGCCCGAGTACGACTACCAGCAGCAGCCCGAGTACGACTACCAGCAGCCGACAGAGAACCCCACAGCTAACATGAACTTTGAGGAGGCATTTGACTACCACCAAGGAATGGCAGGATACGGCCCGCAGGTCAGACCATCCGCCTCTGCCAGGTATGACTACGAGAACCCGGTTTCCCGAGGGATCGCTGATCTTAATACCAGGATGGAGACGATGACGCTGCAACAACAGCAACTCAGAGATGCAGTTGCACACAACACTGATCTCACGCAGCAGAACTGGGGGATGACCACATCCCTCCAGACCGACATCCACGGCTTCTTCGACTACATGCACTACGACCCCAACCAGAACTACCAGTGAGCTTCATCGAAGCTTGGGGGAGTCTCAGGTATGTCGAAAGCTGTTGCCTCGCCGTTGCCTTGCCGTTGCCTTGCCGTTGCCGTTGCCTTGCCGTTGCCTTTGCCTTGCCTTGCCTTGCCGTGCCATGATGAAATAAAATGCTACATAAAAAAAATAAAAACATAATAAATAAAATAAAAGCTCCAAAAGATGTCTTTATGTATGGAACTATGGTTGAGAACCTCTGGAATGATGAATAGTTGATCTGTTTATGCCCTCTAAGTGCCTCGTGCTAAATCCTTTACTCTTGAGTATTTGAGTTCGTTGGCATTTAAGGATCCGCCATGATAAAACTGTGGGAGCAAGAGCACTTGTTCATTGTTTAAGATATTGTGAGTTTTGATATGGTTTGTTTCGAAGTATAACTGCATGCTTAGTAAGGAACCTCTCGGAAGTTTTTATAAAATGTTACATGGTGAATCTTCCTCGATGGTTTACATGTCCTATCCAGAGCCTAAACAGTTATATATTTGTTGAAACTACCATATGCTATCTTGAGTTGCTTTGAGTCTTGTCGAATGGTGAAGTCCGCTTGCAGAAGGCACTTGACATTTACCGGTCTTCCCATCCACCTCAGCCTCAAAATGTCCGACTAGTCAAAGTCCCGCTCCGGGGTTGACGTCCACCGTCGATGACATACACTCACCTCATCATAAAGCTCACCCCAAAAGGTCCTCAATTACTCCATACAAAGCTGAATCCCTCTCTGTTACCAAAGTAAGAGAAGAGATGTATTCAAAAAAAATGGAGACAAATGCTCCATCTGAAAAAAGAGAGAGAGAAGAAACATCTCAAAAATATGAGAGAGAGATAAAATAAGGAGTCCAAAGACCTTTGAGCATTGTCGGTGATATGATCTCCGGCAGTCTTCCACGGGGTAGCCCACGGAAGTGATTTGTATTGCAGGGAAGATCGCAAAGATCGGAAGCAAGACGGTTAGGTTGGACAGACACGGGGGTTTATACAGGTTCAGGGCCGTCGACTCGACGTAATACCCTACGTCCTGTTTTGGGGTGTTGTATTGCGTGGATTGTGTGTTGAGAGATTTTGTGGTGAGATGAGTTGTTTTGGAGGGGGTCCCTGCCTGTCTTATATATCGGGGGGCAGGGTTACAAGTCGGTTTGTAGCCGATCCTATCTCTAAGGATCCTTTCCTTCTTTACAATAATTCCTATTTCAACTAGAACTCAACCTTCCAGATCCTTCCTTCGTGCGCCGACTTGTTCCGCACGTCATCAGGTCCAGAACGGTGGGCTGGGCCGCCCCCTCTTGGTGGGCTGCCAGGCTTGCTCAGTGAGGTACCCGGGTACTATATCCCCCACAGTAGCCCCCGAGCACTTCTTGGCCGATCGTTGGCTGTAATTGATCTGTCTTTTCCTGCATGATCCGATTGCTCTCAAGTTGTCTAAGACCTCATCCGAGTGATTTCGAAGAAGATCCGAGTGGTTTTGAGGAAAATCCGAGTGCTTGCTCAGACTGTTCCTGAAAACGATTCTTCAATTGTAGCCATAGTGAGGGGAAGAAGTGCTCTTTTTCACAACGCGACAGCGAAGTGAATACACTTAGCCCCCGAGCCTTGGGCAATTTTAGTATGAAATTGACCAAGGGTCTTCAACTATTCTCCGTCGATACCTTGATCTTCAATGGTGTGCACCTCCAGGTGCACCCATTGGGTGTAGCCCCCGAGCCTTGAGCAGAATAGAATATTCTGGTCGAGGGTCAAAAATAAAATATTATGAATTTCCTCTTGAACTTAATCCATCAATGGTGTGCACCTCCAGGTGCACCCATTGGGTGTAGCCCCCGAGTCTTGATTCGACTCGGCACGATCGTGTCAAGACTCTGAAAGCCGTGGATCCTTACTGAACTTTTCAGCCCCCATGCCTCTAGGGCATGGATTTTGGATAATCTTTTCCTTCCGGGGCTTTTTTGTTTCCCCTTCTTAAGGATTTTGTTCTCAAGTTCTTTGAACTCGGCGTGACTCCCGAGTCGTGTCCCACGACCCAGCTTGACCATATGGTAAGCCACCTTCTCACAAGATTTATACTTAGTCAGCACTTGACCCAGTCTTCTGAGCGAATTTAGCGATAGTATCGCATGCCTTACGTAAAAATCAATTGCAAGGTTGCAATATTAATTGCAAAAATAAGTCTGGCCATCGACTAATTTTAGCCTCACGACCGAGTGGTTTCTGCCCCTGAACACTAGCTCAGGAACCCACATGTTTGTTAATTTGACAGAACCAAAAGGTCGTGCCATATTTCAGCCCATTTAGGCCCATTAATCCCGTAAAGTCCGTTGTTTCCTAGGGAAACTAACGGTTGCGTTATTGAAGCCAGAATATCGCGAGATATCGCGACTCCATACCGCATCTTTGAATTCAAAGCGACGGGACGTGCCTGCGTCGGTTGAGTTCCCGAGACACGCATCGCGCCGCGCGCGGGAGGAACGGTTCATTCCATTATAAGCCATCCCCGCCGCAATCTTCTTCCTTTCCTCGCCATTTGCCTTCCCAGCGCTCAAGTTCTCCTCCACGCTCGAGAGTAAACCCTAGATCCATTCTTGCAACTTCCATCCTCAATCCTCAGCCCCCGCTTGCTGCCATGGCGCCGAAGAGGAGGGAAGCCCCGAAGCGGAAAGAGAGGTCGCCAGGAAGGGCTCGGTCGGTCAGAGCCAAGGCCGCCGTCGAAGTCGCCGTGGATCGCGCCACCGAGTGGAGGGAGTCCATCACCACCACTAGGCGCCTCGAGCAGCACGTCATCGACGGACATCCTCCCAGACCAGCAAACCGCCGAGTGGCGCGCAGCCTCCGGTGAGTCTTTCCCCACCCCAAATTCCTCTGATTTGGTGGTTTTCGAGTCTTTTCTTCTGCGCGGATTTGGCGTGCCCGCGCACCCTTTTCTCCGCGGGCTGCTGCACTTCTATAGGATCAGTCTCTGCGCACTGAATCCCAATTCCATTCTTCATATCGCCATCTTCATCAACCTCTGTGAGGCCTATCTTGGGATAGAGCCTCACTCAATCTTTTTCTTCACCTTTTTCTGTTGAAACCTTACCCTAGACCCGAGTGCCCGCGAGTAGTCGGAGGCGCCAGATTCCAACTCCGTGAGGGTCGAACCCAGGAGTACTTTTGATATTCCTTTTCCTACCTCCAACAAAGGATGGCAGTCCGAGTGGTTTTACGTAGGAAACCACTCGCCTGCCATCTCTCCTGAAATTGATTCACGTCCTGTTCCCTCCCAGTCCTGGACTTCTCTTCCCAAAGAGAGTGAGATGGACGAGGTTCGGGAATTGCTGGGTTTCATAGCCCAGCTGAAGGATAGAGGGTTGACTGCCGTAGGAGTGGCAGCCAACTTCGTGCTGCGCCGGATCCAGCCCCTCAAGCAGCGGGCTCATCCGGCGTATGAGTACTACGCCGAGGGGGACAACACGCGTGAAGCCCCCGAGCGTGTTGACAAGGGCCAAGCCGCAGCTCGGCTTGGCAAATTCTTTGTGTCAGGGACTTCCCTGCGGACTACTGATTGTCCTCCGGCGTACAACTTATCGAATCCACGCCCTGAGGTATTGAACCAATCTGTTGCTGTTTTATGTTTTCAATTCCACCCATTGGGTGTAATCTCAGTAAAGAACTGAACCCATCTTTTGCAGGGTCGAGCTGCTTTTGTGTCTATCCCTCCTTTGCCTGAGATGCCGAAGGGAGTGGATCAGCCGGCTCCGCGCAGAGCCGGTGCTGTTGAAGAAGCAGTCGGAGGAAGTGAGAGTGACCTGCATGACTCAGATATCAGTCTGTCGTCCTCACCTTCTCCAGACGTGCTATCTCCGAGTGGTGGGAAGGCTGCCCCTATCCCGAAGAAGCGAAAGATTTCTGTTTCAACGGGGATCGTGAATTAGGGATGCGCCGAGCCGTCGCCAACTCCTCCTCTCCGAGTCATCTGACTCGGATGAAGACGAAGCTGGTGGTGCCGGGTCGTCAATCCCTGCCCCCAATTATCAGCTCGGAGCAGTCGCCCCTTGCCATAGTACCTCTGAGTACTGCAAGTCCGAGGGACCTTCCTTCCCCCACTCGGAGAGGAAAGCGCCCAAGAATGCGTGTATCTACTCTGTAAGTAACATTGTCAACCTTTGATTGATCTTTATGTTTTTCTATGATTAATCCTTATGTGCTTTATCCTGCAGCACGCCGTCTGAGATCCCCTTTGCGGGTCCTGCGCCGCAGTCGGTCGGTGAGACAGAGATCCCCACAATCCAAGTGCCAGAGGTGTCGTCTCACTCGGCTGATCTTCTCAGCGATCAGCCTGTGGGTCCGCCACCAGAGTCGCTGCGAGTACCAACCCCACCTCCGCCGAGTCCTGCACCAGCGTCGCCGACCACGCTGCCAATTCCGCAGGGCAGCCCCCAGCCTGCTCCTGTGGTTGAACAGACTGCTGCGGTGGAGGAGCCCCATGCTGCAGGGGTCGAAGTCGCTCCTGCGGCAGTCGTCGCTCCAGGTGGTGGTGCTCCCATGACTCCTCTGGCAGAGTTCATGTCGCTCCATCGTCGTATGGGCCAAATAGCCGAGGTATTTCCTGAGCCACTTTTCTTGTTTGAATACCGAGTGGTACACCTATTTGTTTTGTCATCTGACTATCTTTTGCAGGACTTAGCTGCCGATGCCGAGGCAAAATCCTCGGCGATTCAAGAGCTTTCTTCTGCAGCCGCTAAGGCCAACTCCTTGGTGGCCCGAGTGGCTGAACTCGAAGCTGCTGCGACCCAACACCAGGCCGAGTTGGAGGAAGCCCGGCGCACCAATCGCGATCTTCGCGGAGAGGTGGAGCAGGCTAGACTCAACGAAGCCCAGGCCGTGCATGAGCTTAGAGGAATGTTATTCTCTGTTTGTTTTTCTGTCAGACGTGAATATATTATCCAGATCTAACTTTCTGTAGATTACCGGTACCGGATTATGGCCCAATTTGCAGAGCTCACTGCCAAGGTGGCTCGGTTGCATGGCAAGGCGGAGGCACTGCGCACCGAGAAGATCGCGCTGGAGGATGCTGTCCGAGTGGTAGCGGAGGAGATCGAACCGGAGGCATCATCATCTTCGGCTTCTATCCTCGACCGCGTTCGGGCGCTTCCACGCTTCTTCCGCGCGACAGCTTTGCTCCATCAGCCAAGCCAGCTGCGGGCATGTCCTGGCGGTGCTCAGATCTCTGTTCCCAGCATCGGATCTGGAGCCACTCGGCCGCGGATACGCTGCTGGCACCTCCGAAGATGATGTGAGCAGACTGCTCCTTGAAGTCGAGCCGATTGCCAATGTCTTGTCCAAGGACGCTTGTTGACGACTCTGATGAAGCGGCCCCCTCTGGTGTTGGTGACCCTGCAGTGTAATTTTCATAGAATATTTGTAGTATTTGGTAGAAGTAATACTTTTGAACAATGTTTAAGCTTTTGTTATTGTATATAAGTTTTTATGGGACTACTACTCCCTTTCTTTCTGCGCTGGCCTTAATTTCTGAGTGGTTGACCTGTTACGGAGTAGATTAGCCTCGTTGGTCTCAGTCTCATGCCGCAGAGTCTTTGTCGTACGTTTAGAGCTTTGACTTGGCGAGTACTTTCCCCCTCGATTTAAAGTTTGTGCCACTCGTACTTTATGTGCGTGACGCGAAAGAGGAAATTCGAGTAGTAGATATAGATTGGAGATGAAATCAACTTTATTGATAACTCATTATAAATTTGCCGAGTCGTGACTGGGGATGATTACCCTCCAAAATCACTCGGAAAAAACAAATCTTAACAAAAAAGATGAATACATAACTGAATCAAGCGTAGAAACGCTGTAGGTGCTCGATGTTCCATGGATTTGGGATGTCTACGCCGTCTTCCGTCATGAGGCGATATGAGCCTGGGCGACTCACTGACTTAATGATGTATGGCCCCTCCCAAGGGGACGCAAGCTTGTGCGCACCCTTAGTGTCTTGCTTCCTCCTCAGAACCAAGTCGCCTGCTTCAAAGGATCTCTGCTTAACTGTTCGATCATGATACCGTCGCAGGACCTGAGCGTAACGTGCGGCTTGGATCTGGGCAGACAATCTCTTCTCCTCGATGCTGTCGAGGTCTTCAATGCGCGCCACTTGCGCGTCGTATTCATCATAGAACTCCACTCGGGGAGAGCCGTATGCGAGGTCTGTTGGTAGGATAGCTTCCGAGCCGTAAACCAGAAAGAACGGGGTTTGCTTCGTGGCACGACTCGGCTGGGTCCGCAGCTCCCAGACTACCGCTGGTAACTCCTTGATCCATCGTCCATCGTACTGCTTCAGCTGCTTGAATATCCGGGCCCAGAGCGCCTTGATTATTTCGCCATTGGCTCTTTCAACCTGGCCATTGGCCCTTGGGTGCGCCACGGATGCAGGGCATAGCTTGATGCTCCTCTCGCTGCACCAGTCTTTAAACTCCTGTGCTACGAAGTTCGTACCATTGTCTGTAATGATACGATTTGGGACTCCGAAGCGGTGGGTGATGTCGGTGAAGAACTCGATGGTCTTGGCTGCCGTGTGCTTTCTGACTGGTTTCACCTCGATCCACTTGGTGAACTTGTCGATAGCTACTAAGACATGGTCAAAACCACCAGGAGCCTTCTTGAATGGACCAATCATGTCCAAGCACCAACAAGCGAAGGGCCAGGACATTGGTATGGTCTGCAGCTGTTGTGCGGGTGCGTGTATTTGCCTTGCAAAATATTGACACCCTTTGCAGCGCCGCACAATGTTTTCTGAGTCTGCTACAGCAGTCGGCCAGTAGAAACCAGACCGGAAGGCTTTACCAACGATGGTTCTAGCCCCGGCGTGATTACCACAGATTCCTTTGTGTATGTCAGTCAAGAGCTCAACACCCTCTGCGCGACTTACGCACTTTTGGAGAATTTGAGAAGCTCCAGATCGACGATACAACTTGTCTCCGATAATGACGTAGCTTTTACTGCACCGCACGATTTGTTCGTGGAGCGAATTCAGATCCTTATCATCTGCGACCTCTGTGGGCAATATGCCGCTGTCAAGATAGTCGATGATTTGGGTCCTCCAGTCCAACGCTTCGTCTACCACTAATGTGGCTGACTCCGGGGATTCTCCGACTTGTTGTTCCGCGACAGTGCCATCCAGGTTTATCTTGACTAGACGGTTTGACAAGATCTTGTATAAAGACTCCGGGTGGGACGCCTTCACGGGTGGACCCCATCTTAGCAAGTTCATCAGCTGCCTTGTTATGGTCGCGCACCACGTGATGGAACTCTAAGCCATAGAATGTCCCTTCTAGTTTCCTGATTTCTTCGCAGTAAGCGTCCATCTTCTCGTTGGTCCTGGACCAATCCTTGTTTACCTGGTTTATGACCAGGGCAGAGTCCCCGTGTACCATCAGGCGTTTGATACCCAAAGATACTGTGATGCAAAGACCGTGCAAGGCTGCTTCGTACTCGGCTGCATTGTTGGATACTGGGAACATGATTTGAAGGACGTATTTTAATTCCTGTCCACTTGGAGAGATCAGGAGTACGCCTGCGCGGACTCCTTTGATCTGGAGGGAGCCATCAAAGTACATCTCCCAGTACTCAACTACCTCGTCGTCAGCCGGAGCTTGGTTCTCTGTCCAGTCTGCTACGAAGTCGGCCAAGACCTGAGACTT
The DNA here is from genome assembly GCA_015476505.1 of Urochloa ruziziensis. Classification (NCBI taxonomy): domain Eukaryota; kingdom Viridiplantae; phylum Streptophyta; class Magnoliopsida; order Poales; family Poaceae; genus Urochloa; species Urochloa ruziziensis. The sequence continues at coordinate 34,767,897 of CM027123.1, read as the reverse complement.
GATAGCAGTACGTGGAACGAAGGTTATGTGGTGGGCGGCCAATTCTATTGACCACTTGACGATTCGACCGCTGGCGTCTCGGTTATGGAGAATTTCCCCTTAAGGATTTTCGCTCACAACCGAGATTGGATGGGCCTCAAAGTAGTGCTTCAGCTTTCTTGCTGAGATGAGAACTCCGTAGAGTAACTTCTGCACATGGGGATAGCGTACCTTGGATACGGTCAGGAGCCTCGCTGACGAAGTAGACTGGTCGCTGAACTCCATATGCGTGTCCTTCTTCAGGACGCTCGACCACTAGTACTGTGCTAACCACTCGGGGAGTAGCAGAGATGTAGAGGTAGAGCTGTTCTCTTGGTTGAGGTGGGACGAGGATGGGCGGACTCTGCAGGTAATATTTGAGTTCCTGGAAAGATTGCTTCGCCTCGTCATCCCACACGAACTTATCCTGCTTCTTGAGCAGCTTGAAAAACGGCAATCCGCGAACACCGAGTCGTGATATAAAACGACCGAGCGCTGCCATGCATCCAGTAAGCTTCTGCACATCCTTCTGACAGGTTGGTGGTAGCATCTTGGTGATGGTCGTGATCTTCTCGCGATTTGCCTCGATCCCGCGGTTGCTGACCATGAAGCCGAGTAGTTTTCCTGAGGGTACTCCGAAGACACACTTTTCCGGGTTGAGCTTCCACCAGAATACACGTAGGCGTTCGAAGACCTTTGTCAGATTCCCTATCATGTCCTCGGGGTTCATGATCTTGACCACGATGTCATCAATGTAGGCTTCTACTATGTCTGGGATCAATTGATCCAGACATGCTTGGATCGTCCTCTGGTAGGTTGCACCTGCGTTCTTCAGACCGAAGGCCATTGTGTTGTAACAAAAGGCACCGAACGGCGTGATGAACGCGGTCTTTATCTGATCTTCCAGTTTTAGGCCTATCTGGTGATAGCCTGAGTAGCAATCGAGAAAGCAGAGCAGGGCAGAGCCTGCCGTGGAGTCAACGACTTGATCGATGCGGGGGGGAACGAAGGGGTCTTTAGGGCAAGCTTTGTTGAGATCTGTGTAATCGACGCACATTCTCCAATCATTATTATTCTTTTTCTTACAAGAACTGGGTTAGCTAACCAGTCGGGGTGGAACACCTCCTGAATAAAACCAGCAGCTAACAGCTTTGTAATCTCTGCCCTAATCGCCTCCTTGCGGTCCTGCGCGAATCGACGAAGCCTCTGCTTGATCGGTTTGGCAGTCGGATTGACCTTCAAGGAGTGCTCGGCAAGTTCCCTTGGGACACCTGGCATATCGGATGGTTTCCACACGAATATGTCGGCGTTTTCCTTAGGAATTTGACGAGCACTTCTTCCTATTTGGGGTCCAACTCTGCCCCGATGATCGCCGTCTTCTTTGGGTCATCTAGGTCCAGCGAGATCCTCTTCAACTCCGTCTCCTTGCTTGGCGCGATGGCTTCTCTTGCTGGCCTCTTGGCGGGGATCTCCAAAGAGTCCTTGTCCACCTCCTGAGATGCAGCCAGTACTTGCTCCATGCGCTTGGACATGTCCAGGGCAGCTGCCGCGTTGAGGGTCTCCTGTTCGCATGTGTAAGCGACCCGGATGTCCCCCAAGACGGTGATTACGCCTTTGGGTCCTGGCATCTTGACCTGCAAGTAGACGTAGTGAGGGATCGCCATGAACTTGGCGAGCGCCGGCCTCCCGAGGATGGCGTGATATGCAGTTTCAATGTTCGCCACCGTGAACTGCATATGCTCGGTCCGGTAGTTGTTCCGGTCTCCGAAGGTAACGGGCAATGTGATGTGCCCGAGTGGTTCCGCCCCCTCTCCCGGTATCAAACCGTAGAACGCGGATTGGGGGGACGTAGGTCGAGAGTAGTCAGGCCAAGCTCCTTCAATGTGTTAGCAAAGAGGATGTTCAGGCCGCTGCCACCGTCGACTAGCACCTTGGTTAGCTGAACGTTGCGGATCGTCGGAGCTACTACCAAGGCGTGGGATCCGGGCTTCGGTATGAAGTTTGGGTGATCCTCCCTGGTGAAGGTGATCGAAACTTCTGACCACTTGAGGTACTCAGGTACCGGTGGCTCCCTCGCGTGCATGACTTGGCGATGGGTAAGCTTCTGCTGGCGCTTCGTCTCGAACTCCGGCCCACCGTAGATCATGCGGACCACTCGGTCAGCTTCCTGGAAGTCGTCGCCGGGCTCGTCGGTCCGCCTGTCGTCTCGTGGGGAACCATCGTTCCTCTTTCTGTAGGGAGGGCCTCTGTTGCCCCCAGTGAAGGCTCGCTTGAGCCCGTAGCACTCTCATGCCGAGTGCTTGTGCTTATGGTATGGACATTGCTCATCGAGCATGCGCTGGAAATCCTCTGGAGTTACCCGGCCTCTGGGCCGGTCCAGAGTGGCGACCATATCTCCCTCGCTCTTCTTCTTGCGAGGGTGACTGTCGCTGCGACGATGGTCGTCGTGTCGGTCTTCGTCTTCGCGGCGGTCGCGCTTGCGGGTCGTCTTGTTCTCTTCTTCCCAGCGATTCTTGAGCTCGCTGAGCTGTTCCTTCTCCGCAATCTCCGCGTCCGCCCACGTGCTAGCGACCCGGAACATGTCATTGACAGTCGCGGGTGGCTTCCGAGTCCACTTGTGGATCAGTCTTCCATCGGAGATGCCGTTCTGGAAGGCTGTCATAACCTCCTGATCGGTCACGTCCGTAATGGAGTTGCGCTTCTCCGAGAACCTGCGTACGAGGTCGTGCAGAGTCTCGTTCTTGCGCTGTCTTATCTGGCCGAGGAGCCGCTTGCTCCCGGGCCTCTCCCAGGTACCGAGATAGTTACCGACAAAGAGCGCGGTAAGCTGATCCCAGTTGTCGATGGCGTCTTGCAGGAGTCCTGCCAGCCAGTTGCGGCAGTCCTTGGTGAGCATGATGGGAAGGTAATTTGCCATCACGTCTTCGTCGCCGCCGGCCGCTTGTACGGCGGTGTAGTAGATCTGAAGCCATTGAGATGGATTAGATTTTCCATCGTACTTGTCGATATCCGACAGCTTGAAGCCTCTGGGCCATGTCACGCTCCTCAAGCGCTCGGTGAATGACTGGAATCCGCCGATCCGACCTCTAGGGCGGGAATTACTCGGACCCGAGCCGTCTGTTGTTCTTGGGGGAGTGCTCTCCCTCCTGCGATCCCGATCCCTGGGCGGGGAGCGGGTCCTCCGATAGTTTCGAGTCCTGGGTGGAGTTCGGTCCCGTCGGTAGGTTCTGCTGCGCGGTGGAGTTCGCTCTCTTGGCGGGGTCGACCGCCTGCGTGGGGGAGCCGCTCGTCCTCGTGGCGGAGTGCGACCGCCGTCGTTGCCGCGCCTTGGGCTACCGGAGGGGTCAGAGTAGTCTGACTCTGTGGAGTAGCAACTCCTGTTGGAGTTACGACGGGGATTTCCATGATCCCGATCGTATTCTTCGCGCCGCCGGATTTCCTCGCGATGGCGCTCCTCAGTGCTGTTGCGGATGACGTCCCTCGCGTCTCGATCTCTGTTGATCGTGGTGCGAAGTTCTTCGTCACGATCCGATCCACCGCTGGCCTGTCGTCGAGACGGACCGGGCTCAGAAGCGACCGTGTGTGCTCTACCCTGCATCTGGTGGACCTAGACGGAGGCGGCCTGCACGAGAGCCCTTACCTTTTCCAGTCTTGGAGTGCTGGGTGGGAGCCGACTGATTTCCTCGTTGATGGTGACGAGGTTCTGGACCGGCGTCTCGTAGACGTCGAATCTGTTGTACTCGAACATGCCGTCGCGCATTAGGTTCCGGGTGCTCCTCCTGTCGTGCCGATCCCGATGACGACGATGATCCTCGGAGCGTGGTTCCTGGAGTCGAGCGGTGCCAGATCCTGATGCGGTGGCTCCGTGTGGTCGTGCGGCTCTGCGAGTCGCCCGACTAGCGTTGCGTCCTCGACGCTGGTCCCTGGCTTCAGTCGTCTCTTCAGCCGGAGTGACCTCGTCTTCTGACACAGGATTAGGTGGCGTCGCTGGTGCCACCATGTAGCAGTACGACCCAACTCCTTCTTGTGCGAGGTAGTCTTCCTCGGACTCGGAGAAGTCGGATGTGGGCGTATAACGCTCCAAGCTACTCGAGTTAGTTCTCCGGGTGATCCTAGCAGTTCCGGCTCCGTAGAGGCGTCGGACGCTGTGTAACCTTCCTGCAGGTCATCAGGATTGAGGGAATCATCCGCCTGGACGATGTCCTTCATCTTCTGCTTCTGAGCTAGCGCGCAAAAGCCAGGGGTCTGGATGGTGATGACCTCAGGGCTCGGGACGCGCGTTGGTTGAGTGTTTACGCTCTGAGATGACTCGGCGACGCGACTCTCAGGAGCCGGATCAGAACCGAGTGGTTATAGATCTATTCCCGACTGGTTGGGCCTCGCGTTCAGCGATGGACTTAGCGGGGTAGAACCGGCACGATCAGATGCGATCGGACCAGATTGGGCCGTGATGGCCGAAGTTGGCGCCAGAGAGGAAACCTCCGTGGCGATCAGTAGCTCCTGTCGCTTGGGTATCCAAGGCAGCAGTGGTGATGTTCCCGAACTGGATCTCGAATCCGTCGACGTCCGGGAGATTGCAGCTGTCCAAGATCTTGACGCGATCCATCGAGCTTACCAGGTTGATCTCGGCGATATCCCCTACCTGGCGTGCCACTGTCGGTAATATGATCTCCGGCAGTCTTCCACGGGGTAGCCCACGGAAGTGATTTGTATTGCAGGGAAGATCGCAAAGATCGGAAGCAAGATGGTTAGGTTGGACAGACACGGGGGTTTATACAGGTTCGGGCCGTCGACTCGACGTAATACCCTACGTCCTGTTTTGGGGTGTTGTATTGCGTGGATTGTGTGTTGAGAGATTTCGTGGTGAGATGAGTTGTTTTGGAGGGGGTCCCTGCCCGCCTTATATATCGGGGGGCAGGGTTACAAGTCGGTTTGTAGCCGATCCTATCTCTAAGGATCCTTTCCTTCTTTACAATAATTCCTATTCCAACTAGAACTCGACCTTCCAGATCCTTCCTTCGTGCGCCGACTTGTTCCGCACGTCATCAGGTCCAGAACGGTGGGCTGGGCCGCCCCCTCTTGGTGGGCTGCCAGGCTTGCTCGTGAGGTACCCGGGTACTATATCCCCCACAAGCATCATACCTTCTCCATCTCCATTTGAAACCCCATGAATTCCAAAGACCGGAATTTGACGAGTACCATCGCTCGCGGACCACTCTTCGACTCGACAACAGAAGTAACCAAGGTATGCCACTCTTACTCTACCTACAACTCCACTTCAGCCTTAGTGTAGGGAATATTGGTCAATCCCGACCAAGAGTGAGGATTAAACACCATGAGTGACTCGAGAGTACCATCGGGGAATGAGTAAACCATCTTTTGAAAAATTCATATCTCCGAGATGGAACCTGAAAAGTGCAGGAAATACTTTAGAGATGACCGTTCAAGCTTTCAATAGCCAAAAACTTGAATCAATGCAGCCCCACGTGGAACCATGGTATGAGTTCTCTTTTATGCCAACTTATTCAAGTGATTCGTTGAGTTTTGGCTTAAGCACAGGGTACTTTAAGAGTATACACATTGAAGCAACTCCTGACCTACCGAACATAGAGTTTTAGCCTTGCTCGAGGACGAGCAAGAGTCTAAGCTTGGGGGCGTGTTGACGGCCATTATAACCCCGTAGTGACCATCAACATTTCGGTAAAATGAGGATGATCATACCATATTCCATACATAAAAGTATTTTTACTGACAAATTCCACAAGTTTTGGATGAGTTGTACTTGCAGGATGAACCAAGAGAAACAAGGGCCAAACCTGGCACAGAGCCAGGCCGGCCGGCCTAAGCCAGGCCGACCGGCCTCCCCTGGCCAGGTCTGGCCACGTCATTGATCCTCAAGCCATGCCAAGTGCCCAGGATGATCAAGAACCATGCAAACAACGTCGGTTTGATCCAAGGACCCGGAAGGCCTAGAGGTGAAAGCACATGGATTGAAGGGCCCACATCCTAGGATTCACGGACAAGCTTCAACTAAACGCAACTGTTACCGACCTTGGGAGAGCATCAGGACCGTTCCTGCAGAGGACGGTGCCAAGTGGCACCAGGGCCAGGCCGACCGGCCTCCCTCTGTGGCCGCCACGTCTCCTCCTTCGCGTGAAGCTTAAGCAGAGCCTTGGCGTGCTAATGACGCTGACATCCACCCCCTGGAGGCTATAAAAGGAAGCTCATTCACCTTGGGAAGACACACACCACATATCTCAAGTCTTTACTTGAAGGGAGCTCTAGTATCTTTTTCATTTCTTAGATTAGGATTAGAGTTGGGAGTAGAGTCGAGTCGAGCTTAGCTCGGATCTTCGGAGTCTTCGGAGTTCTGGTAAAGCTCTTGTATCCTTTCCTTCTTTTGAAGAGGTTATTTATATAATTACTTTCTTACTTTAGAGCTTAAGTTATCTTTTATATTTCTTTCTTGCTCTTCTTTTAGAGTAAAGATCTTGCTCTCTTTAGAGCAAAGTCGTTTCCCCTTTAGTTTTAGTGTAGAGTTTAATTTAGCTCTACCGGGTTTTATCTCGCGGGTTTGCTCGCCTTGACCGGGCCGTAAGACGCCTTAGGGAAGACGGGGATTTCTCTTGACAGGCCTCAAGAGAAATCTTAATCATCGAGTGCAGACGTGGTGTCTGGCTTGTGATTAACTAGGAAGTGTGTTGCACCCCACGGAACTGCAGTGGTAGGCGGCAGGTGGTGACAGCCCTGTCCGTCCTTCGTAGTCCACCACGTTCGGGTGTATTCATAACAGTAGTGCTGAGCCCGGAGAACCCCCTCTCTCACCCCGTTCTAAGGTTCTCCCGTTCTAGCCGTCGAAGCGAGCTCTGTTCCCGGTATCTAAGCTAGGGTCTAGGCTAAGGTTAGAGTGCCTTTTGCTCTGAGTTAGAAAGAGTCTAGGTCTGGTCTCTCCTAACGTCTTTCCTTTTCTTTAGAAATAGGTGCTCCGTGTGTCGCTGGTCTTTCAGACCTTCTATCCGGTCATTAACTTGACCATTATCCAACCAAACCTAGAGTTTGTGCCCCTGGGTTTATGGCTTGAGACTTCTGGCAAGATATATCATTTCATTCTTCAATACACTTTAACCATCTGCTTCCCTGCAGAAATATAAATACGATACCCTGGGGTAACTCCCGAGGTGAAGTGCTACAACGGGATATATTCTGTGCGCTTGCAGAATTCATTTTGCATACAACGACATATATCTACGCGCTCTTGAGCGTTGCTAAAACGTGACGCTAAGGAGTGCCAACAGCGACTTAGGAGTGGACCACCGAGTGGCTACACCTTATCACCCCCAGACCAGCGGGCAAGCAGAAACATCAAACAAACAAATCAAGAACATTCTGCAAAAGACGGTCAATGCAATGGGGACGGGGTGGAAGCGAAAGCTACCGGAAGCACTTTGGGCATATAGAATAGCATTCAAAACACCGATAGGGATGACTCCCTACCAACTGGTATATGGCAAGACATGCCACTTACCGGTTGAGCTAGAATTCAAGTCCCATTGGGCGATCAAGAGGTGGAATATGGATCTCCAGACAGCCGGGCTCAAAAGAAGAATGCAATTGGCTGAACTGGATGAATGGAGGGAAAAGGCCTACCACAACGCCAAGCTATATAAAGAAAGAACAAAGAGATGGCATGACAAGCGCATCAAGATCAAGCATTTCAAAGCGGGAGATCAGGTATTACTCTTTAACTCCCGTATTCGCTTGTTTGGTCATGGTAAGCTTAGAAGTAAGTGGGAAGGTCCTTTTAAAGTCTTAGATGCCGCCGATCATGGCGCGATAACCCTCCAGGATAATGACGGAAATACTTTCAAGGCCAATGGCCAAAGATTGAAAATATTTCTCGAATCCGAAATGCCGGAGCTCAAAGAGATGGACGTCTACGAGCTAACCGAGATATCTAGTCCAGGTCCGGGCAGGACCTATAAATGGCCCTTATCTAGGATAGATTCCCTTTTCTATTTTCATTTTCTTTCCCTTAAACTTTTTCTAGCCAAATCCTAAAGAATTTCTGGTAGAAGAGCAAAGGGGGAACACACGAAAAATTTCAGGGGCCCCTGAGACAGAGCCAGGCCGACCGGCCTCACCCAGGCCGACCGGCCCAGCCCTGGCTCGTCTTGGGACGCTCCTTGTTTGAATTGGTCTCCCTGCTATCCTTTCCGAGAATTTGTGGGATTTTGAAAAGAGGAGCGTCGTTTTAAATCGAAAGGCCCCCTCTCTTCTTCTCCCTCAGAACTCTCGAGCCTCCCTTCTCTAGAAACTTCCCCTCCTTTGAGAAATCCAAGCCATGGCCTCCCAATCAAGCCACCAAGATTCCAACTCGGTCTCCCAAGGCAGCCATTCTCCATCCAAGTCCTTGAAAGGGACACCCAGCTCCTCCAACACCAGCAGCGTCAGGATCATCGAGAGGGCGGCGGTCGTCGAAGTCGTCGCCGCGCAGCCGGAGGCCCGGCGGCCCCTTGCCCAGGCCGATCGGCCTGGGGCAGGCCGGCCGGCCTCCCCTCGCCGCCTCTCTGGCTCGCCTTTGGGCAGAGCCTCCCTCCGTGATCCTAAGGAGGAGGGTCAGGGGAGTTCACTGCCGAAGACACCCCGAAGACCAACTACGGGACTTTTGTCCCCAAAGAAGGCCATCGGGAAGCGCCTCGTCACCTCTCCGCTCAAGAAGGAGATCGTGCCGCTGTTCATCTCCACCTCGCCGGAGTACTCACCGCAGTACACTCCGGGAAGTTCTAGCCCTCCAGGCCAGGAAGGACCAGGCATCGAGAAGGGGCTCTTCCTAGCCCCTAAGAAGCCCGATGAGGGGATGAAGCGCTTCATGATGCCCCCTCCAATCCAAGGACCTCCCGGGCAGATGGAGTGGTCCGAGGAAGAGGAGGAGGAGGACGTGGAGGAGCTGAGGAGGAAGCTCGCCGCGCTGCAGCTCAAGGCCAACAATATGGACGAGCGCATGGTGGAGGCGGTGATCGGGCAGATGGAGACCGACGACAAGATCGAGATCCTTCGCAAGGCAATGGCCTCTAAGGTCAAGCGCCTCGCGAAGGCAACCGGCAACGAGCATCTCTACCGCCCGAAGGAGGAGTAGTTTAGGCTAGGAATAGTTTAGATTTTTGGGTGCTTAGTTTAAATTTCCTTTTGATTCATTTTATTCAAATTTCCCTTTGTATTCAGCACCCCCATGTTTGTTTCCCTTCATTTTGGAATGAAATAAATTTATTTATTTGAATGAAGTGACTCATAAAAAAAGAAAAAAAATGAATGGTTGGTGCACACTTGTGTGCCAACCAACCCCTCGGACTGATATTTCAGTGAAGCACGCAGAAACACTGATGTACAGGAGGTGTACTGGTCGCTGGCCAAGGCAAGACTCGACCTGGCACAATGCCAGGCCGGCCGGCCCCCTACTGCAGCCGCTCGAGGAGATCCCATGCCCACTGCGTAATCTCGCGAATCACATAAACGAGGAACCTGAATCGGGACACCTGGCTACAATGCCAGGCCGGCCGGCCTGTACTGGGCCGATCGGCCTGGGCCTGTGGCCATCGTCGTCGACTCGACTCCAGGACACGGTTTGCAACCCCTACATTTGATGTTTTCATGATTTTGATCTAAAATTCCTGGCTAAATAATTTTAAAACTTGATCAAAACTCATGAAAGTGAACCCTTGCGCATGACACCTTGGATATACCTGTGATATTTCTTGAGAAAATATTTCATCTCCTTGGAACTTTTTGATAGGATTGTCTGATTCTCGTTAATTGATTCTTATGATATGATGATTTGAGAAGTTGAGCCTTCTGACTCAAGGTTTTGGAGATTGTTTTTGAAAATAAAACTTAAGGCAACCCTTGTTATCATCAACTTGAAGTGTCCTATCCAAAGCCATATAACAAATTTAAGTTGAAACTTCTACATAGCTACCTTCTAAATTTTGAGCTTGCTCGAATTACTTGCCTTCACGTTCGTGCTATCTTGTTCATCATGGCCATCCACGTACACGAGCATCAATAAAGTCCAAATTGTCGAAAGCTCTTCATCCCCCTGAAAAAAATGAAGAAAGGAATGATACACTCCTTACCTTCAGGAAAAAAAAAGAAAGAGAAAGGGGAAGATGAAAGATGCTTGAACAAGGACTCAAACATCAAAGTACACATGCACTTGGCCAAGATGTATGAGTAGTAGGGATGATTAGACAAGCTATCCGATCTTGCAAAATAAATAAAGAAGAGTAAGCAACATCTCAAAAGCTCCACCTTATAACATAGAGAGGCTTGATTCTAAGCCCAGGGGAGGATCCAAACACTATGAGTGACCGAGAGATGTTGAGAAATAACAAGGGAATGCCTCATTTTCTTTATAAAATTATCAAAAACTCCAAATGCCAAGAGGAAGAAGTGCTCGACCAATCAATGAGTTGTTCTAAGACTCAATTGATGAAGATGAGGGTGTTAGCCACCAGAATCCAAGGTATGAAAGAAAACTCAGAGATATGACTTGTGTATACCTTGAGCTCATGACCCTGATCTTGCTAAGTCCCAGTGATTTAATTCATTCTTTGCTAAGGGACTAGCAAAGTTCAGGTAGGGGGGCGTGTTGGTGGTCGTTACGATACGGTTTCACCACCAACATTCCGTCACATTTCAGGCTCATCTTGCTCATAACAAAGTAAAATTGATTAATTCTAATGAGTTCCACAGGTTTTGTATAATTTGTGAGTGCAGGAGCAAGCAAGCAAAAAATGAGCCACATTGGGCACCAAGCCAGGCCGGCCGGCCTATGCCAGGCCGACCGCCCCCCTTCTGTGGCCACTTGCCACGTCACTGATCCAGGACATCACAAACACAACACAAATGATCATGAGACGTGCGATCAACGTCGGTTTGATCCAAGAACCCGAAAGGCCTAAGCTACATTTGCATGGATTGAAGGGCCCACCAACATTGGATTCTCGGACAGCTTTGATCCAAAGCAACCTCAAGGATCAATCCAGAGCGTCCCTGAGGAAGGCGGTGACATGGGGCAGCTAGACCAGGCCGATCGGCCTGGCCTAGGCCGGCCGGCCTCCCCCAGAGGCCGCCACCTGTCCCCTTCGCGTGGTAGTTAAGCAGGGAGTTAGCTTAAGCTTGACGCCTGCAACCGCCCTTGAAGACTATAAAAGGGACCCCTCTTCACCTTGAGAAAGCGTCCATCAAACCATCCAAAGGAGAGAAGAGTAGCTTAGTGGTTTTTGCTCTCATCTTTAGAGTTAGAGTAGGGAGAGAGTGGGTGAGTTGCTCGGGTGACAGCCGAGCTTTGTAGAGAGAGTCCGGGATTTCTTCCTCGGTCTCATCTCAACATTTCCGCCCCCGAGGAATATATTCAAGAGTTATCTTCAGTAAGTCCTCGGTCTCTTGCCTTTAGTACCTCGCTAGTTTACAACTTACTTTCAGCAAGTTATCGTATTTATCTTGATCTGCGGGTACCCGAGTCTGCGCGAGTGACAGCGACTCTTGTTTGGGGTTTCCTCTATAGCCCTTCGCGTTGGGTGGAGGTCAGTGACTGAAAGCTTAAGCGTGGTGCCTGTGCTGGCTAGTCACCTCAGGTTGTGTTGCACCCCACGGAACTGCAGTGGTAGGCGGCAGGTGGTGACAGCCCTGTCCGTCCTTTGTACTCCACCACGTTCGGGTGTACTCATAACAGTAGTGCTGAGCCCGGAAGAACCCCTCTCTCACCCCGTTCTGAGTTCTTCCCGTTCTAGCCGTCGAAGCAGATCAGGTTAGATATAGATAGTTTGTCTGGGGTAACGAGTAGCTAACTAAAGTCAAGCTCTCTACCCATTTATCCTTTTGCTCCTTGGTGGGTCCGGTGGGAAAAGTTCTAGGCTAGTCGCGTCTACCGTTCCTTGGATTCGATATCCAGGTTCTTACTCCCCTGGTGAAAGGCTACATCGGACTCCGTGCGCTTACGGATTTTAGTTAGGCTAAGGAGTGCCAACAGGTGGAAGCTTCTCAATAACTTCCACCTTAGCTCTGTCCACCTCTATCCTGCACTCAGAAATGCGGTGCCCCAAAACAATTCCTTCCCTCACCATAAAGTGACATTTCTCCCAATTCAAAACTAAGTGTTTTTCCTTGCATCTCCCTAAGACCTTATCAAGATTTTCTAAACAGTCGGCAAAGGTCTTTCCATAAACGGAGAAATCATCCATGAAAGCCTCCATGATCTCCTCAATCATGTCAGAGAAGATGGACATCATGCACCGCTGGAAGTATGCGGGGGCATTACATAGCCCAAATGTAGGCGAATGTCCCATAGGGGCAAGTAAATGTCATTTTACTCTGGACGTCTAGATGGATAGGAATTTGGTGATACGCAGAGTAACCATCAAGGAATGTCACACCCGATCTTGAGGACAAAACCGAATGCATAGCATATGTGCGCCAGGATCCATTTACACACATATGTTGACAGTCATAAGTGATAATATCATAAGACAGTGTTCAAAACGTAAGAATAGATAGAGTAACTTTATTACACTCTCACGGAAGACTCAAAGGTCTTAATCGTTTAATGGTAACTTAAAACGTAAACTGCAGCAAACTTCTCCCACAGGCACTTGACTGGTGAACGCCTGCCTTAGAACTCCTCAAAGTCATCGAAGAATTCTCCATCATCAAACTCTTCTGGACAACAGTTTGAGCAAGGGTGAGTACACTTATGGTTGGTACTCAACATGTGGGGGAAATGCAAAGCTTCCAAGGAAAGGCTAAGGTTTATGGCGATTAGCATTTTTAGTTGGTCATATTTTATTAGCAAGCGCCTATTTACTAGATACAAGTTTATACCAACCCCTTAAAGATAAAGAAAACCATAACATCTCAGAACCAAAGAAACCACAATTTATTTTCATCTTCCAGTTTAATTATCATGTGAGGGTCCAGGCCGCTCTTAACCGTGAGCACGGCTGATATATCAGTTTTAAACACTCTGCAGAGGTTGCACACTTTCACCATAAGTAGTGTTTCCCATGTTGCCCGGGTTTGCAAGGCCCTTAGACACTACCGAGGTGAATGGCTAGGGATTCACATTGAGGTTTTCGCCAAATCCATTTAGTACAAAATAATCCGCTAAGGTTTCTAGTCACCGCAGAGCATAACCCTCCCTAATGGTCAGCACCTTAACAAAGGCTGCTACCCAAGAGGACCGGGCTATACCCCGTCAATGCCACCCCTCTTGCCCTTTTCAGGTAAGATTATAAAGCACTAAATTTAATTGGTTAATTGCCAAAGTCAGAGCCATATGACACTTATGGATGCACTGTTTTCCCAGGTGGTTCTCCATGTTCTGATTAACATAAGTGATCTTGCAATTACCAAAGTTCAACATAAATAAATCAAGTTTAACATTTGTTCATTATAAATCACCATGAACCATATAGCAACTAGCATTTCTACCCAACATAAAGGAAAACCCGGTTTGACAAGGTATAAGGATAAAATCTAGGCAAACCTTAATATAGGACCGGTAAAGTTTATGCAAAACATATGTAAATGTAAAGGTGAATTAAGATGCCATTTCTGGGTTATAAAAAGAATATGGAGGGGGGAAAGCCACTTGCCTTCCTCCACAAACTGTTGTTGGTCCTCCTCAAAATGTTGCTCTTGTCCTTCTTCAAAGGTCACGTTCTCTACACGAACACACAAGCAATACAATAAATAAAAGAAACAGTACACCAAAAATAATAAACAGAACAAAACAAGCATATAAAACTGTTGCTTATGTAGAGACGATTCTGTGAGCGCAAAAATCGCTTAAAACGGAATTAAAACGGCTAAGATATGAGCTAAACAAGGTTTAGGGACTTGCTGGCAAGAAAACTTAGTTTCCAGGGGCTAAACAGGAAGAAACCGAGGGCTAAAATCTAATTACGTATAAAAACAGAAGGGCTAACGTGCAAAAGAACAAAGCTAGGACGGCTGACAGGATTAAACACAAAGACAGGGGCTAAAACAAAAGAACCAGGGGCTCTTTTCTAAATACTTTTGAACTAGGTTGGACGGCGCTGCAAAAACAGAGAATTACAGGGGCTCTTTTGCAAAAGAGCCAGGGCGCGGCTGGTTTGACCGGTATTGACGCGGTTTGGATCCGATCTGAGCCGTCGGATTGGGAGTGGGCGGCTGGGATCGATCCGGCGGGGTGCGGCGGCGCGCTGGCGGCGGAGACGGCGGCGCGCGGCGGCGGAGCCGCGGTGCTTCGCCGGAGTTGGCTCGACCGCGAGCTAGGAGGCTCGGTTTGCGACGCGGCTTACGATGGGGAAGCAGGCTGAGGTGTTCTCATCGAAGATTGAAGCGGCGGCGGTGGCTTACGCTGAGAGGAAGGAGCACGGGCAGCGGTGAGCTCCGTCGAGCTCCGGCCGGCGCGTTTGGGTGGCATTTCCGAGCGAGAAAATGATTAGGGGGCTCGGGCGGAAGTGCAAGGTCTTTTATAGGGGCGAGGAGGGGAGCAGGAGGCGGCACGAGTGGAGAGGAAAAGGGCGGCCGGCGGGTCGAGCACGGCGGCCATTAATGGCGCACGATGGGGGGGTCATGAAGGGGGGCCGTTACGGGTCGGGGAGGGGAGGCGACGGCGGTTAGCGGTGCGGCGCGGCACATCCCAGGGGGCGAGTTAAGCAGGCGCGGGGGAGGTGGAGAGGTGGCGGCGGCGCGAGCGGGAGGAGGGGGATGACAGGCAGGGCCCGGCTGGCAGCGGCGCAGAGCAGAGGCGGAAGGGGTGCGGGGCGCCTTCGACGCGGCAGACGCGGGCGCGGGCTGCCGCAGGCCGTGCTGGGCCTTGCGCGTGGAAAGCGGGCCGCGGCGCTGCTGCTGGCTGCTGGGCTGAAAGGGAGGAGTGGGCTGGTTTAGTTAGGAGAAAAAAGAGAAAGCCTAATCTATTTAAAGGAGAACTCAAACAAGTGAATTCAAATAAATTTGAATTCAAACATTACAAAATAAATGCAGCAGCATGAATGCATCAATCACTTGTTGATTCTAAAATTATTTTTAAATGTTGTTTGAATATTTATAGCCCAAGATTTATTTGTTACATTATTAAATCCTTAAAGAAATCAAAACCTTTTTTTTGTTGCTTACAATGATTTCTTTTGTGATGGATTTTTGGGTGTTACAAATCCTACCCCCTTAAAGAGAATCTCGTCCTCAAGATTCGGAAGGATTGAGAAACAACTGAGGAAATTCTGCAATAAGCTCATCTTCTCTCTCCCAAGTAGCCTCATCCTCGGAGTGGTGACTCCACTGAACTTTGCACATCCTGACCACTTTGCTTCTAGTGACTCTTTCGGATGTTTCTAATATTTTGATAGGATGTTCCGTATAGGTCAAGTCATCTTGCACATTGAGTTCTTCCAAAGGTAATTGCTCTTCAGGTACCCTCAAACACTTTTTCAACTGAGAGATGTGAAACACATCATGTACATCTGACAATCGAGCAGGCAATTCTAGTTGATATGCCACTTCACCCTTCCTTTCCAAGGTTTGAAAAGGACCAATATAACGCGGTGACAACTTTCCCTTAACCTTGAATCTTCGGAGACCTCTGATAGGCGAAACCTTGAGATACATGTAATCTCCAACTTCAAATGTCAATTCCCTCCTTCGAGTGTCAGCATAACTCTTCTGTCGGGACTGTGCAGTTCTAAGATTATCTCGGATCATTTGGACTTGTTTCTCGGCCTCTTGAAGAATCTCTGGTCCAAAAACCTCACTTTCTCCCGTCTGACTCCAATACAAAGGTGTTCTACATTTTCTCCCGTATAGAGCTTCAAATGGAGCCATCTTGAGACTAGCTTGATAACTATTGTTATAAGAAAACTCTGCATACAACAAGCTTTTATCCCAACTGCCACTATGCTTTAATGCACAGGCTCTCAGCATATCTTCTAGGATTTGATTGGTCCTTTCAGTCTGACCATCCGTTTGTGGATGATACGCAGAACTGAAATTAAGCTTTGTATCCATCGATTCGTGTAACTTTTGCCAGAAGCGTGACGTGAACTGAGTGCCTCGATCAGATACTATCTTCTTTGGAACACCATGCAAACACACAATCCTTGACATATACAGTTCTGCTAACTTGGCCCCTGTATGTGTGGTTTTGACTGGTATGAAGTGAGCAACCTTAGTTAACCTATCCACAATAACCCATATGGAGTCGTAGCCATCACGAGTGCGAGGTAATCCCACAATAAAATCCATACCAATTTCTTCCCACTTCCACTCAGGTATTTTCAATGGTTGAAGTAAACCTGCTGGCCTTTGGTGTTCTGCTTTTACTCTCTGGCATATGTCACACAAAGCAACGTGAGTAGCTACATCTCATTTCAAACCATACCACCAGTATTTCTCTTTCAAATCCTAATACATCTTAGTACTCCCTGGATGAATAGAATAGGCTGAATCATGTGCTTCCTTCAATATGAGCTCACGAAGATGGTCAATGTCGGGTAAACAAATTCTTTTTCTGAACCAAATAGTTCCTTTGTCATCTTCAGTGAAATATGGAGCTTTTTAAAAATTAATCAAGGTTTTAATTTCTTTGATTTTGGCGTCTGTCAATTGTCCCTTTCTAATTTCTTGTTCAAGGGTAGGCTCAATTTCCATGGTCATGACTTCAGTTTGGGCAAGAATTCCTAAGTTGAGTCGCTCCATTTCCCAACACAATTCTTGAGGTATTAATCTGGCTATGGTCGTATTAGCTTGACTTTTTCGACTCAAGGCATCCGCTACAACGTTCGCCTTACCAGGATGATACTGAATACTTAAATCATAATCTTTAATCAATTCTAGCCATCTGCGTTGTCTCAGATTAAGATCCTTTTGAGTGAAGATATATTTCAAACTCTTATGGTCAGTGAAGATCTGACATTTGTTACCAACCATGTAATATCTCCAAATCTTTAATGCGTGCACTACGGCAGCTAACTCCAAATCATGAGTAGGATAGTTCTGCTCATGTTTTCTCAATTGTCTAGAGGCATAGGCTACGACTCTACCTTCTTGCATCAAAACACATCCAAGACCTAGACGTGAAGCATCACAGTAAACGTCAAACCCTTTGTGGATATCAGGCATTATCAGCACAGGAGCAGTGGTTAATCTTTTCTTTAGTTCTTCAAAACTAGCTTGGCATGCGACATCCCACTTGAATTCTTTTCCTTTTTCCAATAATGAGGTGAGGGGTTTTACGTTCTTTGAGAATCCCTCAATAAACCTACGGTAGTCACCCGCTAATCCAAGAAAACTCCTGATTTCTAGCACATTCTAAGGTGGATTCCAGTTCAACACATCTTGAACTTTACCCGGGTCTACCATGATTCCACCATCAGTGATAACATGTCCAAGAAAGGAAACCTCTTTCAACCAAAAATCACACTTGCTAAATTTAGCGTACAATTGATTTTCCTGAAGCTTCTGTAGCACTAATGTCAGGTGTTCCTCATGTTCTTCACTCTTAGAAAACACCAAGATGTCATCAATGAAAACTACCACAAACTTGTCGTGGTATTCCATAAAAATCTTATTCATCAAATACATGAAGTACGCCGGAGCATTTGTCAACCCGAAGGACATCACAAGGAACTCATACAGACCATATCTGGAAGTGAATGCTGTCTTCGGAATATCTTCCGCTCGGATTTTTAATTGGTGGTAGCCTCTCATTTGATCAAATAGATCACTTTTGGAGAACACTTTGGCACTTTGGCACCACTCATTTGATCAAATAGATCTTCGATTCTAGGGAGTGGGTATTTATTTTTGATAGTCACATCGTTGAGAGCTCTATAATCCACACACAACCTTCTGGTGCCATCCTTTTTATCAACGAAGAGAACAGACGCTCCCCAAGGTGACGAGCTAGGGCGGATAAAACCCTTACGTAACAACTCTTCTATTTGTTTCTTAAGTTCTTCTAGATCTTTGACATCCATTCCATAGGGTATTTTAGATATGGGTGCAGTGCCAGGTATAAGCTCAATAGAGAACTCGATATCGCCGTCAGGTGGCATACCTGGTAAATCTTCTGGAAAGACATCTAGATATTCGCAGACAATTTTGATATCTTCTAACGCTTTTCCCTTTAGATGATTTACTGTACCCTCTTCCTTAGATGAGCCAGTGGCAACAAATTCAATTTTGTCCCCTTGAGGGCTGGTTAGTAACACTGACTTTTTGGCACACTGAATAATTCCATCATATGCCGCTAACCAATCCATTCCCAGAATCACATCAATACCACTGGACTTTAAGACCACTAGGTCGGATGGAAAATCTATCCCCAAAATTTTAAGATTGACCCTCGGGCATAAGTGACTAGCTTTCATCTCACCGCCCGAGGAATTAACTAGTAACGTCTTTCTCATTGGTTGTTTAGGTATGTCATGCTTTGCCACAAATTGATCCATTATAAACGAATGTGATGCTCCAGAATCAAACAAAACTGAGACAGGTTCAGAGTTGATGAGGAACGTACCGAGCACAACATCATTAGCTTCCTGGGCAGTATCGACCGTCATGTGGTTCACTCTCCCACGCACGAAGTTTTGTTGGCCCTTGTTGCCTTGAGCTTGAGAAGACAGCTGAACAGACCTCTAGGCATTGCTTCTCTGATTCTGAGGAGCCTGAGGATTGTGCTTGGGACAGTTATTGGCATAATGCCCCACTTCACCACACTTGAAACAGCCATTAGGTCGAACAGGGGTGACTGGGTTGTTAGCCCGTGCTGGTGCACTTGTGGCGTTGCCTGACCGGTTCTGCTGCTGGTTGGGAGTGCGTTGTGCCTGTTGGTTGAAACGCTGGAATTGCTGAGAAGAACGTTTACCCCTATTGATTTTGCTGATAGTTCCCACTCTGTCCTCCGAAGCGATTCTGAAACCCCTGCGGTGAGTTATAGCGAGGGCGGCTATTGCCACTAGATTGCCCCTGAGACTGAAACTTTCGCTTCTGCGCACTAAGTTCCTTACGCTTGCTCTCCAAACCAATGGCTTTGTCCAGCAGCATCTGAAAGTTTGGAAAGGTGTGGCTTTGCAATTGTTAGTTGAGCGGCCCTATCAGACCATTCAGGAAACGCTCCTGCCTCTTTTCATCAGTGTCAACTTCATTCGGTGAATAGCGTGAAAATTGAGTGAATTTATCCCGATACTCACTAACAGTCATGTTACCCTAAGTCAAGGCCAGAAATTCCCTCTACTTGATCTTCATCACACCAGCTGGGATGTGGTGTGTGTGGAAACCAGTCCTGAATTCTTCCCAAGTGATGGTGTCGGGAGCAGCATGTGCAGCAGTGAAAGCATCCCACCAGTCAGATGCAGATCCTTCCAAACGACCTGAAGCATACAAAACCGTTCTCACTGATCGGTGCACTGTGTCTGTTCCAGCTTCTTGGTGATGATTTTTAGCCAGTCATCAGCATCCAAGGGATCAGATGAGTGAGAATAAGTAGGAGGGTGATGACTCATAAATTCCCGGTGCTTGTCTCTGGGTGGTGGTGGTGGCGGTGGTGCATTTGGTGGCTGCTGGTTCTGCTGAGCTTGCAAATTCTGAACAACGGCAGTGAGGTTCTGCAACAGTGCTGCCTGGTTTGCGAAGAACTGTTCCATGGCTGGATCTGGTTCGAGAGGCGGTGCTTGATGATTCGGTGGAGGTGGCAGTGCTAGAATCTGCTGGTTGAATATATGTGCACGCCTTTGACTTGGAACGTCTTGTCCTCCTCCAGACCTGGTGTTCACCATCTGATTTGTTAGAAACATAAGACTCAGATCGGTGTAGACAAAGAGGTAAAGTAGCATAAGTGATCAAAGATTGAAAGATTGACAAATGTTCAGATTGTACAGATTCTGTCTTCCCCACTAAATCGGTTGTAACTCTTAGACAGTATATCTAAAAATCGTGTATTTTTGCCAGGAGGTAGATCATAAAATTCTGAAACTAACCCATGTTGAATCACCTCAATCCAGTGTCTGTAACTCGAGATATAAAATAAAGAAGCTGACTGTGTCAGGCTGCTAAGACAGATTCTGATTACTGTAAAGACAGGTGCATAGCTCACGAAACGAGAGTCCTAAAATCTGGATATTTTACCAGAAAATAACTTATTAAATTCTTATTCCAACCCAATTAGTTTCATGTCGATCGGAGTTCTGGAGCCTCAGGTAAAAATCAAACAGTAATGCTGTGTCTGAGTGGTGACGTGAACAGAATTGCATCGTGCTTGAAAGATGAAAGAAAAGGGGCTAAGATTTAAACTTAAGAGACTTAACTTATTTTATTTCATGATGCATTTGCGGCCATCACACCACAAAACATCTCAGTCATTACAAAACTCCAAATCAAGCACTTGTCCAAACAGCAAACATTAAAACATCGCACGTCCTCGCAGGAACGGTTCTAACGAGATAACTTATTCAAATAGCTAAGCTAGGAGCCTAGCCTAGGATGCCGGTGATAGAATCAGGAGTGCCATAGCGAAGCCTCTTGTGAGGTGGCGAAGCAGCGGGGCAGGGAATCTCCTCCTCTGCGCTCTCGGATGGCTCCTGTCCGGCAAGATGCGCCTCCAGCTGCGCAATCTTGGCGTTGGCTTTCAGCAACTGGTCATGAGTATGGGCAAGCTCCGCGGTGGCTCCGTCAAGGTCAGAGTTCAAAGCAGCGGTCACACGAGTGAGGATGTTGATGCGGTCTTCTTCAACTTCTCCCATCATCACATTAGTTTGCTCAGTGCCCCTGGGACTGACGGAAGTCGGTGATGCTCAGCTGTAGACGATGCGCGTAACAGATGGACCATAGGGCCCGCCTGGCGGCTTCGCTGATGGAAGCGGCGTAGGTACCATGGGGCGTATTGGAGTCGTGCATCGAACAAGACCTGAAGCCTCCGGAAGTCTCCAAGCGTTCCCGGATGTGAACGCGGGTGAAGTAGTAGTCGTCGACTACGGGGTCGGAGACGCGCTGGGTAACGTAGAGCGGCCTCACGGTGCTGTCCAACTCATGCAGCACTTCCTCGAGCAGAGCGGAGAAGTAGCCATGCTCGTCCACCGAGGTGATAACCTCACAAGTCGTCTCCATCTCCTGAGGATCATCACCCTGATTGCCATTAGCATCATTGTTGTTGTCGGGGACGTCGTTGTTGTTGTCATCCTCATTGTTGGAGTCACCATCATCATCTCCATCTCCATCTTCATCTTCATCTTCATCATTGCTATCATCTCCAGAATCATCCGGATCTCCTCTAGCGGCAGCAGGTGCTGGAGCATTTGGATCAGGAGCAGCAGGTGGTGCTGGTGCTTCTTCCACTACTAGCACGGGTGATGCTGGAGCTGGTGTTGTGAGGACCCGGTGTGTCCGAGGACCGGTGGATGGTCGCTTCCTGGTGTGATGAGTGATTGACAACGTGGTGTGGATTGACGTTTCCCTTGACTCAAGTATTGCAGGTGTAGAATGCGGCTTGGTTGCATTGGTGCAGGTGAAGAACAGGCGCGAAAGGTCTTAGCCATGGCGGCCTCCGAGGAACGGAGAGACAAGTAGCCTTGGTTCGAGGGACCCGGTGGCCGGTGGATCAAGTGCGGTTCACATGCTGGCAAGAACGAGCAAGGGGACGTGGTTCCGGTGCGAGGTAGCGGCTCACAACCGAAGCTCGTACACGGACGAGAAGCCGGCGCAAGGTGGCGGCTAACAACCGAAGTTTGCGCGCGGGGTTTGGTGATTTGGCCACAAAATCATCGGTGGACGGTTTCCCTTGGTTTGGGCCTCAAAACCAAGGACCGAGGACTCGATGTGGCGGAGATGGGCTGCTGGGCCGAGTGTGGCTGGCAGGGGCGGTTTAACCGCCCCCCAGGGCCGGTTTAACCGCCCCCCTGGGCTGGCCCAAAACCGACGTCGAGGAGCTTCGATCCGGAGGACACGCGGCGTGACTGCAAGGCTTGCGTCGGAGGGAAGCTAGCTTGCAGTGGAAGGTGCCCGAGCCGGAAAATATCTGAGAACCAAATGTCAAATTTGCCCCTGAGGGGTATGTATCACTTAGGGGTAGTTTAGTCTTTAGAGCACCACCACTTGGACTACTAATAGCCCCTCCCAGGGCTGGTGGCTGTGAATCTCTTTGGTTATCTCTTTAGTTTTTCCTTTGAACTAGTTTTCCCTTCATTCCCTCCACCTAGAACTACTTCGAATCTCTCCTAGTTTTGTATAGGTGAATTCATGGTTATGTGATGGAGTTTGTGCTGCTCATCTTTGTGCCATGATTTGATTTCCCGAGCTCCTTCTTCCTTTTCTATTTTCGTGGGTATTTTCGGAGCTATTTTTGGAGGATTTTCGTTCTTCTCTTTCTAGGGCGTTTTCTCTCAGATTTCTTTGGGGGATTCACGTATGAGTGCCTTGTGCCTCTTTTGCTGGTGATCCTTTGCCCCCAAACGCCGAGAATCGCTTTGGATTTGAGATTTTTGGGATGAACTCAAGGTCATGGTGTTCATCACGAGATCTGAGATTCTGGGAGTTGTACTGAGTTAGAGGCTGAGATCGTTTGGGAAAACACTCCACTGGAGGTCTAGATCATCTGACCAAAATCTCGCCTCAAGAGCTCAAGCGGTTTGGGAGATCCACTTCTGGTTTGACTTTTGCCCGAGCTTCCCAGGCCTGGGCGGTTTAACCGCCCCCCTGACCCGGTTTAACCGCCCCCCAGGTGTGTTAGATCGAGTCTTGTTTCGGGTCGTTTTGTGTTCGTTTCGATCGATTCAAGTTCCGCTGCGTATTTCTTGTTCCTAGGGTCAGTAGCTTGACAGTGGCTACGTGATCTTGGCAAGATCGCTCTCGGAGGTTTCGGAGTTGATTTGGGAAAATAGCCGGATCGGTTGGAAAGAATTTTTATCGGCTCCCATTCACTCCCCCCCTCTCTGGTCGCCGTTTCGGTCCTTCAATTGGTATCAGAGCCGGTTACGGGTCTTTGCGACTCTAACCAGTCTAAGATCCAAAGATGGCGTACCAAGATCGGGGTTCCGGGCCTCCGCACTTCGATGGGAAGAACTACCCGAACTGGGTTGCGCGTATGGGCGCTTTCTTGCGAGGCAAAGGAAAGTTGCTGTGGGATGTGACGAAAGATGAAAACTATGTCAATCCCACCAACTTAGATGCCCAGGATGCAAAGGATAAGTTTGAGGCGAATGCTAGAGCTGTTGACTACTTGTTCCGTGCTTTGTCTGCCGAGGAGTTTGAGCGTGTTTTGGGCGAGGACCTAGCTAGCCAGATCTGGCAGAAGCTCAAGGTAGCCCACGGTGGTGATAGCCATGTGAAGGCTAGGCTCTTCTCGATGTATCGGAGAGAATATGAGAATTTCGCTCATTTGCCTGGAGAGTCGGTTGATGCTTTGTTTCAGCGTTTCACTTCCATTGTCAACAACATGAAAGCCAACATTACCGTACTCCCATACTCGGATCATGACCGAGCTATCAAGCTCCTGCAAGCACTTGATAGATCCGTGTGGGGTGCCAAGGTTGAGGCGATCATGGAGTCGGCAAACTATGAAACTTTGTCTGTCGATGAGCTTTTCTCGAAGTTGAAGTCTTCAGAGGTTGACAGACAGCTGCTTGCCAAGGCTAAGAGTCCGACTGATCCCCATAGTCTGGCTCTAGTCGGTGGCTCTGGATATGGACATGCTAACACTCCTAGACACTTTGCTTTGTCTTCTCTTGTGTCTCTTCCAGATGAAGAATATGAGGTGCTGAGCGAGGAGGATCTCGCGTTGCTCACGAGGAGGTTCGAGCGGATGTACTAGAACCGGAAGGGTTCGAGGCGTGCCGGGAGTACGTGCTACAGATGCGGGAAGATGGGCCACTTCATCGCCGAGTGCCCCGAGGAGATCAAGAACGACTACAACCGCAAGCACCGCCCGCGAGACGACCACAAGCACTGTCCCAAGGACGAGTACCGCTCCAAGCACAAGAACAAGGACGAGAGAAGATCGAAGAACAAGCACGGTGGACACAAGAAGAACAGATCTCGAGCGATGGTGGCAGATGCGAGCGACATCGACACAAGCTCCACCAACACGTCGTCAAGCTCAAGCAGTGAAGATGAAGACCGCGGCCACCGCAAGGAGAAGAAGAGCTTGAACCGCAACTTCAACGGCATCTCCTTCACCGCCGTCGACTACTGCACCATGGCGCACGACTCCGTGAAGAGCAAGGACGACTCCGACTCTGACTCCGAGGATGAGGTATTGACCGATCCCACATCTTTGCGTCAGGAGATTGCTAGATTAGAGCAGTTGGTCGATAACTGCGATGATGTGCTTAGGAAGACCAACAAGGAGAAGAGGGAGTTTAGGTCTTTGCTAGGAGAGTCCAAGGATAGAGTGGCTGAGCTTGAGACCTTGCTTTCTGAGACTGGAAAGAAGGCTATGGAGTTTGAGTCTTTGCTTTGCGAGTCTAGGGAGAGAGCAGCTAAGCTTGAGTCTGAGATTGCTGTGTTGAAAGATGCTCCTCTTGTGTCTGATGAAGTTGAATGCTCGTTCTGTGATGTGCATATTGCTGATCTGGTTGTGCTTAAGGAGAAACACATGACTTGCTTAGATGAACTAGAGGGTGCTAGGGTTGAGCTTGCTGAGTTGAAGTCTAGATCATCTTTGCTAGGTGCTTGTACTTCTTGTCCTGCTTTGCATGCTCAGTTGCTTGAATCACGCACCATGATTAGTTCACTTGAAGCACAACTGAAATCTCCCATTGCAAATTCATGTTCTGCTTGTGATGTTGTTGCATTGAAGAATGTTGAGCTAGAGCAGTGTGTGAATCGCTTGCAAGATGAGAATGATGAGTTGCGACAGTGTTTGGGTTGGTTGTCGGGTCGTGAGCCTCAGCTCAAGATGTTGATTGCTGGTTTTAAGAGAGCTGATGGTCGTGGTCTTGGTTCTGAGAAGGTTGGTGAGACCAGTGGTGAGAGAGAGAGAGAACCTGAGAGTTCCACCACAAACATTCCCACAAACCCACCAAAAGCCATTCTCAAGAACACCTTCACACCCAAACCAAACCACCTACTAAACAAGCTTGACACCACTCCAGATCCTCCCAAGTTTCCACCGAAGACAGATAACTTTCAGAGGAGAGTGACCTTTGTGAGGAGTGGGGTTTACCAGCCGAGAGAGAGGGCACAGCCGAGAGAAACCCTAAAGCCAAAGCCAGTCCGCTTCCATTGTGAGCATTGTGGAAGGGATGGACACCTTGAGGAGTTCTGTTGGAGGAAGAAGAGGGAGGTGAGAAGAGAGAAGGAGGTGGGGAACAGGGACAGGTACTACTCTTCCCGTAGTGTGCCTGTGTCTCGTTCACCCTGGCCGAGAGGCGATGCCTTTGTGCGCACAGTTCCTGTGGTTGCCAGTCGTGGTGTTCCAGCTAGTCGTGAGTTTGCTAGGCGGCCTCCGTTTCGTGGTCAGTTTGGTTCAGGGAGGTTCGACCGTAGCTTTGAGGCTAGGAGAGAGTCTAGGCCACGTTTTCCCCCGCGTGGTGCTAGAGGTCCGATGGTGAGAGACGAGAGGGTTTCACGTGGTAGAGTTGATTTTGCTAACCCCTCTTTTGAGCAGATGGCCCGACACTGGTTTGACTCGTTTTGTGCTAACCCCAGTGTCGAGTCATTTGCTCATTCTCGTTCTCGTTTCTGATCGTGCAGGTGGGAGGCTTGGAGGACTTTTGGTTGATGGATTCTGGCTGCTCGAGACACATGACAGGTAATGGGAAGTGGTTCTCCAGTCTCACCCCGGTGGTGTCCAGGCAGTACATCACTTTCGGGGATAAGGACAGAGGTAGAGTGTTGTCTGAGGGTGCTATTCAGGTGAGCGATAATTTCATGTTGAAGCGGGTTGCTCTTGTCAAGAATCTTGGTTTCAATTTGCTTTCAGTTTCTCAGCTTCTTGATGAGGGTTATGAGGTTCGATTTAAGCGTGGTGATTCTAAAATTCTTGATTCTCGAGGTGACCTTGTGTGTATGATCATTCCCGAGGGACAGATTTTTCGTGCTGATTTTTCTCGATCTTTTGGTCCTTCACGGTGTTTGATCGCTGGTACTTCTTCTGAGCTTTGGAAGTGGCATAGGAGATTGGGTCATGTGAGCTTTGATCTACTCACACGCTTGAGTGCTCTTGACCTTATCCGAGGATTGCCCAAGCTCAAGTTCGAGAAAGATTTGGTTTGTGCACCTTGTAGGCATGGTAAAATGGTTGCTGCTTCCCACCCACCTTTGACAGATGTTATGACTGAGCGTCCAGGGGAGCTTTTGCACATGGACTTGGTTGGCCCCGCTCGCGTTCGTTCAGTTGGTGGGAAGTGGTATGTTCTTGTGGTTGTGGATGACTTTTCTCGGTATGCTTGGGTGTTCTTTCTGGCGTCGAAGGATGAGACATTTGATTTTGTTCGAGATCTGATTTTGAGGTTGAAAAAGGAGAGTAATGGTGGTGCCATGAGAGCTATACGTAGTGACAATGGTACGGAATTTAAGAATACTCGTTTTGATGCCTTCTGTCGTGATCTTGGTCTCGAACATCAATACTCTTCGCCATATGTTGCTTGTCAGAATGGTGTTGTTGAGAGGAAAAATCGAACACTTTGTGAGATGGCTAGGACGATGCTAGATGAGCATAGGACTCCTAGGAAGTATTGGGCAGAAGCGGTGAACACAGCTTGCTATGTTTCAAATCGGATTTTCCTTCGTGCTTTCAAGAAGAAAACTTGCTATGAGCTTTTCATGGTCGTTCCCCCGTGTGAGTCACTTTCGGGTCTTTGGTTGCAAGTGTTTCATTCTGAAGAAAGGAAATTTGGACAAGTTTGAGTCTCGTTCGATGGATGGAATTTTTCTTGGTTATGCTAATCACTCTCGAGCATATCGTGTTCTCAATCTTGAGACTAACCAAATCATGGAGACTTGCGAAGTCACCTTCGACGAGACCATTCCGTGTAGCTCTTCTGTTTTTGAGTGTGCAGGTGATGATGATTTGGGACAGCCCATCTTTGAGGAAGAACAGCCTGATGATGAAGATGATGAGGAAATTCATGCACCGTGTGGAGATCGTGTACCTTCTACTTCCACTACTACCACGACGTTCGACGACGGCCCCTCTGCTACACCTTCGTCAAGTCGCGCTCCAGATCGAGTTCAAGTGGAAGCTGATGTTGAGGGGGAGGCAATCTCGAGGCGAGAAGCTCCCCGGCTGGTACAGAGGGATCATCCACCTTCGAAGATCATCGGGAACTTGGATGAACGCACTACACGGTCGAGGTCACAGAACATCTCTCATTATGCTCATTCTGCTTTTGTCGCGTCTTTTGAGCCCAAAAATGTTGGACACGCTTTATCTGATTCTGATTGGGTCAATGCCATGCATGAAGAGCTTGAAAACTTTGAGAGAAATCAGGTGTGGAAGTTAGTAGAACCACCTCCAAATTGCCATCCTATAGGAACCAAGTGGGTGTTCAAGAACAAGAGGGATGAGAGTGGTGAGATTGTGAGAAACAAAGCGAGGTTGGTTGCTCAGGGGTTTTCGCAGCAGGAGGGGATAGATTATGAGGAGACATTTGCTCCTGTTGCCCGTTTGGAGGCAATTCGGATCCTTCTAGCATTTGCAGTTGCTAAAGGGTTCAAATTGTACCAAATGGATGTGAAGAGTGCCTTCTTGAATGGGGTGATCGAGGAAGAAGTGTATGTGAGGCAGCCCCCGGGTTTTGAGAGTGAGAGATACCCACACCGAGTGTACAAACTCCACCGAGCTTTATATGGCCTAAAGCAAGCACCCAGAGCGTGGTATGGCAGGTTGAGAGGGTTCTTGCTTAGCAAGGGGTTTGTGATGGGGAAGGTTGATAAAACGCTCTTCTTGTTGAGAAATGGCAATGATCTCTTAATCGTTCAGATTTACGTGGATGATATCATTTTTGGTGGCTCTTCTCATGATCTTGTTGCCAAGTTTGCAGACGATATGAGCATGGAATTTGAGATGTCGATGATGGGAGAGTTGCAGTTCTTTCTCGTACTGCAGATCAAGCAAACCAAGGATGGGACATTCGTGCACCAAAGCAAGTACACCAAGGACATTCTCAAGAAATTCGACATGAGCGACTCCAAGCCGATGACTACGCCGATGAGTACGACTACAGCTTTGGATGCGGATGAGGACGGAGAACCAGTGGACCAGAAGGAGTACCGGAGCATGATCGGCTCCCTCCTCTACTTGACGGCGACGAGGCCGGACATACAGTTCAGCGTGTGTCTGTGCGCTCGTTTTCAGGCTTCACCGAGGACTTCACATCGTCAGGCCGTCAAGCGGATTTTCAGGTATCTCAAGTTTACTCCTAAGCTGGGTCTTTGGTATTCTGCCGATTCCACTCTTGCACTTCATGGTTTTTCTGATGCGGATTTTGCTGGATGTCGTGTTGATCGCAAGTCTACTTCTGGTCAGTGTCAGTTTCTTGGATCGTCTCTTGTGTCTTGGTCTTCTCGCAAGCAGTCTAGTGTAGCCCAATCCACCACTGAAGCCGAGTATGTTGCTGCTGCTAGCTGTTGTTCCCAGTTGCTTTGGATCACTTACACCTTGAGAGATTTTGGCTTAGACATGTCCCATGTTCCACTTCTTTGTGACAGCACCAGTGCCATAAGCGTAGCTAAAAATCCCGTGCTTCATTCCAAAACCAAACACATAGAAGTGAGGTACCACTTTCTGAGAGATCATGTGGAGAAAGGAGATATTGAGCTTGCCCATGTTTCTACCCAAAACCAGCTTGCAGACATTTTCACTAAGCCACTTGACCAAGTTACCTTCACCCGCTTGCGAGGAGAACTTGGTGTGTGTGCGGTTTTCTAAGCTGAGTTTTGGAGGCTTCTCTTGTAGCATATGTATACTATTGTACCATCTTTGTATCTTGATGTACATTTTTCTGCTTTTGTATCTTGATTTCATCTTTTGTATCATATCTTAGGATGAGCTTCTCCTATATGCAGTGATTGGTACAACTTGCTACATTTTAGAGTTTAGGCAGGCTGGCTAGGGATTGATTGTATGGATGGCTATGCTCTTGATGGTTTTGATATATATTCTTTTGAGATAGTCTCTTTTCAAATTAAAATGACAAACTGAACTTAATATCCTTCACCCATGAGTAAATGCCTTTGCATGTCTTGTTTGAGCCGAAATGGCTATATCTTGCTTAAGATCATGCTAGGATGTGATATTCTTTTCAATTGGGTCAAAGACCTGTGTCATTGTAAATGTTTAGCCCATGCTTTATCTTGTGGAGGAGCATAAGCTTCTTTTTGTCACAAAGACATTTCATGTACCATGCTTAATTTGAAAAACTTGAAAAATGAGATGTCTCTGCATGAAAGAAGAAAGATGAGAAAAAGATATATTTGCTGAAATTTATGCTCATGTCTCTATGCTTTCACCATTGCACACACTTGCACACATGGGTGCTAAGCGGTTGCATGTTGTTTGCCGGAGAAGTCTCCCATGAGAAGTGAACACATGGCTCCGTGCTTTGACATGACATGAGGTAGACCTTGGGTGTTTATGATGATCTTTTGTCAAGAATGCGTGTCCTTCCATGTTTTTGGTAAGATGAAGTTCATTTTTGCTTGAACAATCCATGGTTAGGACTTTGCTTATGTGGTGACATTTTTGATAAAACTACACAACTTGCTCATGGCTTTGTCAATTGGATATATGTCTTCACCTTCTTGATGGCAATGCCCGTGTGACATGATGAACTATCTTGTTTGCCTCTTCTCTAACTTGTAGCATTTTGTATTGCTCATTGTATATTTGAGAAGCTTGTAGTTGCATTTTGTACATTTTTCCTTGATGTGTGCATTGTCAACAAGGGGGAGAATTTCTGGAGCATTTTGCAAGGGGGAGATGTTGCTGAATCTATGAGAAAGCTTTTGCTCTAGAATTTGTCGGTTTTGTGTGAGAAGTGAGAGTTTTGCCAAAATGGGAGTTTTCAAAAATTTGTGAAGTTTCTGAGAGTTTGAGCATTGGAAAACTTTGCTGGGCACATTTGGAAGGTTTTCAAGTTGGAACGGCATCGTTGCGAGTTCGTTTGTGCGATTTTGGCATTTTCAAGTTGGGTCATCTGCCAGGGGCGGTTTAAACCCGCCCCTGTGCTGAGTGCACAAGGTTTGAGGAGATTTGAGCCATTTTCGAGTGTTTTCGCACGCATAAGTTCACTTGTTCAGGGGGAGTTGCATCTTTGCAGGGGGAGTGCTTCGAATGTCCTGAAAAGTGATTTGGAGGTTTTGAGATTTGTGATTGATGCTTTGTGCTTTTGCTCTTTTGCCGATGGTGTTGAGCCCTTTCGCTTCTTCTTGAAGGGTCGGCGTTTCTGGAGCTTTCTCTTGCAGAGTGACTTTGTTCTCGGCTTTTTCTTGCTTTTAGTCACTTGCTTGAGTCTTGCTTTCGATTTCTTTTATATTTTCTTCATATCATTGGTTACTATGTGTGTGTTGTCAATGCACTCATCAAGGGGGAGATTGAGGACCCGGTGTGTCCGAGGACCGGTGGATGGTCGCTTCCTGGTGTGATGAGTGATTGACAACGTGGTGTGGATTAACGTTTCCCTTGGCTCAAGTATTGCAGGTGTAGAATGCGGCTTGGTTGCATTGGTGCAGGTGAAGAACAGGCGCGAAAGGTCTTAGCCATGGCGGCCTCCGAGGAGCGGAGAGACAAGTAGGCTTGGTTCGAGGGACCCGGTGGCCGGTGGATCAAGTGCGGTTCACATGCTGGCAAGAACGAGCAAGGGGACGTGGTTCCGGTGCGAGGTAGCGGCTCACAACCGAAGCTCGTACGCGAACGAGAAGCCGGCGCAAGGTGGCGGCTAACAACCGAAGTTTGCGTGCGGGGTTTGGTGATTTGGCCACAAAATCATCGGTGGACGGTTTCCCTTGGTTTGGGCCTCAAAACCAAGGACCGAGGACTCGATGTGGCGGAGATGGGCTGCTGGGCCGAGTGTGGCTGGCAGGGGCGGTTTAACCGCCCCCCAGGGCCGGTTTAACCGCCCCCCTGGGCTGGCCCAAAACCGACATCGAGGACCTTCGATCTGGAGGACACGCGGCGTGACTGCAAGGCTTGCGTCGGAGGGAAGCTAGCTTGCAGTGGAAGGTGCCCGAGCCGGAAAATATATGAGAACTGTTGACGGCCGTTATATGCCATTATTGGCCATCAACCCAGGCATGAAACAAACACCAAACTAGACATAGGGGTTAAATTCTAACTATTTCCACTAGCTTTGGTGAATTGTTGATTTCAGGAGGCCACATCTGGATACAATGACAAGAACATGCAAAATACATATAAAAGTGGCACCATTGGAATGCACCATTGCGAAGGCCTTGTTGAGATGATCGAAATGGATATTTGGATGACCCAATTCGGAGTCCGGACGAGAAAGTTACGCCTCCGGGAAAATCGTCGGCGAAACCTGCCAGGCCGGTCGGCCTGACTTAGGCCGATCGGCCTGGACAAGGCCGGCCGGCCTACAATGGTCCCCAAAATGCTCCAAACTTTGCACAAGGACCCTAGGGAGTCACCAATGGACCCCCAAGCAAGAATTGACAAGAATAAATGAAGTTAAGACCGAAAGGCCTAGGCCATGGATTGGAAGGTCCACCTACCTAGGATTCTCGGACAACTTCAACTCAACGCAACCAAAACCGCCTCAAAGGACAACATGCAACCGTTGGTGAGCGAGTCGGTGCAACGGAGGGCCGAGAGGGGCCAGTGCCAGGCCGAACGGCCTCCCCTAGGCCGGCCGGCCCCCAACTGTCAAGCTTGAGGTGAACGCCACCACAACCGTCATCAGGACATCATCAGGAGCGTCCACAAGAAAGACGGTGCCAGATGGCGACAGACCCAGGCCGAACGGCCTAGATCAGGCCGGCCGGCCTACTTTTGTGGCCGTTACGCCTCCCCTTTCGCGTGGAAGCTAAGCAAGCATGTGGCTTAACATCTACGCTGGCTTCCATGCTTGGGAGGCTATAAAAGGCGCCCTTCACCCCCACTCAAGACACAACAAAATAGAGGAGAAGTGCTACCACTTCCATACTTAGAAAATAGGGAGAGAGGTGAGGTGAGAGTCCGGGAGAGAAGCCGGAGCTGTCGGCTTCTCTTCCACTTTGTACCTCGGCGGATGCGGCTCAACTTCGAGTAACATCCGGGTCTTGTCTGGTAACTCTGGCTTCCTTCTGATTTATTAAGCATTCAGTCTTGCTAGCTTGTTCTCTGGTTCCTCGTTCACTACTTAGTAGTGGGTGCTTTGCTCTGAATTCAAGTGAAGTAGTAATTATTAGTATAGGCGTGGTGCCTAGACTAGTCGTTACCTTGGTTTGCACCCAGTTCAACGGAATAGTTGTGGTAGCCGGCAGGTGGTGACAGCCCTGTCCGGCCGACGTAATCCACCACGTTAGTTCTGGTCTGTAGGACTTAGGGGTAGGCGGTACCACTCCCCTTCTCATCCCTTTCTGTGAGTGGTGGTGTCTCAGGCGCCCGAAGTGAACTCTCTTGAACAAGTCTGACTTGCTTGATTTATCGAAATATCCAGTATTGCTACACAAGTACCCTCTCTACCCTCAGCCTTTTATCTCTTCTTTTCTTTTTGTTGTCATCCATATCCCCCATATTACCCTTTCGGACGAATTAATTAAAGGATTAGTACACTTCTCGTTCCCCGTGGAAATCGATCCCTGGAATACTCCCGGGTGAAAGCTACATCGGTATCCGTACGCTTGCGGATTTATCTGTAGGTCATAAGAAATACCAACAAGCTTTCTGGCGCCGTTGCCGGGGAACGGTAGCTGTTCTTATCCCGAACCTAGTTCGTCCACATACCATCCACCTACCATCATGAATTCCACTCCTACCTTATATCAATTCTCAGCTCCAAAAGCTGAAGATCTGGAGCCACCACCATCGTCTCACCCCATAAAAAGCTCTGGCTACGGAATACACACAAAATTCATAGCCAAGATCAGAGAGAATCCATTTTCTGGAGCTGAAGGGGAGAATCCTTATGTTCACATACGGGAATTTGAGCAAATTTGCTCATGTCTCGTGATTACGGGGATGGCCCAACAAACTCTGAAATGGAAGGTGTTTCCCTTCTCTTTGACGGGTCGAGCGAAGATATGGTGTGATCGCTATCGTGGGAGAGTGAAGGGAAGTTGGGAGACACTACGAGATAAATTTTGCTTAACCTTCTTCCCTGAATCTCAGGTCGCTGACCTTCGAATCGAGGCCCTCACTTTCAAACAAAGGGAAGGAGAATCACTAGGGGCCGCTTGGGCTCGATTTACCTATCTTATGTCCACGGGACCTGATCTAGGGATCCCTGAACCCATCCTTCTAATACATTTTAGAAGAGGTCTCGAAATTGAATCAGCCAAATTCCTAGATTCGTCCTCGGGAGGATCCTTCACTCATTTGACACCCAGTGAGGGGAGGGCCATTCTAGACAAAATTCTAGAGAACACCCCTTACACTGGGATCTATGATGAATTCCCGGAAGAAATTCCTGAGGAGGCCATAGAAGAGACATCCGTGTCGGAAGATGTGAAAGCATCACAAGAATCCACACCAATCGTAGCACATCTCTCCGATACTCTCCCTGAACCAACACCCTTTTTTGTCCAAATTCATCACTCTAAAAATTCTTTGACAGAACCTTCCGTTAGGCCTACAGTGCCTCCTCTACCTCCCGATCCTCCTAACGAATCATATCTCATGGAGGCTATGAAGGAGGAATGGTTGCATAGAGCAAGATGCTACTCCGAAGAAATTTGGATTAGTTATCCCTCTACGATCCTTCCATGTTCCGTGAGAGGAATAACTGTAGAAGCCCATTTTAATCCCATCATGGAGGTTAATGTGATGCCATGGCACCTAGCGTATGCTCTATTGGGCAGTATCTCGCTAAGACCATCCGACAAGCTCCTTGAGAGTTGTCCCTTCGGACATATTCTTGAATGTCGAGGGGTTGCATATGCCATGCCACTCATGATAGACAAGATCGAGGTAAGCTTAGACTTTCACATCTTTGATATACTCGATCTTGATCTACTCCTAGGCTGCCCGCTAAAAGATCTACTTGAAAAATCTCATGGGAGCCTAGATGGAAGGCTTAGGGAAGTCGCATTCAACACCGCTACCTCTTGGCTGAAAAATCCTTTGGCAAGGCCTCTTCCCAAGCCAACCTCATTTGAGAGTGTGATGTATGTATCTCCGTTCACATCATCCAAGCCTGTTCTCTTTGAGGTTGCGGTCTCCGCTCTCAAAGATTACGAGTCGGAAGAGACCCTTCACCTTTGTGAAGATGAACGATCATCATCACCCTCGAACGAGTTTGAGCCTCTTCCCACTGGCCCTTACTATGTTGTTTCCGACCATGATCGAAAAGCAACATTAAGCTTCCACAATGAATCTCTTGAGATAGAGAACCCATGGGCCATGGAAGATTGTAAAACATTAACTTTGGAGTCCCAAGAAAATAATCTCTTGGATGAGCATGGAAGTTTCATTCTTGAAGTCATACATAGACCATGCTCGTTCACTGCCTCTCCAAAGTTAACCACGTCTGGTGCCCAGAGCACACACGAGGACTACAACCACCTCAAGGTCCTCTTCTACAAAATGTTTAGAAGGTTGGTTGTAGATGCATATGTTTACCATAAGCATTGCAAAGTCTCGTGGTTGCTCTATTGCACTAACCTTGCAGCCAAAAGCTTCATGACACATCAACAATTGGTGATGAGACGGGAATGACATCACCAATGGTAGTCGCAAGAGAATGTTCCCAAGGTCAAGCTTATGACCATAAACAAAGCACTGCCGGGAGATAGCCCGGATGATTAGCATTTATTTCCTTTCGAATAAAAAGCAAGATCATATCTTTAGGATAAAGTTGTCTTTCGGGTATTTTTGGTTGCTAACCATTGCAGGTAGAGATCAAGAAGAACGATGGACAAGTAAAGCCTAAGAGCATGAGAACTACATCAACTACAACACCTTAGTACGTCTTGGTGAGGGAACATTATGAAAGGAAGCTTGAACTCCACACACTTGATTTGTGTTGCTTAGCAATCCAAAATCCAAGTGTGGGGGAGGTATGTGAGTATCCCAAGTAAAGTTCCTTTCATGCCAAGCTTGCTTTGGTTTGGAGTTGGTGTTTGTTCGTGCATCTTGCCCAAAAAAATAATAAATAAATAATAATAATAATAACTTGAATAAAGGCTCCCTGGTTTTCGAACCAGTAGAGCCCCTCTTTTTGTTTCCACCTTTTTGTTTTGAATAACAGTACCAGCATGAGTACAAGTGTGGGGGAGATCTCTCAAGCTCATCATCAACATACACATTCGAGGCTCCCCACGAAGGTGTCGCACAACATCGACTGCGCTAACATGACAAGAAAAAAAAGGGCGATGGTATGTGCACTCCACCTCTTGCTCCTTAATTCATGAGTTTGATTGAATTTCAATCCCTATCATTAAAATCAATCTCAAGATAAAATAATTCACCCTGCTATGCCTACCCTCCATGCTCCCATGTTTGGCTTGCATATGTTTTATTCCTCGCTTCATCTTGCCACTTGTGAATAAATATTTTTAGGGAACCATGTTCATCTAAGTAGTTGATGTTTGAGATATGGTTTGAGGATATGATCTTCACTCTTAATGTTTGAGTGCTTGGGAAATTTATTTGAAAATTTGAAAACCCTTTGCAAAGCCCCTCTTTGATATGCCAAAGTCCTACCAAAGCCATATGTTGAGTTATCTTGAAAACCATGTACACATATGCTACTTGTCATTGCATTGAGCTTTGTCAAATTGTTGCGACCCTTATGAGAATTCTTTTCATGCTTTCATGATCAAGATCACGTACACGTTTATCCCCCTTGCTATACTTCTACACTAGAAGTTAGCATTGTATCATTCATCCATCCATTCCACAAAATAAATGCTCCATCATGTATGTGCAAATCTCACTCCTCAGTATTGTTACAAAAGAGACATGGCTATCGAAGAAAAAAATATATATGGACACATGAAGGTCCACGCAAAGAAAAAAGGAAAATAAAGGAAAAAAAGAAAAAAAAGTTGGACACATGAAGGTCCAAGAAAGAAAAAAAAATTCTGATAGCCATGTTCTCAAAAGATTTTATTTAAAGGAGAGAGACCACACACAAAGGAGTTGTTTATTCCATCCACCACCCATCATACCCATACACGTGCACATCTTGATCCGATTGTATGATTTGATTTCTTCTTGGATCCACTCTTTGACTTTGCAATACATGTGATGCAAGTATGCCTCATCTTCATACCCTACCTTGAGCTCCACATATAGCCATCTTTAGAAGTAGGATGAAGAAAGGCAAGTTAATGCCATGGTGAGGATATATACACATTGAGAGATCCGAGAGAATCAAATGAGGAGCAATGCAAAGGTTTGTTTTTGAAAACTTATTGAAAAATCCCAAGCTACTTGACACATGGAGTTAAAGTGATTTGATTCACGACCGTTCCATTCCTCAACTACTCAAGATGGCATGATAGACACTACAAAATTCACAAGTACAAGGTATGGCTTGGAATATTTCGTATGCTTGTTCCATTTCCTTGGATATCATGTCTCGTCTTAGTCCCTACTCCTCGCTCGAGGACGAGCAAGGGTCTAAGTGTGGGGGTGTGTTGACGGCCGTTATATGCCATTATTGGCCGTCAACCCAGGCATGAAACAAACACCAAACTAGACATAGGGGTTAAATTCTAACTATTTCCACTGGCTTTGGTGAATTGTTGATTTCAGGAGGCCACATCTGGATACAATGATAAGAACATGCAAAATACATATAAAAGTGGCACCATTGGAATGCACCATTGCGAAGGCCTTGTCGAGATGATCGAAATGGATATTTGGATGACCCAATTCGGAGTCCGGACGAGAAAGTTACGCCTCCGGGAAAATCGTCGGCGAAACCTGCCAGGCCGGTCGGCCTGACTTAGGCCGATCGGCCTGGACAAGGCCGGCCGGCCTACAATGGTCCCCAAAATGCTCCAAACTTTACACAAGGACCCTAGGGAGTCACCAATGGACCCCCAAGCAAGAATTGACAAGAATAAATGAAGTTAAGACCGAAAGGCCTAGGCCATGGATTGGAAGGTCCACCTACCTAGGATTCTCGGACAACTTCAACTCAACGCAACCAAAACCGCCTCAGAGGACAATATGCAACCATTGGTGAGCGAGTCAGTGCAACGGAGGGCCGAGAGGGGCCAGTGCCAGGCCGAACGGCCTCCCCTAGGCCGGTCGGCCCCCAACTGTCAAGCTTGAGGTGAACGCCACCACAACCGTCATCAGGACATCATCAGGAGCATCCACAAGAAAGACGGTGCCAGATGGCGACAGACCCAGGCCGAACAGCCTAGATCAGGCCGGCCAGCCTACTTTTGTGGCCGTTACGCCTCCCCTTTCACGTGGAAGCTAAGCAAGCATGTGGCATAACATCTACGCTGGCTTCCATGCTTGGGAGGCTATAAAAGGCGCCCTTCACCCCCACTCAAGACACAACAAAATAGAGGAGAAGTGCTACCACTTCCATTCTTAGAAAATAGGGAGAGAGGTGAGGTGAGAGTCCGGGAGAGAAGCCGGAGCTGTCGGCTTCTCTTCCACTTTGTACCTCGGCGGATGCGGCTCAACTTTGAGTAACATCCGGGTCTTGTCTGGTAACTCTGGCTTCCTTCTGATTTATTAAGAATTCAGTATTGTTAGCTTGTTCTCTGGT
Organism: Urochloa ruziziensis; assembly: GCA_015476505.1. Taxonomy (NCBI): domain Eukaryota; kingdom Viridiplantae; phylum Streptophyta; class Magnoliopsida; order Poales; family Poaceae; genus Urochloa; species Urochloa ruziziensis. The sequence goes on along the minus strand of CM027123.1, from coordinate 34,730,014 downwards.
TCCTCGTTCACTACTTAGTAGTGGGTGCTTTGCTCTGAATTCAAGTGAAGTAGTAATTATTGGTATAGGCGTGGTGCCTAGACTAGTCGTTACCTTGGTTTGCATCCAGTTCAACGGAATAGTTGTGGTAGCCGGCAGGTGGTGACAGCCCTGTCCGGCCGACGTAATCCACCACATTAGTTCTGGTCTGTAGGACTTAGGGGTAGGCGGTACCACTCCCCTTCTCATCCCTTTCTGTGAGTGGTGGTGTCTCAGGCGCCCGAAGTGAACTCTCTTGAACAAGTCTGACTTGCTTGATTTATCAAAATATCTAGTATTGCTACACAAGTACCCTCTCTACCCTCAGCCTATTTATCTCTTCTTTTCTTTTTGTTGTCATCCATATCCCCCATATTACCCTTTCGGATGAATTAATTAAAGGATTAGTACACTTCTCGTTCCTTGTGGAAATCGATCCCTGGAATACTCCCGGGTGAAAGCTACATCGGTATCCGTACGCTTGCGGATTTATCTGTAGGTCATAAGAAATACCAACAAGAACCAAATGTCAAATTTGCCCCTGAGGGGTATGTATCACTTAGGGGTAGTTTAGTCTTTAGAGCACCACCACTTGGACTACTAATAGCCCCTCCCAGGGCTGGTGGCTGCGAATCTCGTTGGTTATCTCTCTAGTTATCTCTTTAGTTTTTCCTCTGAACTAGTTTTCCCTTCATCCCCTCCACCTAGAACTACTTCGAATCTCTCCTAGTTTTGTATAGGTGAATTCATGGTTATGTGATGGAGTTTGTGCTGCTCATCTTTGTGCCATGATTTGATTTCCCGATCTCCTTCTTCCTTTTCTATTTTCGTGGGTATTTTCGGAGCTATTTTTGGGGGATTTTCGTTCTTCTCTTTCTAGGGCGTTTTCTCTCGGATTTCTTTGGGGGATTCACATATGAGTGCCTTGTGCCTCTTTTGCTGGTGATCCTTTGCCCCCAAACGCCGAGAATCGCTTTGGATTTGAGATTTTTGGGATGAACTCGAGGTCATGGTGTTCATCACGAGATCTGAGATTCCGGGAGTTGTACTGAGTTAGAGGCCGAGATCTTTTGGGAAAACACTCCACTGGAGGTCTAGATCATCTGACCAAAATCTCGCCTCAAGAGCTCAAGCGGTTTGGGAGATCCACTTCTGGTTTGACTTTTGCCCGAGCTTCCCAGGCCTGGGCGGTTTAACCCCCCCCCCCCCCCCCGGGTGTGTTAGATCGAGTCTTGTTTTGGGTCGTTTTGTGTTCGTTTCGGTCGACTCAAGTTCCACTGCATATTTCTTGTTCCTAGGGTCAGTAGCTTGACAGTGGCTACGTGATCTTGGCAAGATCGCTCTCGGAGGTTTCGGAGTTGATTTGGGAAAATAGCCGGATCGGTTGGAAAGAATTTTTATCGGCTCCCATTCACTCCCCCCCTCTCTGGTCGCCGTTTCGGTCCTTCATGTTGGCGATGCGACTGGAGTCACCAGCTGTCCGTCTGGTCCCATCTCCATAATGCGACCATCTTCCATCTCAACGTAGAAGTACATCTACGCTGGAGGGGCGATGCGAACCTGAGTTTTGCATCCTTCTTGGTGAGAAGATATTTGAGCGCAGCATGGTCTGTGTAGACAATGACTTTTGCCCCCACCAAGTAGGATCGAAACTTATCGATAGCGAATACCACTGCCAGAAGTTCCTTTTCCGTGGTTGCATAGTTCAGCTGGGCACATGTCAAAGCTTCACTAGCATAGCAAATAGCATGGTGCAACTTATTCTTGGCTTGCCCCAGGACTGCGCCTACGGCAAAGTCACTCGCATCGCACATGATCTCAAATGGGAGAGCCCAATCCAGAGGTTGTATGATAGGCGCTGATATAAGAGCTTTCTTGAGAATGTGGAAGGCAGCATAGCACTCTTCATCAAAGATGAAGGGAGCTTCCTTGGCAAGGAGATTGGTTAAAGGTCGGGCTATTTGAGAGAAATTCTTCATAAATCTGCGATGAAAACCCAGCGTGCCCAAGGAAGCTACGAATTCCTTTAACATTTATGGGGGTGGAAGCTTCTCAATAACTTCCACCATAGCTCTGTCCACCTCTATCCTGCACTCAGAAATGCGGTGCACCAAAACAATTCCTTCCCTCACCATAAAGTGACATTTCTCCCAATTCAAAACTAAGTGCTTTTCCTTGCATCTCCCTAAGACCTTATCAAGATTTTCTAAACAGTCGGCAAAGGACTTTCCATAAACAGAGAAATCATCCATGAAAACCTCCATGATCTCCTCAATCATGTCAGAGAATATGGACATCATGCACCGCTGGAAGTATGCGGGGGCATTACATAGCCCAAAGGTAGGCGAATGTCCCATAGGGGCAAGTAAATGTCGTTTTACTCTGGACATCTAGATGGATAGGAATTTGGTGATACCCAGAGTAACCATCAAGGAATGTCACACCCGATTTTGAGGACAAAACCGAATGCATATCATATGTGCGCCAGGATCCATTTACACACATATGTTGACGTCATAAGTGATAATATCATAAGACAGTGTTCAAAACGTAAGAATAGATAGAGTAACTTTATTACACTCTCACGGAAGACTCGAAGGTCTTAATCGTTTAACGATAACTTAAAACGTAAACTGCACCAAACTTCTCATAACATCTCATAACCAAAGAAACCACAATTTATTTTCATCTTCTAGTTTAATTATCATGTGAGGGTCCAGGCTGCTCTTAACCGTGAGCACGGCTGATATATCAGGTTTAAACACTCTGCAGAGGTTGCACACTTTCACCATAAGTAGTGTTTCCCATGTCGCCTGGGTTTGCAAGGCCCTTAGACACTACCGAGGTGAATGGCTAGGGATTCACATTGAGGTTTTCACCAAATCCATTTAGTACAAAATAATCAGCTAAGGTTTCTAGTCACCGCAGAGCATAACCCTCCCTAATGGTCAGCACCTTAACAAAGGTTGCTACCCCAAGAGGACCGGGCTATACCCCGTCAATGCCACCCCTCTTGCCCTTTTCAGGTAAGATTATAAAGCACTAAATTTACTTGGTTAATTGCCAAAGTCAGAGCCATATGACACTTATGGATGCACTGTTTTCCCGGGTGGTTCTCCATGTTCCGATTAACATAAGTGATCTTGCAATTACCAAAGTTCAACATAAATAATCAAGTTTAACATTTGTTCATTAGAAATCACCATGAACCATATAGCAACTAGCATTTCTACCCAACATAAAGGAAAACCCGGTTTGACAAGGTATATGGATAAAATCTAGGCAAACCTTAATATAGGACCCGTCAAGTTTATGCAAAACATATGTAAATGTAAAGGTGAATTAAGATGCCATTTATGGGTTATAAAAAGAATATGAAGGGGGGAAAGCCACTTGCCTTCCTCCACAAACTTGCTGTTGGTCCTCCTCAAAATGTTGCTCTTGTCCTTCTTCAAAGGTCACGTTCTCTACACGAACACACAAGCAATACAATAAATAAAAGAAACAGTACACCAAAAATAATAAACAGAACAAAACAAGCATATAAAACTGTTGCTTATGCAGAGACGATTCCGTGAGCGCAAAAATCGCTTAAAACGCAATTAAAACGGCTAAGATATGAGATAAACAAGGTTTAGGGACTTGCTGGCAAGAAAACTTAGTTTCCAGGGGCTAAACAGGAAGAAACCGAAGGCTAAAATCTAATTACGTATAAAAACAGAAGGACTAACGTGCAAAAGAACAAAGCTAGGACGGCTGACAGGATTAAACACAAAGACAGGGGCTAAAACAAAAGAACCAGGGGCTCTTTTCTAAATACTTTTGAACTAGGTTGGACGGCGCTGCAAAAAACAGAGAATTACAGGGGCTCTTTTGCAAAAGAGCCAGGCACGGCTGGTTTGACCGGTATTGACCCGGTTTGGATCCGATCTGAGCCGTCGGATTGGGAGTGGGCGGCTGGGATCGATCCGGCGGGGTGCAGCGGCGCGCGGAGTCGGCTCGGCTGCGAGCTAGGAGGCTCGATTTGCGACGCGGCTTGGCTCTAGAGAAAGCTAGAACGACGGGGAAGCGGGCTGAGGTGTTCTCACCAGAGATCGAAGCGGCGGCGGTGGCTTACGCTGAGAGGAAGGAGCACGGGCGGCGGTGAGCTCCGCCGAGCTCCGGCCGGCGCGTTTGGGTGGCGTTTCCGAGCGAGAAAATGATTAGGGGGCTCGGGCGGAGGTGCAAGGTATTTTATAGGGGCGAGGAGGGGAGCGGAGGTGGCGCGAGGGGAGGGGAAAAGGGCGGCCGGCAGGTCGAGCACGGCGGCCATTAATGGCGCACGATGGGGGGGTCATGAAGGGGGCCATTACGGGTCGGGGAGGGGAGGCGACGGCGGTTAGCGGTGCGGCGCGGCACATCCCAGGGGGGCGAGTTAAGTAGGCATGGGGGAGGCAGAGAGGTGGCGGCAGCGCGAGTAGGAGGAGGGGGATGACGGGCGAGGCCCGGCTGGCAGCGGTGCAGAGCGGAGGCGGAAGGGGCGCGGGGCGCCTTCGACACGGCAGACGCGGGCGTGGGCTGCCGCAGGCTGTGCTGGGCCGGCTGGCCGCGCGGGCCGAGCGCGTGGAAAGCGGGCCGCGGCGCTGCTGGGCTGAAAGGGAGGAGTGGGCTGGTTTGGTTAAGAGAAAAAAGAGAAAGCCTAATCTATTTAAAGGAGAACTCAAACAAGTGAATTCAAATAAATTTGAATTCAAACGTTACAAAATAAATGCAGCAACATGAATGCATGAATCACTTGTTGATTCCAAAATTATTTTTAAATGTTGTTTGAATATTTATAGCCCAAGATTTATTTGTTACATTATTAAATCCTTAAAGAAATCAAAACCCCTTTTTTTTGTTGCTTACAATGATTTCTTTTGTGATGGATTTTTGGGTGTTACAAGGAAATAGAAGGAGTGCTTAGCGAGTCGTTCTAACATTTCATCAATGAAGGGCAGAGGGAAGTGATCTTTCTTGGTGGCTTTATTGAGTCTACGGTAATCAATGCACATATGCCACCCAGTGGGGGTACGCTGAGGGATGAGCTCATTCTTATCATTGCGTACCACCGTCATCCCCCCTTTCTTTGGAAGGATTTGAACGGGGCCAACCCATTCACTATTGGGCACAGGGTAGATAATTCCGGCATGGAGAAGTTTTAGCACTTCCTTCTTTACCACCTCTCTCATCGCATTATTGAGTCGTCGTTGAGGCTCTCTCGAGGGTGTTGATGCAGGATCGATTGGGATGTGATGAGTGCAGAGGGTCGGACTTATGCCTTGCAAGTCCTAGAGGGAATATCCTAGGACTGTTTGATGTTTCTCCAGAACAGAAATAAGTGATGTTGTTTCAATGTCCGTGAGCTTATCACTTATAATGACCGGGGTGTCTAGATTTCCATGGAGGAAGGCATATTTTAAACCAGGAGGAAGAGGTTTTAGCTCGATTGGGGGCGATTGAGGTTTTTTTGGAGGTATCGAGCTCAACAGGGGGTTGAGTTTCCTCGACCTCTGAGAACTAGGTTTCTTCTTCCTCAAAGCTTGGTTGAGCCATGTCAGTTAGTGCAAGAGACATGACTTCCTCTAATGTATCAGGCTCGATCTCAGGTTCCACTTGAGTGTTAAGAGATCAGGAAAAAGAAGTCAGGACATACTGTCGGCCGACCTTGAGTTCTACTAGATCTCCTACTGGTAGATTCCTTAAGATCTTCTCAAACGGCCTTCCTATGATGATTTGTTTCTCTGGATCTTTTGGAAGGTCGAAGATATGGAAATCTAGATAGAGCTTCGGCTTGTCTATCTTCATTGGCACGACACGAAGGATACCTAGGCAATCTACGATGCCTTTTGATTGGAGTTTCAGGCGCTTTTGTGATGAACATAGACATGGCTGGGAAGCTGGGATCGAACTAATGATTGTGAGCTGATATTGATCCCTAAGCTTGGGTCATACCCAACGTCGCCTTTTATGCCCATTAGATCACAGTACACTGTTCTAATATTTGTGGGCATTTTAACAACTTCGGGTGAGGCCTCTGCCTCATCTAACCATTCTCGACTCATGACAGCAGAAAGGTTTTCAATGTGCTCCTCTCGAGAATGCTGGTCAATGTAGTCGGTGGCTTGGACCTTAGTATTTGTGTGCCTTTCAACTATGGGAAGTTTTGAGCTGTCCACGTACTCCAAGAATAGCTCGTCGTGGAAATCTTAGGGGAAGGCACAACGAGAATCATGTAGGTCCAGATCATATGCTGGGGTTGGTTCAGGGAGAGTATCGGAAAGATGTGCTACGATTGGTGTGGATTCTTGTGATGCTTTCACAACTTTCGACGCGGAGGCCTCCTAGGAATTTCTTCTAGGAAGCCGTGTAAGGGTGTTTTCTAGAATTTTGTCTACAATGGCCCTTGTAACATCCCGCCTCCCCGAGGCCGGGCCGCTTACCCTTGGCAGCTCTCTAGGACATCTAGAATTCCCTCACATACCAACACACGTCTTTTCTGCGTACTTTGTCCTCACTCATGTGCACACGGGAACGACTTCCCAGTCGGTCACCCATCCTGAAATTGCTCTGGGCCAAGCACGCTTAACCTCAGAGTTCTTTCGTGATGAGCTTCCAGAAAAGAAGTTGTAACTTGTTGATATGAGTATTCTATCAATCCTATCAAGCCCTAGGCTGTCACAATCTCACCCCCTTAGGAGACTGACGCCCTCGTCGGTCAACCCCAGTTCAGGAACGTCCCCTCCGGAAACGTCCATGTGCCCAATGCCAGTGCATGTGCCATGATGTGTGACCACTCTGGGCTCACACCAGCCATGCACACCATGCCTGCGTGCGCAACTGCGACCCCATGCGCCTGTGAAACCGCGAGAGTCGGCTCTGATACCAACTGTAATGTCCCTGCCTCCCCGAGGCCGGGCCCGCTTACCCTTGGCAGCTCTCTAGGACATCTATAATTCCCTCACAGACCGAACACACGTCTTTTCTGCGGACTTTGTCCTCACTCATGTGCACCCGGGAACGACTTCCCGGTCGGTCACCCATCCTGAAATTGCTCCGGGCCAAGCACGGTTAACCCCGGAGTTATTTCGAGATGAGCTTCCGAAAAAGAAGTTGCAATTTGTTGATATGAGTATTCTATCAATCCTATTAAGCCATTGGCTGTCACAACCCTTCTCTCACTAGGTGTCAAATGACTGAAAGATCCTCCTGAGGACGAGTCTAGGAATTCGGCTGATTCGATTTCGTAGGAATTCGGCTGATTCGATTTCGAGGCCTCTTCTAAAATGTATTAGAAGGATGGGTTCAGGGATCCCTAGATCAAGTCCCGTGGCCATAAGATAGGTAAATCGAGCCCAAGCGGCCTCTAGTGATTCTCCTTCCCTTTATTTGAAGGTGAGGGCCTCGATTCGAAGGTCAGCGACCCTGAGATTCAGGGAAGAAGGTTAGGCACAATTTATCTCGTAGTGTCTTCCAACTTCCCTCCACTCTCTCACGATAGTGATCACACCATATCTGTGCTCGACCCGTCAAAGAGAACGGAAACACCTTCCATTTTAGAGTTTGTTGAGCCATCCTCGTAATCACAAGATGAGCAAATTTGCTCAAATTCCCAGTAAGTGAACATAAGGATTCTCCCCTTCAGCTCCAGAAAATGGATTCTCTTTGATCTTGGCTATGAATTCTGTGTGATGATGGTGGTGGCTGCAGATCTTCAGCTTTTGGAGCTGAGAATTGATATAAGGTAGGAGTGGAATTCATGATGGTAGGTGGATGATATGTGGACGAACTAGGTTTGGGATAAGAACAGCTACCGTTCCCCAGCAACGGCGCCATAAAGCTTGTTGGTATTTCTTTTGACCTACAGATAAATCCGCAAGCGTATGGATACCGATGTAGCTTTCACCCAGGAGTATTCCAGGGATCGATTTCCACGGGGAACGAGAAGTGTACTAATCCTTTAATTAATTTGTCCGAAACGGTAATATGAGGGATATGGGTGACAACAAAAGAAAGGAAAAGATAAAAAGGCTGAGGGTAGAGAGAGTACTTGTGTAGCAATACTGGATATTTCGATAGATCAAGCAAGGCAGACTTATTCAAGATAGTTCACTTCGGGCTCCTGAGACACCACCACTCCCAGAAAGGGATGAGAACGGGAGTGGTACCGCCTACCCCTAAGTCCTATAGTCCAGAACTAACGTGGTAGATTACATCGGCCGGACAGGGCTGTCACCACCTGCCGGCTGCCACAACTATTCCGTTGAACTAGGTGCAAACGAAGGTAACGACTAGTCTAGGCACCACGCCTATACTAATAATTACTACTTCACTTGATATCAGAGACAAGCAGCCACTACTAAGTAGTGAATGAGGAACCAGTAAACAAAAGCGAGCAAGTCTGAATGCTTAATTAATCTGAAGGAGCTAGAATTACCAGACAAGACCCGGATGTTACTCGAAGTTGAGCCACATCCGCCGAGGTACAAAGTGGAAGAGAAGCCGACACCTTCGGCTTCTCTCCCGGACTCTCACCTCACCATCTCTCCCTATTTTCTAAGTATGGGAGTGGTAGCGCTTCGCCGTAGAGCTTCTTCTCCTCTATTTTGTTGTGTCTTGAAATGTAGAGAGGGCCTCCATTTATAGGGGGAAGGAAACTTGGAGGAGTGGAGGACCTCCCCACTATTCTGGGGCCAAACTGACCTCCCAGGGTTGGTTGGCACCCCAAACTCGCGGGCCACGCTTCCTGGAGGCGGTGGAGGTGAAAAACCGGAAGAAACCTGTAGAGCCTCAGCATCGCGGTGGAGCACGTCACCATTCCGAGCCTTCGTCGCCCGCGCCGTCTTCGGTGAAGTCTTCTGGTATGAAGTGGAAGCAAGGGTGAGCACTCCTGTCAGGGGTACTCAGCAAGTCCCAAAGTAATTTAATAGATTAAGTTTGGTTATTGAACAGAGGTATAACGACCTGCGGTAAGGGGAATCCGCGGGTCATGCTCATTTTAGTGATCTAATCGACAGGGACTTTTACCAATTGGACTCTTGCCGGAGTCACGGCTATCCAGATAGGTTTGTCGCTCTGCAGAGGTCATACTTTCCTAGGAGAGGTGCCTATTTAATCTAGGGTTTGTGGGTGAGATTTTGGGAAAGAAATGTATTTCTAGGCTTAAGAATTATTCTAGGATTTTTGGTGAATTTTTGGGAATTTTTGGAAAGCTCTAAGGTGGAGAATTAACTTCTTGGGTGCAAAAGCCGGGTGTACCTAGCAATTAACTAGGGGGGAGAGAGACAGACAGGTGGGGCTCGCGAGGCGCGGCCCGCGCTGGGTACTGTGCTGTGGACCCGTGGACTGCGGCCCGTGGACCCGCGAACCCCTTGGGTCAGCGGTCCACGAGGACCAGGTGCATGGAGGGGAACAGGGGTGAGGTGGCGACCGCGTGGGCGCGGCTGAGCCGCTGACCTGCGGGCCCGCGGCCAGCGTGGCCGCCACGCGGCGCCAGCTGGGTAGAGGGGAGGAGGGGACGGCGGTGGCAGGGGTGCTCGCCGGAGTTGAGCCCCCCGGCCACGCCGGGCCACGAGAAGGGCTGGGGTTTGGCAGGGAGGGAGAGAGTAGTGCGGCGGCGAGGTTGAGCATGTACTGGCGGAGCGGCGGGGCTCGTAGCGGCAGCGCACGCTCGCCGGAGTTCGAGCGGCGGGCGGCGCAAAAGGGAAAGGCGCGAGGAAGGGGTGTCGGCCTCTGGGAAGCGGTGGAAACGCGGCTGGTGGTGCACTGAGCATGGTGGCGTGTTCAGGCACGGCGGCGGACGGCCAGGACCCCCCAGCGGGTCGCCAGAGTGCGGCGGCGCGCGGGGTCCGGCGGCGCAGGCGTAGGGGGAGGGGAAAAGAGGGCGGCGGTGAGGTTGTGGCGTGGGGAGGCTTACCAGAACACGGCGGCGAGGCTCCCAGCGTAGCTCCGGCCAGGCGCGCGCGGCAGCAGTGGAGCTCGTGCTCGGCGGCGCCGACGAGCGGGCGTGTGCCATGTGGGAGTGATTGTGTGGGGATGGAGCTCCAAGGGAGCGCGCCCGGGGCTATTTATAGCCCGGGGGTGAGCTCCCGGAGCTCCCCCGGCGCCCTCTGTGGCCGGACGCGTGGCGCGCCGGCGCACAGGGTGGCGACGCGTGCCCCCCGGCGGCGAGCTCTGCACGGAGCTGCAGGGCGCAGTCGGTGCCGCACTTGGGGTGCGGTGGAAGGCCATGGGGACGACACGCGGCGTGCTCATCCCCCTAGGCTCGATCCGCGCCGGTGGAGGCGGATTGGGCGGCCGCGGCGGCGAGATGGGCGCGACGGCGAGCGGAGGAAGAAGGGGGCTGTACGGTGACGTCAGCGCGACGTCACCGGGGATGAGCAACGCGCGCGCGGGGGAATTGGAGGGGGCAAACCGGACTTCCGTAGAGGGAAAGTGGGGCTGGTTTGGCCCACGGGCGAGCGGAGGAGGAGCTAGGCCGGCGGGGTGGAGCTGGGCCGGCGGGGTGATTACGGCCCAAGGTGAGGTTTATTCTTTTTTCCTTTTTCTGTTTTCCTTTTTCTTTTCTATTTTGAATTTGAATTTGAATTTGAGTTCTATTTCAAATCTAGTTTGGATTTTTGGATGGTTTCTAGGGTTTAGAATTATGCTAAGGTTAGAACAAGCATATGCATATGGTTGGTTTCAAAATATTCTAATGCAATTCATTTTTCTAATGCATTATCCTATTAAAGTTAATCTAGTTTTTAATATTAAAAATACTTTTAATGTTCTTTTTAAATGCTTTCTAATTTTAGGGTGTCACAGACCTACCCCACTTAAAGTGAATCTCGTCATCGAGATTCGTCTGGTTCCTGGAATAGATACGGAAAATTCTTTTCTGAGATTTTCCTCTCTTTCCCACGTGGCTTCTGCTTCGGTATGGTTGCTCCATTGTACTCAGCAAAACTTAGCCGCAGTCCTTCGAGTGTGTCTGATGGTCGTATCTAATATTCGCGTGGGTCTTTCTTGATACCTCAAATCTGGTTGTAAATCTACTGTTTCTGGAGCTGTTTGTTCCTCCGGTATTCTTAAGCATTTCCTTAGTTGAGATACATGAAATACCGGGTGTATATCTCCCAGTTCTTCTGGTAATGCTAATCGATAGGCTACCTTTCCAATTCTATTCAATATCCGGTAGGGGCCGATATACCGGGGTGCCAACTTTCCTTTGATTTGGAATCTTCGTGTTCCTCGGATCGGGGCTACTTTCAAATACACATAGTCATTGACTTCGAAAGTCAATTCCTTTCTTCGGGTATCAGCATAACTTTTCTGCCGATTTTGTGCTATCTTTAGATTCTCCTGTACCTGTCTGGTTTTCTCTTCAGCATCCCGTAGTATAGCTGGTCCGAATAATGATCTTTCTTCGGTCTCTGACCACAGTAAGGGAGTTCTACACTTTCTGCCGTACAAGGCTTCAAAGGGTGACATTTGCAAACTAGCTTGATAGCTATTATTGTATGAGAATTCTGCATATGCTAGGCTTTCTTCCCAGTCCTTCCCATATGTCAGTACACAAGCTCGTAGCATATCTTCTATTATTTGATTTACCCGTTCGGTTTGTCCATCAGTCTACGGGTGGTATGCCGAGCTATAATCCAGGGCGGATCCTAAACTTTTATGCAGGGTTCTCCAGAAAGTGGAAGTAAACTGGGGCCCTCGATCGGTTACTATTCTCTTAGGTACTCCATGAAGCTTTAAAATATTGTCTATATATAGCCAGGCTAACTTGTCGCCTCCATGTGTTGCCTTGACAGGAATGAAATGAGCCACCTTAGTTAGCCGGTCCACAATTACCCAGATCGAGTCATTTCCTTTAGCTGTCCTGGGTAAGCCAACGATAAAATCCATACTAATTTCTTCCCATTTCCATTCAGGTATGGGTAAGGGTTGCAGTAATCCGGCTGGCTTCTGGTGCTCCGCTTTAACGGTCCTGCAGATGTGACAACTGGCTACATACTCGGCTATGTCTCTTTTCATGCCTGGCCACCAGTAGGATTCTCTGAGATCTTGGTACATCTTGGTGGATCCGGGATGTATAGAGTAGGCTGAGTTATGAGCTTCATTCATGATTGTTTTGCGTAACTCATCCTGGGGTGGTATGCATATTCGATTTCGAAAATAGAGGGTGCCTTCTTTATCCAGTCGAAGGTCTGGCCCTTTTCCAAGCCCAATAGAATCCTGAAGCAGCATGATCTCCTTGCTTCTTTTCTGAGCCTCTTTAATTTGCATTTGGAGTAAAGGCTGTAAATGTATGTTAGCAAGATATCCAAAGGGTATCACTTGCAGATTTAAAGCTCGCATCTCCTGGGCTAGCTTTTCTGGTCGGTAGCTGGACTTCCGACTTAAGGCATCGGCTACCGTATTTGCTTTTCCCGGGTGGTATCGTAGTTGTATGTCGTAATCCTTCATTAATTCCAACCATCTTCGTTGCCTTAGGTTCAACTCCTTTTGTGTGAAGATGTACTTAAGACTTTTGTGGTCTGTATAGATATCACATCGTTTGCCCAATAGATAGTGTCTCCAAATTTTTAGGGCATGAACAACTGAAGCCAATTCCAAGTCATGGGTAGGGTAGTTCACTTCGTGGGTCTTCAGTTGTCGTGATGCATAGGCTATTACTCTTTCGTTCTGCATGAGAACTGCTCCTAGCCCTTTGCGAGAAGCGTCACAGTATATCACGAAGTTTTGATATATGTCTGGTAGAGCTAGAACCAGGGCGGTTATCAATCTTTGCTTCAGCTCTTGAAAGCTATTCTCGCAAGCCGCTGTCCATTTGAACTTTACCTTTTCCTTGGTTAGTTCTGTCATGGGTTTGGCTAGGCGGGAGAATCCTTTAATAAATCTTCGGTAATAACCAGCTAATCCCAGGAAACTTCGCACCTCATGCACGTTTCGTGGTTGTTGCCATTCCATAACGGCTTCGACTTTGGCAGGATCCACTTCAACACCTCGTTGGGTTATGACATGTCCAAGAAAAGCGATTTTCTCTAGCCTAGAATTCGCACTTACTAAATTTGGCATATAGCTTATGTTCTCGCAATCTTCCCAGAACAATCCTGAGGTGCCTTTCATGTTCTTCGGCTGTTTTGGAGTAAACTAATATGTCATCTATGAATACCACTACAAACTTGTCCAATTCTCCCATGAATACTTTGTTCATCAAGTTCATGAAGTATGCCGGGGCGTTAGTTAGACCAAAGGGGAGAACGGTATACTCATATTGGCCATATCGTGTTACGAAAGCCGTCTTTGGTATATCGTCCCATCGAAGTTTGAAGTTGATAATATCCAGACCTAAGGTCTATCTTAGAGAAGTATCTTGCTCCCTTTAGTTGATCGAATAAATCATCGATCCTTGGCAACGGGTACTTGTTTTTGATAGTGACCTCATTAAGCGATCGATAGTCGACACACATCCTTAAGGTTCCATCTTTCTTTTTCACAAATAACACCGGTGATCCCCAGGGTGAAGAACTTGGGCGTATAAATTCCTTTTCCAACAGATCCTTAAGTTGTTTCTTTAGTTCTTCCAATTCGTCGATAGCTATTCTATACGGTCTTTTAGCTATCGGGGCGGTGCCTGGTAATAGGTCTATAACAAACTCCACATCTCGATCTGGAGGTAATCCAGGTAACTCTTCTGGAAAAACATCGAGATATTCTCTAACCACCGGTATTTGTTCTATCATAGTTACATACATTTGATAGATCATGGTGGATATATTCTTATTTTGCACCTGACATTGTACCCTCTTCTGGCTAGGGGTAGTAAGAGTGACTATCCCCTTCCGACAATCTATCTGTCCATCATGCTTCTTTAACCAATCCATTCCCAGGATTAAGTCTATACCTTCCGAGTTTAGAACCACTGGATCTGCTAAGAATTCTACCCCACTTAAAAGAATCCGAACTCCTGGGCTACGCAGTTGACAGGGTATTTTAGCTCCCGGGGTGGTAGCTAAGATTGGATTTTCTAGTGGGGTGGTGGTTAATTGATTTTCTCTAACGAATTTTAGAGTAATGAAGGTATGAGATGCTCCGGAATCGAATAAAATATTCGCGGGATGGGAATTGATTGGGAACTTACCGAGTGCTACGTCAGGAGCAGCTTGAGCTTCCTCGGTATCCACATAGTTCAGGCGTCCTTGAGAATAGGAGGACACCGGCTTTTTGTTTTGTTGACCATTTCGCCCATTGGACGTTGGGCGGGAGCTTCCTACTGAAGCGGCTGGTGCCGATGCTTTATTCTTGTAGGGACAGTTGGCTATGAAGTGGCCGGGTTCGCGGCAGTGGAAGCAAGTCTTGTCTCCCATGCTGGCGATAGGGGCAGTAGCAGCTTTGGCATAGGAAGCTTGCCCTGAGTTGTAGGTACGACCGGAAGTAGCTGGTTGTGCAAAGGTGTTACGGCTGGATGTTCGGGGTGCATAGCTTGGATTGAAACGGGTTCGTTGTGCGAAGAATTGGTCGTCCGTATGTTCCGCTGTTGGGTACGTTGGGTCTGGTATTTTTTCTTGCGATCCTCTTCATCAGTGAGCAGTTTCTGCTGAGATAGTCTGACTGACTAGGACGTTGAAGTTTGGATAGATATGTGGGGTCATCTGTTGTCGGTAAATGCTATTTAGACCCTTCTTAAACCGACCTTGCTTCTTCTTGTCAGAATTGATTTCATCGGGAGCATAGCGGCCTAACTTCATAAATTTCCGATGATACTGAGATATGGTCATACCACCTTGCCGGAGCGCCTTAAACTAATCGGCCTTATGGTCCATGGCTCCTTCCGGAATGTGGTAGCGTCGGAATTCTTCCTGGAATTCTTCCCAAGTAATATCGGTAGCATCGTTCGCCACCATGCAGTAATTATCCCACCACTCACTGGCGGATCCCTGCAGTTGATGAGCGGCTAGTAGCACTCTATCTCTGTCTTCAGCATGAATGGCCTCTAGCTTCTTAGTAATAGTTTTCAGCCAATCGTCGGCTTCAAGGGGTTCATCAGTACTGTCAAAGGTGGGTGGGTTAGTTCGGATGAACTCAATGATCTTGCGAGGTTGTCCTAGTTCATTCCTGGGACGAGGATTTTGGGTCTGACCCATGCCTTGAACAATGGTCTCCATTAGGCGGGTTTGGTTGGCCATAACCGCCACTAAATCGACCATTGGCGGGGGTGGTGGATCTTGAACTTCTTGTTGTCCCTCAGTGTCGCCTTCTTCATCTGCCGAAATGTCCATGGCGTCCTCGTGGAGTTCTCCTTGAGAGTCGGCGGAAGGATCTCGCTTCTTCCGGACGCGTGCCCTGTCATGCACACTTTCCTCTTCCGACTGGCCTTGGCTTTGCTGGCCTTCGGAGCTTCTAGCTTGTCGGCTCCGCCGTTCTTGTATCCGGACCGACCTCTTGGGCTTCATCTGCATGTTAAATTCCATATCAAGAGGGACGGTTTATCAAGAGAGGGTGAGATTATGTAATTTATCCTTCCTACAGAAAACAAGATGAGTATAAGAAACATGCTTTATGCCATGCACAATCATATGTACTTTTATTTATTTCCAGGAGGGGAACTCAAGTCCCTAGCACGCAATACACCATATGCACTAGCTATTCAAGGCCATTATATACTATAGGTATCTAATCTACAGGTGAAAGTCTCTCGCTCATTTCTTTTTCCTCTTAGGTGAAGTCTTCCCAGAAATCCTGGCCTCCAGAAGTCGATGCGTCCCACATGGAGCCTGCAAAAGATTCGGCGTTCACTGAATTGGACCCCCAGTCATTCATGAAGTCAGTTTGCTGAAGGAGCTCCATGATCTCCATGTTCAATTCATCAATTGGTACCGGTGCAGTTGATAGTAGAGGTGATTGCATAGGGATACCTATTCCAAATCCATCTATCGTACCTATCAACCTACTTGTCGTATCTGAGGTTTCACCACATTCTTCTTGGGCAAACATTATGCCGTCATCCTTTTCCTTTGCATTCTCTTCATCCACGGGTTCCTTACCCTTCCTGCTCCGGGTTAGCTTTTCTTCTTCGGACAGGGTTTCCATGGGTATCGGATGACTTGTAGCTTCAGCTTCGAGTTCCGGTTGTTCAGTAATGGGAGGGAGAGGAGTAGTTTTTGCCATCTCCGCATCTACCTTAGCCCGAGGTTTGGTAGTCTTCGGGGTCTTGGGTGGGTTCTTTCCTCTTGCCTTCTTAGTTATTTTTCGTAATTCCCAGCTTAAATCATCCTTTGCTCCCTCTACCAGTTGCTCGGCCATTAACGCCCTTTTCTCTGTTGCTTCAACATAATCCACCAGCTCAGTCATACGATCCTTAGTCACGAGAAGGCGATCTTCTAATATCTCGGCTCAGCGTCGGGCTTCTCGATGTCGTATGCTTAGGTTTTCGAATAGATTTTCTAAGCTCAAAAGATAATCCAAAGTAGTAACTAGAGTTGCTTGATCAGGGATGATGGATTCAGTATAAAGAACCTTCATGCGATAATTCCAAGCTGTTCTGGTGGTATTCCCAATCGGAAGGTAACGGAGCGACGTATTCACGGTACCAGTTACCTTATCTCGACAAATTGCCATTACTGCCTTCTTGGCCACTAACTGCAAAGTGTCTGAAAAACGTGAGCCAAAGGCGCTAATAGTCCATACTTTTCCCGTAGAGGGTCTAGGGGCTGGCCCTATAGTTACCCAGACTTCGCAAGTCAAGTTTCCTTTGGCCACATACTCACGTCCTTTGTATCGCGGGGTATTTGAGAAACCTAGTTCCCTAAGGGCATTCCTCAGGAGGCGCGGAAATCCAATGTTCCGGTTGCAGTCGGAGTGCAACCATCCTTTTTCGTCGGTCCACGTATCTCCGTCCATTTCCTAGCCCAAAAGATCATGGAATTATTCAGAGATTATTCTACTCAGCTTAATAGCACAGCAAAGACTTAAAAGAATTTCTAGCTTTATTTTTCGGGCCATCTTATAGGGCACTAAGGTCTAGCTGGCTCTGATACCACTGTTGTGGGGCATGCCCGTGAAATGGAGCTCCCCAAGTACCTGCATTAGCCCTGGAAGTCCTAATGCAAGTAGTTCTTCACAAGCGGTATCGAAAACCATCATCGAATAACCTTTTATTCATAATTTACATCAATGTACAGCTTAGAGTCTGTACAAAGCTACAAGCGGGCCTCAAGGCCTCCGCTTATTCAGAAAATATAAAACTACCAGTACTATGTAGAGCCTCAGCATCGCGGTGGAGCACGTCACCATTCCGAGCCTTCGTCGCCCGCGCCGTCTTCGGTGAAGTCCTCTGGTATGAAGTGGAAGCAAGGGTGAGCACTCCTGTCAGGGGTACTCAGCAAGTCCCAAAGTAATTTAATAGATTAAGTTTGGTCCTGGAGGGGCATAACCTCCCTACCAGTCCCGGTTAGTGAACAGAGGTATAACGACCTGCGGTAAGGGGAATCTGCGGGTCATGCTCATTTTAGTGATCTAATCGACGGGGACTTTTACCAATTGGACTCTTGCCGGAGTCACGGCTATCCAGATAGGTTTGTCGCTCTGTAGAGGTCGTACTTTCCTGTCTCGCATTCGGTCAGCCCGTACCGTGTACTTTGGTGGTACTGCCCTACGAGATCCATTCCCACCAGCGTCTATTACTAGACAGCCATTCCCTAGCTCTGTCCACGGAAACTGTTGGGGCCTAAGTAGGAGTCGCGCACGTCCACACAGGGACCTTCCCGGGGAAAGATTCTTGATGCATCAAGAAAATATATATATTGTGGCACTCTGCCACTGGGTCCTCCCGACCCTATCACCTGCGACTCGTACCGGCCAGACCCAGACCTCTGTCGGGGTCTGTCTCCAAGAGTTCCGTTGCCCACCGTGGCCCCTTGGGACAGTTTACTAAAGCTAGCTAGTGGGGTGTGGATCAAGGCCACACATAAATAAGCATTCCCGAAGGCCATGCTTTTTTGGCATGCGGGACTGTACTAGGCAATGGAAAGATTCTCCCGCGAACCGGTCCTTAGTGGCGACCCGAAGTGGCTCTTAGGACAGAATCCCCTTCCTTGGGATCTTCCTTCCACTTCCCGGTCTAAAGTAAATACTGTGTAACCAGGTTTCGGTTCTCCAGTTTCAATTATTTAGCATGCAAAAGTAACTTTCATAACTATTAATATGGGCGGGACTTGCCTTGTCCAGCGTCGGGGTCGTCCCCTGCTTCCTCTTCGTAATCTGGATCCTCAGCGTTGTTCTCCGGGTCGGAGTCTGTAGTTAGTCACACAAATCAATACATCAATCAAAGGTTAACGGGCGATTTCCATAGCTGGATTTAAACCTAGGAGAGGTGCCTATTTAATCTAGGGTTTGTGGGTGAGATTTTGGGAAAGAAATGTATTTCTAGGCTTAAGAATTATTCTAGGATTTTTGGTGATTTTTTGGGAATTTTTGAAAGCTCTAAGGTGGAGAATTAACTTCTTGGGTGCAAAAGCCGAGTGTACCTAGCAATTAACTGGGGGGAGAGAGACAGACAGGCGGGGCCCGCGCTGGGTACTGTGCTGTGGACCCGTGGACTGCGGCCCGTGGACCCGCGAACCCCTTGGGTCAGCGGTCCACGAGGACCGGGTGCACGGAGGGGAACAGGGGTGAGGTGGCGACCGCGTGGGCGCGGCTGAGCCGCTGACCTGCGGGCCCGCGGCCAGCGTGGCCGCCACGCGGTGCCAGCTGGGTAGAGGGGAGGAGGGGACGGCGACGTGCGGCGGCGGTGGCAGGGGTGCTCGCCGGAGTTGAGCGCCCCGGCCACGCCAGGCCGCGAGAAGGGCTGGGGTTTGGCAGGGAGGGAGAGAGTAGTGCGGCGGCGAGGTTGAGCATGTACTGGCGGAGCGGCGGGGCTCGTAGCGGCGGCGCACGCTCGCCGGAGTTCGGGCGGCGGGCGGCGCAAAAGGGAAAGGCGCGAGGAAGGGGTGTCGGCCTCTAGGAAGCGATGGAAACGCGGCTGGTGGTGCACTGAGCATGGTGGCATGCTCAGGCACGGCGGCGGACGGCCAGGACCCCCCAGCGGGTCGCCGGAGTGCGGCGGCGCGCGGGGTTCGGCGGCGCAGGCGTAGGGGGAGGGGAAAAGAGGGCGGCGGTGAGGTTGTGGTGTGGGGAGGCTTACCGGAACACGTCTGCGAGGCTCCCAGCGTAGCTCCGGCCAGGCGCGCGCGGCAGCAGTGGAGCTCGTGCTCGGCGGCACCGGCGAGCGGGCGTGTGCCATGTGGGGGTGATTGTGTGGGGATGGAGCTCCAAGGGAGCGCGCCCGGGGCTATTTATAGCCCGGGGGTGAGCTCCCGGAGCTCCCCCGGCGCCCTCCGTGGCCGGACGCGTGGCGCGCCGGCGCACGGGGCGGCGACGCGTGCCCCCCGGCGACGAGCTCCGCGCGGAGCTGCGGGGCGCGGTCGGTGTCGCACTTGGGGTGCGGTGGAAGGCCATGGGGACAACACGCGGCGTGCTCGTCCCCCTAGGCTCGATCCGCGCCGGTGGAGGCGGATCGGGCGGCCGCGGCGGCGAGATGGGCGCGACGGCGAGCGGAGGAAGAAGGGGGGCTGTATGGTGACGTCAGCGCGACGTCACCGGGGATGAGCAACGCGCGCGCGGGTGAATTGGAGGGGGCAAACCGGACTTCGGTAGAGGGAAAGCGGGGCTGGTTTGGCCCGCGGGCGAGCGGAGCAGGAGCTGGGCCGGCGGGGTGGAGCTGGGCCGGCAGGGTGATTACGGCCCAAGGTGAGGTTTATTCTTTTTTCCTTTTTCTTTTCTATTTTGAATTTGAATTTGAATTTGAGTTCTATTTCAAATCTAGTTTGGATTTTTGGACGGTTTCTAGGGTTTAGAATTATCCTAAGGTTAGAACAAGCATATGCATATGGTTGGTTTCAAAATATTCTAATGCAATTCATTTTTCTAATGCATTATCCTATTAAAGTTAATCTAGTTTTTAATATTAAAAATACTTTTAATGTTCTTTTTAAATGCTTTCTAATTTTAGGGTGTCACAAAACCATGCAGAGATGGGCTAAACCGAGGCCAAACCAGATATTAGGAGAGAAAACCGGGCGTTGTACGTCGGTTGGGAGAAAAATCCGGCTGAACCGGCTCCCACAGGCGCCACCTGCCCCAACCCGGGCGAACCGCGCCAGCGCCGCGCGCTGCTGCCGCGTCGAAAGGCGGCGGCCAACGGCCGCTCGGCACGTGCCCCCCTGGCGGGCCGGCCTCCCGCGCGCGCGCCTGCTGCGGTGGACCCTGCCTGGCCCCGTGTCCCCCTGCAGGCAGCAACGCTTGCTGGGCCGGGCGCTGGTCCCCCCACTACTCCTGCGCTGCCTTAATATATTGTAGTTTCCATATCTTTTTCTCTCGAGCTCTAAATTAGACAAGTAATATTTCCATTTCGATCGTCTCGACGAGGCCTTCGTAATGGTGCATTCCAATGGTGCCACTTTTATATGTATTTTGCGTGTTTTACCGTTATATCCAGATGTGGCCTCCTGAAATCAACAATTCACCAAATCTAGTGGAAATAGTTAGAATTAAACCCCTATGTCTAGTTTGGTGTTTGTTTTATGCAAGGGTTGACAGCCAATAATGGCATATAACGGCCGTCAACAACCGCCTATGCCTCTGGGATACGGCATCCCCCTCTCTTTCTTAAGCTTAAAGTTGATTACAAAAATGACCTCCCCCATCAAAATCCCGTCAAGCCACACGACTAATGCGATAAAAAAACACGGCAAGATTTAAAAGCAATATAGGCCTACATACAGAAATTCGTTTCTCACAAACAAAATACTGGTTTGGCCCTAATCTTACATATGACTACGGGGTTCTTTGCCCAAGCCTTTCAGGGGGGCCTCCCTCAGCATGAGGGTTCACGATGGCTGCATCTCCACCCGAAAAGTGCTCGTACTCAAACAAGGCGGCAAGCGCCGTGGCGGTGCTCCTAGCATTGGTATCAGTTTCCTCGGTGACGGCCAGCGCGACTTCATCATCAAGTCCCTCAGTGGCGACATAGCCGGTAGCCAGCAGCCTCGAGCCGGACGTGTAATGCGTCGACACCACGCCCAAAGCCTTCTAGGTCCCGAAGCGGAAGGTGCTCTTCAGGCGCTCGATGATGCGACCGCCCAAGGACCTCAAGCGGCTGGCCAAAGAGCTGCCGGATTGAGCAACCTCCTCCTCGAGTTCCCGGTACAACATGGTGGCGGTGTCCTTTAAATCCTCGAGATCTTGCTGTGACGCCAAAAACGCGACCTCGAGGGCGTCCGCCCGTGCCGATGTGTCCGCCGCGGCCTTTCGCAGCCCTGGGACAAACAGTGAATGAATGACAAATCAAAGTTTTAGACAAAAACCCTAGATACGAAAGGAATGAACGCAGGGAGCCACGACTTACCTTCAGTTTGCTCCTCCTCCTCGGCCAGCAGCCCGCGCACGGCGTCGGCCTCTTTCTGTAGAGTCGTTATCGAGGCCTCCTTTTCCCCAACAGAGGACTTCAGCGCCTCGAGGGCCACGCTGCGCTCGGTCAGGACCTCCGTCAGGCACCCGACCGACTCCACCTCCTTCTGAAGCTGGGCCTGAATCGCGGTCACGGCCTCTTCCTTCTGGCGGAGCAAGACCCATGTCTCCTCGTGCGCCTCTCGCTCCTGGAGAAGTTGAGCCTGCGCTGCCACAAGCACCGCGTCCTTCTCTTTGAGCAAAGTGCTCAGCCGTTCGACCTCCTGGGCCTTCTCCGCCGCCACCACCCTCTGCGCGTCGTGCTCCTCCTCAACACAAACCAGGGCGCCCCCACGATCGCGGGGATCGACCCCCATGTCGTTTAGAGCGACACGGAGTTGCTCCGCGTCAGAGCTGAACCGAGCGTTGTCCTGCTCCAGCCGATGGATGTACGCATGCTGGTCAATGATGTAGAAGATCTTACCCCCTCCCCTCCCCCCTCCCCCTTCCCCGCCCCTGCCGTCCCCCACCATATCCTTCAGCCGATGGATGTAGGCATGATGGTCGGTGATGTAGGCATGCGTGAGGCCTCGAACCCTAGCGCCGCACCCTCCTCAGCTTTTGCGCCGGTATCCACTTCCAGTGCCACGCACTTCGTGGTCTCGATGCGATCTTAATCCGGCTGGTCGGTGGTGCCGCCCATGCGAAGCTCCCGCCTCGCTTGCTCGACCCCCTTCGCCACCGCTGCTCTGTACCGGGCGGCGAACTCGTTCGTCGTCTCCGGCGCCGCACGCGAAGGTTGCGTCGCTGTATGGGGCGAGGCCCGTGCGCTCGACCTGATAGCCTTGATGGGGGCAAGCTCCGGCGCGGCGAGCGAAGCTGTCCGGCTGATAATGACAGGGAGAAAGGAGAGGGAAGAGTTAATGAAAGATGACAGAGATCAAATCCCAAGAGGATTAAAAAAGATCTTACCGTGTGATGCCCCTCAGCTTGCGCTTCTTGGAGCCGCTCGGGGGCTGTGCTTCCCTCGAGCCCGACGGACCCCTCGACGAAGCCAATTCGCCCGGGGACCCCGCGCCCGTCGAGGAGGCAGGCGATGGGCACGCCCGAGTAGGCACGCTGAGGATCGGATTGCTCGCCGCCGCCGCGGGCTCCTCCTCCGCCCCCACCACGATCGATGGGGGCGCTCCTGCCGCCATCAACGGCTCCAGGAGCTCCTCATGGCCTGAGGAATTGCCATTCCTCAGGATTAGGTGTGCTCTCCGGGGTAGGCAGCGGGGGAGACCGTTCCTCGCCCACGTCTGGTTCTCCTTCTTGTGCTTGTCCTTCCGCAGCCGCTTCCTCAAACTCCTCTCCTTATCCGCGTCCTTCCGCGCCTTCTGCCGTTCGACGAGGTGACGGTTAGCCGCGCGGACCTCGTGGAGAGGGGGTGACGACCGATATCCCTTACGGGACAGCCCCTGGCAACGCAAGGAGATTCGAGATTGGACAACGGGGTGCATCAAATCATTGAAAAGGAGGGAAGAAAGGGGGCAAGAACTCACTAATTGAAGAAAGGGGCCGCGTCGGAGCATTCCATCTTGGAGCACTCCATAGCCCGCCTTGCCCTCTGAGCCACCTGCTCGAAGGGAAGCAGCTCTCCCACCGTTCTTGAACCCTCAAATGGCGCGTCCGGCTCCAGCTCGTAGATGGGAAGCCTTCTCTCCATGAGAGGAAGCACTCGCTGGCGGTGGAAGTTAGCGATGACGGCCGCGGCGATCAGCCCCCACTTTGCCAAGGACTGCAGTGCATTCGTGAAGACAAGGAGCTTCTCCTGGAGCTCCACGGGCGTCACGCTGTAGTGCCAAGAATTCAGCTTCTCCCGCAAGATCCTCACTTACACCGGGAGGAAGTCATCGTCGTTCCGCAAATAGAACCACCCCTTGTCCCAATCTTGATTGTTGGACGTCATGGTGGTAGGGATGTAGAGAACCCTCTGCCCCTCGCACACCTGAAGCATGAGGCCGCCGGTGCGGACGAGTCTCCGCACCCCCTTCGACTCAGCAACGGTGTGACGCTTGCCTCGAAAGAGGCTGGAGCCAGAGTTCCCAGTGCGCCGGGATCCCCAGGAATCCCTCGCACACGCCCACGAAGGTCGCCGCCTACGAGATGGCATTGGGAGCGAAGTTGTGAAGCTCCACCCCGTAGTGGAAGCACAGCATGCGGATGAACTTCCCTGGGGAGGAACCGAACCCCCGCTTGTGCAAGCGTGCCAGACTAACGACATAGCCCGGAGGGGGTTCGGCTCCTTGTGCGATGTCGGCAAAGCGATCCACTCCGGCTCGTCTGGGTTCAAGATCTTCGGCAGCACTCCAGTCCCCATGAGCGACTCCAAGTAATGCATGTCTGCGATGGATGTGCTCCATGGCGTCGCATCCTTCAGCACAACCATGGCGATTGGGGAAGGGCGAAAGGAGGACTGGCTGAAGCAAATTTTTTCTTTCCCCTCTCTTGCGACAGTGGCTCGAGGGTGCGAGGAAGCAGAACAGCAAATCACCTATGGTGAATAGCGAAGGTAAGGGAAACGACCTCCCTCCTCTCTTTATTTTATAGGCAAAAGGTATGGGCAGAGTGGGCGTGGCCACCGAATGCATTAATTGCGGTTGGTACCATCGTCACTGACAGCTGGGCGCCACTGCATGGGGAACCGGCGCGCGCGTGCGTAGTAATAACCACAACCGCTCGAGGCGTCGTAATGTCACTGTAACACGTCCCTTTCAACTGTCTGCCACCTGCGCCGCATTCACCTAAAATGGCGCGCCACCTCGTCTGGTCTTCACCACGTCAGCCATGATCGCACGACCGAACGTCACGAATCCACCCCGTCAAGAGCAGAACGGAATATTCTTTACAGGGGTGCCTTTGAAGGTAAGACACCGTCTCCCGAGGCCTTACTTATTATGGGTTCGAAGCTTAGACCAATCGAGGGTTCGATAGGCTCCCCAGATTAATAGAATCAGGGGCGAGTAGCGTGCCTAGTCAGGCTACCCTCGAACGCGGAGTTCGAGGACGCTCGGGGGCTATTGTTAGTGTCGACCATAAAGGGGTCCTTAATACCGTGCGATAATCACCCTGAAACCTGCTCAAAATAACTAAACCAAAGGACAAGCGTCAGACACGCTGGGCGCTGGCACCATCTCCGCCTCGCTCGAGGGTTACGATCTCCCCTCGAGGGAGCGGAAACTCTGCCTCGATCGAGGCCTCCTCGGTCGAGGCTAGGGGAACCCCTCGACGATACATCTCTGCCTCGCTTGGGACTACCCCTCGATCGCGAGGCCCGCAAAGCATGCCCAGGTGTCCCGAGGACAAAAGCATTTAAGGCCCCGATACTGAAGCCGGACACGGAAGTCAAAAGCAAGTCTCTCGCCATCCCCGGTCATATCCGCCAACTCCTGTCACTATATGGCAATCCCTGGCACTGTGGAGGCATGCGCGGCAGTGTGCAGACATGCCGATATTGTTGCGCTCTCCTGTACTGCCTTCTCCGGCATGGGAGGCCCTCGAGCAGGTATGGGAGGCCCTCGAGGAGGCGTACGGCCCATGACCAAGGACGACGATGGGCAGCGTGAACCCTCAAAGCAGGAGAGCTGGCCACATGCATCATCCATAGGGACCGCCATGCCGTCTACTGGAACAAAGGACGCTAAGCCACTCCGCACAGGTGAAGGGATGTGCAATGACGATTGTGACAAACCAGATTTTCGTAATCGAGAATCCGACTCTCTGTACCCTTGTGATAGTCCCTGGATCAGTAGCTATCACGTACAGAACTCATCTCAGCAGTAATATCATAGTCATACAAGAATTTAGATTACAAAGAGAGGTTTACATCCATACCAAATGGAAATACAAGTATAGTACAAGCCTCACAGGCTGAGCGACAAGCGGAAATCCTGCGTAGCGGTAGATAAGTCTTCAAGTCTTGATCTTCAATCCACAGGCATCCTTGAGCGAAGCAGCGCTACCCGACTAACACATTCGGACTCGAACACCAGGTCCTAACCTGCAACTCACAAACTATCCCCAAGGAATGGGATAGGTTCACAGTCACCATCTGTATGCAAGCTTTAAGTGGCCTATAATCTAAAGGGTAAAAGTATATCAAGGAAAGGCTCGGTTTTCCTATGCAGCGGCAAAGTATAAAATACCATCATCGTCATCCCCAACTATATCACAACAGCACGGGCTATTCTAGCGCACCAGACTCCCATCTCATCCTCACCACCTTCTCCTCTCGAGTCGATTGGAAAGCTTCCGACCTTTCCCATCTCAACGGCAAATGCCGGACCTTATCCTGAACTAGTAGCTCTCATCCCAACCTGTAGTTTTAGAAGAGGGGGAGGTAGAAAGTCCCAAAACACTAATAAGAAGAAGCCAGTATACAGGGGGTGTCCATGACCGAGGACGCGACTATACGTAGCGTGTACACCTGGAACCACTCGGGCTGCGATCGGTTGCAAGCCGATCGAGACACAACCCACAACCACGACTCCCTAATCAGACCGGTACCATCCTGCATTCCCGGACTTGGACCCATTCGGTAAACCGAACGATCCGGGATCGTGAGTCCCTAGCACCACACAGGCGCTGAGAGTCTCGGAAACAAGGGCTGAACGCAGCCAGGATCCGCACGCCCTCGTGAAACGGCAAGCCCAATCCTAGCACACTATTGCACAACAATGGTATCGACTAACTAGAGAATGGCTGGAACCCCTCCCATAAGGGTAAGCGGTGCGTACGTAAAAGTCATGTAACCAGGTCCAACCGACTCGGCCTAAGCTAGAGCAAGCAAGTCCCCGTCGAATGCGTATCCACATCGTGGTCCGCGAATCGGCACCCATTATAGGTACGGCCGCTCAATGCCTCAAATCCATCCATATCACAAATCATATCACATGTACCTGCTACGATACAAGAGGTGTCCAATAGCCTCCAAGCCCCGACCCGAAGGTCGGTTAATGTCTGCTCACTCCAGCCGGGGGTTCGAAACTCTCCAAGTTTTTCCACCCAAAATACTCACGCCAAGAGGTTTAAAACCACCGCTATATCCCACACATGCAAGCAAGCATAGCAATCATATATAATAGTGTAGTAGGCAATCAAGGAATCAGGATATATAAATAGGTTATGCGGCTCATCATCATCTCATCAATGCAATAAAGCGCTAGCAATTCTACTTGCAATGCCTAATAGGTACAAAGAAGCAGAATGGGCGTGAACCTGGAGTATCGTCCTTATCGTCGTCTTCAGCGTAGTCGACGTCGTCGAAGAAGTCCGGGTCCTCCGGGGATCCTATTGGTCGCAATTACAAATAAACAAAGATATCTACTAGCAAATGAACTCCAAATAAGAATCAATAGAGATCCAAATAATAGCAAACTCTATTCTATCGTGTTCATCATGATTTTAGAAAAATACTGAAACTGGTTTCATATTTTTCGGAGCTACGGTTGATTTGTTATGAATTTCCGAAGTTTAAATCCATTTTCAGGATTTATAAATCATTCGAAAAAAGAAGTAAAAGTTAGAACACAAGTTAGCAGCTGGGGTATGTTAACTACCGGCTCGGGGTTAAACCGCGAGTCGGGCTGGCGAAGGCCTTGGTACGGGGTTGATGACATCATCACGGGCCTTGATGATGTCATCGTTAACTCGGTCAAAGTTGACTGGTCAACGGTCAGAGGGGTCAAGGTCTCTGTCAACGGGTCAAAGGCTACCGGGTCGGTCAAAAGGTCAGCGGGTCCACATGTCAACATGCGGGCCCAAGGGTCAGGTGGGTCCGGGCTGACAGTCAGTGGGTCCCACAGGTGGGCCCACGGTCCTACGGGTCAAAAGTCATGTTAGCCACGTGGCGGTCGACTCGGCACCGGGTCGGCGCCACGTGTCGAGCAAAGGTTGGCCGGCTAGCTTTGAGTGGCGGTCACGTGACTAAGTCGCGGACGCCACTCGGGCAGGTCTGGGGTGAAGGGCGCGATTTTAGGAACCTAACGCAACTGGTTTGGCAAAAAACGGAGCTAGGATGGAAAAGATATGGATTTCCTAAGGTTTAAACCCTTTTTATAAAAGAATAAACCCATTTCTTAAAAGTCTAGGGGGCTCTGCGCAAAACTGCCAAGGTGGAAGGGTTTGGTTGTGAAAGCAAGAAAGGTCAGGGGCTTGGATGAAAAGAACCAGGGGTTAAGTTGAAAACGGGGCAGCCAGGGTGCTTTCTGCGAAAGGGGTAAAGGTGGAAGGACCCATTTGTGAAAATGGTAAAGTTCAGGGTCCTGAACGAAAAAGGACAAGGGCCAGATTGAAAAAGAGGCCGACCAGGGGCTAAACCGCAAAATTGTAGTGGTGGAAGGACTTAACCGCGAAATCGAGAAAACTCGAGGGGTTCCCTGCAAAAGCGCAGGGGCTTCGCGTGAAAAGGCCGGCGGCCGCTGACGTCGGCTGCCGCACGGGATCCTCCTGCGGCTGCGCGCGGTGTGTGCTGCTGTGTGGCTCGTCACGGGGGACGACACGTGGGCACGGGATCCTCTGCGGCCGGGCGATCCGGTGCGGCCTCGCCCTGCGCGGCGTGGCGCGGCACGGCGGGAACCCGAGACGCGGCGGGGCTCGAAGCGGCGACGAGAGGGCGGCGGCGGGGTCCGGCGGCTGCTAGGACGGCTAGAAGGTTTGGTCTAGGGGCTAAAGGAGGGGCGTTGGCTTCGGTTAAGCGCGACGGCGGTGGAACGGCGGCCAGCGAGCGCACGAGCGGAGAGCGCTCGACAAAATGCCTCAAAGGGCAACCGAGGCGGCGAGGTAGCTAATCTACACGACGGCGGCGTTGGCGGCCTAAGGCCAGGGCGGCTACGGGTTCCTGCAAGAAAAGATGAGCACGGCGCGAAGGCCGGCTCCAGAAAAGGGTTGCTGGCGGCGGCGCGCGCGTGGAGGGTGCTTCGGCGAAACCTTCGCCGGACAGCAGGGGAAACAAAGAGGAGAGAGTGGGGCATGCTCGTGCTCACGTTGGGGCGGTGGTGGAGTCGTGGTCGTGCCGTGGCGAGGAGGAAGCAGTTCCGGGGCGGCGTCGGCGCTCCGGCTTGACGCGGCGTCGAGGAGGCGCTGCGGGCGGCGGCGGGTTCCTCCTCTCCGCGGTAGCCCCCTTCTCCTTCCCTTCCCTTCTTCTCCCTTGCTCTCTCTCCTTCTCTCTCTGTAGATTGGGGTTTTCTCCCAAACTGGCTTGGTGGCGGCGGCTCCAGGCGAAAGGTGTGGAGGCGGCGCCTGGGGGGTTGGTTTTAAAGAGGCGCGGCTAGGGTTTCGCGAGCGTGGGGGTGGCATCGACGGCCGGGAATCCTTGGTAGTCGTGCCTAGGACACGTGGCGGCATCAAGCAGGGGTCACGTCGGGAGTACGCGGGCGCAGGGGCGCCGAGCTGGAAAGGGGGAAGGGTGAGATGGCGCGGGGTGACGCGACGGGGCCGAGGTGGAGCGGCAGGAGTGGCTGGCGGAGCTCGGCATCGATGCCTCGGTGGAAAGAGAGGAGGTGGTAGGCAGCGGCGGCGGAGCTGGAAAGCGGAGCAGAGAAAGGTGGGAGAGAAACAGGGCGCCGACATGTGGGGCCGTGCTGGCGGTGAGAGGTAGAGGGTAGAGTGGTGAGGCCGGCTGCTAGCTGGGCCGCGCGCGGGGCGTTTGGGCCTCGTGGCTCGGCTGGGCCGAGCGGGGAAGCAGGCCGGAAGGGTGACCTGGGCCTGAGGCTTAGGTTTAGTTAGGGTCCAGTTAGAGTTAGGTTTTTGGTTTATATTTGAACTGAATTCAAATATAAACCACGCTCAAATAAGTTCAAACAAATTCATTTGGAATTCCACAATTCTAGATAAACTCCAAATCACACATGCACGAACGTGGGAAATTATTTCGTGCACAAATTAAATTATTAGGAGTTTTGAGAGAGACAATATTACTTATATTACAAATATTTCATGTCTCACAATGATTCACCACAAAATTTTTAAATTCCGATTTTTCATTACAAGTAACAGACAGCAATTTCGCGGGATGTTACAGTCTCCCCCCTCACAAGAATCTCGTCCTCGAGATTAAGATTACATCTGGTCTTCAAACAGGTGAGGGTACTTCTCCTTCAAATCAGTCTCCTTCTCCCATGTGGCTTCACGTTCGGTGTGGTTGCTCCATTGCACTTTGCAGTAGGGAATTGTGGTCCTTCTAGTCTGTTTCTCCGCTCTGTCGAGAATCTTCACTAGGGTACTCCACGTACTCCAAGGTATCTTGCAAATCCAAGGCTTCCGGGGTCACGATTTCCTCTGGGACTCTGAAGCATTTCTTGAGCTGGGACACATGGAAAACTGGGTGGACTCCTGTCAACTCGTCTGGTAGCTGTAGCTTGTAAGCGAGGTTCCCGATCTTCTCGATGATCTGATAGGGGCCAATGAATCTAGGGGACAGCTTCCCTTTGATGTGAAATCTCTTCGTACCTCTAAGTGGTGACACTTTCAAGCACACATGTTCTCCAACTTCAAACGAGAGTTCTCTCCTCCTCTTGTCAGCATAGCTCTTTTGTCGGCTCTGAGCGGCTTTCAGGTTCTCTCTGACCTTGGCAACATTCTCCTCAGCTTCCTTAATGGTGGCTGGTCCGAAGAATTGTCTTTCTCCAACTTCTGACCACGTCAGTGATGTGTTGCACTTTCTGCCATAGAGGGCTTCAAATGGTGACATTTGCAAGCTAGCTTGATAGCTGTTGTTGTATGAGAACTCTGCAAATGCTAAGCTTTTCTCCCAATCTGACTTGTACGTTAGTACACATGCTCTCAGAAGACCTTCTAAGATCTGGTTCACTCTCTCTGTCTGACCATCGGTCTGGGGGTGGTAAGCTGAACTGTACTCTAGTGAAGTTCCCATAGCATCATGTACACGCTTCCAGAAGTTCGCTGTGAATTGGGGTCCTCTGTCAGAGATAATAGTACTTCGGTGCTCCATGCAATCTCAGGATGTTAGTAACATAGAGATCGGCTAACTGTTCCACTCGGTGTGTATCCTTGATGGGTATGAAGTGAGCTACCTTTGTGAGTCTGTCCACAATGACCCAAATTGCATCATTTCCTTTCTGAGTTCGGGGTAATCCATTGAAGAAGTCCATGCTGATATCTTCCCATTTCCACTGTGTAATGTCGAGGGGCTTAAGCAATCCTGCAGGCCTTTGGTGTTCGACCTTGATCCTTCGGCAAACGTCACATCGGGCGACGAACTCTGCTATGTCAATTTTCATTTTCTTCCATCAGAATCGACTCTTGAGGTCAGTGGTACATCTTGGTGCATCCGGGGTGGATTGAGTACCTCGAATCATGTGCTTCGGTGAGTATCGTCTTTCTGATATCTTCATCTTGAGGGACACATATCTGATCCTTCAACCATACGGTTCCTTGGTCATCAATCTGGTAGTTAGGGGCTACACCTTCCTCAATGGACTTAATCAGCTCCTTTATCTCGGGGCATTGCTTCTGCGCTTGCCTGATGCGCTCTTCAAGGTTGTACTTGACTCTCAACTCATTCAGTTGACCTGCTTCAACTATCTCAAGCTTCAGCTTCTCCATCTGTTCATGCAACTCTGGCTGGCTCTGTTTCACCATTAAGTTGTTGCAATAGCTCTTCCTGCTTAGGGCATCAGCTACTACATTAGCTTTGCCGGGGTGGTAGTGAATCTCTAAGTGATAATCCTTGATCAACTCTAACCACTTTCTCTGTCTCATGTTCAGCTCTGACTGAGTGAAGAAGTACTTCAAACTCTTGTGGTCGGTGTAGATGTCACACTTGTTGCCAATCAGATAATGCCTCCATATCTTCACTGAATGCACTACAGCAGCTAGTTCTAGGTCATGAATAGGATAGTTCGCCTCATTCTTCATGAGCTGGCGAGAAGCATATGCAATGACCTTGTTGTCTTGCATCAACACACATCCAATTCCTTGTCTGGAAGCATCACAATACACTATGAAGTCTTTGCTGGTATCCGGAAGTGTCAGCACTGGGGTAGTGGTAAGTCGGGTCTTGAGCTCTTGAAAGCTAGATTCACATTTGTCTGACCAAACAAATGGTATGTTCTTCTTCTAGCACAACTCTGACATGGGTCTTGCAATCTTCGAAAAATTCTCGATGAATCTTCTGTAGAATCCTGCCAATCCAAGGAAACTTCTTAGCTCTGCGGCGTTTCTTGGTTGCTTCCAATCTGATATGGCCTTAACACTCTCCTTGTCAACTGCTACTCCTTCTGATGAGAATACATGGCCAAGTAGGGCAATCTGTTCTAGCCAGAACTCACACTTACTGAACTTTCCATATAGCTGGTGTTGTCTGAGCTTCTCTAGTACAACTCTCAAATGCTTCTCATGCTCTTCAGCGGACTCTGAATAGATTAAGATGTCGTCGGTGAAGGTAACGACAAACTTATCTAGCTCTTCTCTGAACACTCGGTTCATTAACTCCATAAAGCAGGCATGTACGTTGGTCAACCCTGATGGCACAACGGTGAATTCATACTGCCCATACCTGGTGACAAAAGGCGTCTTGTGGATGTCGGCTTCACGGATCTTTATCTGATAGTAGCCTGATCTCAGATCAATCTTGCTAAAGCACTTTGCTTTCCTCAACTGGACAAGCAGAACGTCAATCTTGGGCAAGGGGTACTTGGTCTTGATGGTGACTGCATTCAAAGATCGGTAGTCAATGTACATCTTCATGGATCCATCCTTGCTTCTAACAAACAGCACTGGTGATCCCCATGGTGAGGCACTAGGCCTAATGATCTTCTGGTCTAGCATATCCTTTAGTTGCTTCTTCAACTCTCCCAATTCTTCAACTGTCATGCGATAAGGTCTCTTGCCTATTGGTGCGGTTCCGGGTACTAGATCGATCATGAACTCCACATCTCTATCTGGTGGCAGACCAGGTAATTCTTCCGGGAACACGTCTGGGTACTCACATACCACTGATATTTCTTCTAGGGTCTTGGTCATGAGACTGTACACCATGGGTACATCTCCAGACTTCAAAGGCTCAAACTGTATGCTTCCTGCTCTTGGGTGCTCCAAACGAACAAGTCTAGGTGAGCATGAGATAACTCCTTTGTGTTCTGTTAACCAATCCATTCCTAGTATCACTTCTATGCCATCCGATTTCAGCACTGTCAAGTCTGCTAAGAACTCATGTCCGTTGATCAAGATACGCAAGGACTTGCAAATCTCTGAGCATCTGATATCTCCAAGCGGTGAGCTAGTGATGATGGGTTTCCATCTCGGTGTAGTCGGGATTGACTGCTCTGTGACAAACTTCGAGGATATGTATGAGCTTGTTGCTCCTGAGTCAAACAGAACTAACGCTTTCATGCCATTGGCTAGGAACTCTCCCATAACAACTTCAGGTGCATCCTTGGCATCTTCCTCTATCAGGTGATTCAGTCTTCCGTGATATGCTCTGTCAGGTACCTGAGATGGTATTCTTGTAGGCGTAGTTGTTCTTCCCGATTTGGACTTGTTCCCACGATTCTTCCCGGGGCATTCAAAGGTCCAATGCCTCTACAATTGCGGCATCTGATCACAACACCGTCTGTGATATGAGATTGCTCAAGTTCTTGTCCTAACATGTCTTCTTCTCGAACATGTTGCATGAGGTAGCTTCTCTGGAAGTCTCTTCTGGGGCCTGGTAGGCTGCTTTGTCTGTCTTGCGGCCTCTGAGGTGGGCCAAGGTATGGCTGGTGTTCAGCTCGTCTTCTCTTAGCTCTAAGGCTTTCTTCCTTGCTAATCTGCTCTTTCTCAACTGCCATAGCTTGATTCACCATATGCCTCAGCGAAGGGTAGTCTACTCCTGCCAAGATGATCTTGATCTCGTAGTTTAGACCTTGGTGAAACCAAAACTTTTTCTTCTCGTCAGAATTTATATGGTCAGGGACATATCGCATCATTCTGGTGAAGTGGCTTGCATACTCTTGCACAGTCATGTTTCCTTGAGAGATCCTGAAAAACTCTTCCACTTTATTGACCCAGACTTGTTTCGGGATGTGAAATTTTAGGAAGGCTTCGGTGAACTCCTTCCAAGAGATACGAGAAGGGTCCTTGTGTGACTTGTAGAAGTCAATCCACCAAGCTCTGGCAGTACTGGTTAGCTGATAGGTAGCAATATCCACACATTCTTCTTCTGTGCACGCAGTCAGGTCCAATCTCTTCTCAATTTCCTCTAACCAATTAGCAGCATCGAGGGGTTCTTTGGCCTGATCGAAAGTGGGTGGCTTCAGCTTGAGAAAACTTCTGATTCTCTTGCATCGCTTCTCCTCAGGTGTTTCTTGCTGCAAAACTAGGGCATCTGACACTTGCTGAACAATCTGAGTCTGATTTGCCAATGCTTGGACAAAGCTCGGTTCTTGATTCGGGCCTTGGTTGGCTTCATATTGTTCTCCTTCCATATTCTACAAGGTAGGGTGGAGGGCAAGTCTAGTTAGGTCGGTTCAATTACTAACTAAAAGCAGAGACAAGCACAAACAAGAAAACAACTACTAAAAAGTCCTACACTCACGGTGAAGAATCATAAAAACCAAAAGTTCCAAAAGAACCATGCACTCAAGCAGTGAGAATTCAAGCCTAAGAACTACTTCGTGGCATAATCAAAATGGTAGGCTCTAATGTTTCGGGTTGTTGATCTTCTGTCTGTCATCCTTCTGTCTCAACTTGATTGAGCTACGAGAGAGAATTGATTCGACGTAGGTAAGATAGAAGACTTTTCAAGGCAAAGAGTGGCAGATTTCAAAATATATCAAGGGGGTATATAAAGTAGAGTGTTCAAAATGTCCTAAAACTATCGACCAATCTAAGGTAGCGTGCTACGGTCAAGTATGGCTCTGATACCAACTGTGACGAACCGGGTTTTCGTAATCGAGAATCCGACTCTCTGTACCCTTGTGATAGTCCCTGGATCAGTAGCTATCACGTACAGAACTCATCTCAGCATAATATCATAGTCATACAAGAATTTAGATTACAAAGAGAGGTTTACATCCATACTGTAACATCCCGCAAATTTGCAGTCTGTTACTTGTGTGAAAAATCAGGATTTCAAAAAATTTTTGATTGAATTGTTGTGAGCCATGAATTAATTTACAACATTAAGCTAAATGCTCTCTCTAAATTCCTAGTAATTAAATTGTGCATAAAATATTTTTCATGACAATGCATGTGTGATTTGGATTTTATCTGGAATTGTTAAATTCCAATCGGATTTATTTGAATTTGTTTAGTGCAGTTTATATTTGAAATTTCCTTTCAAATATAAACTAAAACCTAACTAACCCCCTAACTTCTAATTTGGACCCTGGCCCGAGACCAACCTACTAACTCGCTAACCCAGCGAGGGCATTTATGCTAGCTCGGTTAGATACCCAAGTTCGGGCCTGCTAACTAAACTTACCCAGACCCTTTTGAAAATCTTACATGAATTATGACTTTATTTCTTGACTCTTCAAATTAATCTCATGCGGATTAATTCGATTTCAGGAAATAGTCTAATTCATTTGTACCATGTTTTAGACGAAATAAATTGCTACCAATTTATTTCGTGGCCTAATAATGCTTTGGTCCAACCCTCTCTTTTCTCTCGCTAATCTTGATTAGCTAATCCTAGTCACGTTTAGCACCAAACCAAGCCAACGGTAAACCATCCTTTTTCTTCGTGAAGTCCAACCCAGCTCGGCAGCTACCTGATGCTCTCTCGGCCTCATTCCTTTCTTTCCTTCACGTGAAGCCCAAGTCCAGCTTGCGGCCTGGCCTGGTAACTATCTTGGCCCAGCCCAAGTCCAAGCTGCCACCGCTCATGCATGCGTGCCTGGGTCCACACGCCAGCGCCGCACGCCTTCTTTTTCCTTCGCCTCGAAGCGACGCCACGCCAGCCTCTCGCTCTTTCTGTTCCTCTTCTTTCTCGTGACCAAGCACGCCTGCCGCCCTCTGTTTCTCTCCCTCCCTTGCTTTTCTCTGCCTCGCGCTCGCCTGCTGTTGCTGCTGCTTTTTGCCCAAGCCGCTAGGCGACAACGCAGCGACGCGCGAGCTGCCGCGGCCGCCAAGGCACTTGCCTCTCGCTCGCCCGCGCCTGCACATGCGCCTCACGCGCGCCGCAGCTCGCGTTGCCGCCACGCCACCTCGCCGATGCCGTCCACGTACCCCCCAGCGCGGCGCCCGAAGATCACCGCCGCCCGCTCAATCTTCCAGCCGCACGAACCCTAGCCCTTGGGCTATATAAAACCAGCCGTCTCTCTCTGCTTTTCACCCCGCCGCCGCCGTCCCTGATCTCTTCCTCCCTCTGCTTTCTCTTCCACCGAAGGAACCTAGCAACCAGAGCAACACCCAGCAGCCGCCGCCGCTCGTGGGAAGCAAAAAGGAGGGGAAGCTGCTGGAGGGCCACGCCGCGAGGAGGAGCTGAACGCCGGCAAGGAACACGACGCCGCCGACCCCGCAGGGAGGAGCTGCACGCCAGCGAGGACCAACGCCCGCCGTCGACGACACCGTCCGCGCCGCCGGCGCCGCAGCCGCAGCGCCGACATCCACGCCCCGCACTGCGACGCCGTCCTCTCGCCGCCGTCCGAGCCCGTGAACCGCAAGCCGCCGACGCCGCCGGGTACCGCGACCGCAAGCTGAACCGCGAGCGCAAACTCGTCCACGTGCCTGCACATCATCACGGCCTCGACCTCTCCCTGCACCGCGTGACCTTCGACGAGCCCGACGGTGAGCCAAATTCCCGCACCTCCTGCTGCCAACTTGAGTGCATGCGACATGTTTGACGAAATGCCTCGACAAGCCTGACGGTGCAACACGAGCACTCGAGCCATCTCTTTTCTGCTCGTTCTTGCTTGTGGTCATCCCAGCCGTAGAGCTAATTCGTTGAGGCCGAGCCCTTCGCCAAGCCACCATGCCTTTTGGCCATTGCCTTGCCTGAACCCAAACCTCGAACTTGCAATGCCCTACAGGTGTTTGCGTTTTTGCCTGAGCACCCTGCACGTTTGTGCTAGCAAGGGAAGGCACCGCAACCCTGATAGTAGCGGCCCTGCACGCGACTCTCTGCATCACGGTCATCCGCCGTCGTTCCTCGCAGCCGCGCCGCCTCTGTGGCCGGCCTTCGAGCCGAGAAAACTTCCTGTAGGACTTGGATGCTCGACGCCGCGCTCGCCGGGCCGCATGCGCTTGCCGCTACAGCTTCGCGCACTGGAGCCGCTCACTGCTGGTCCACCGTGCTTCGCCGCTTACGCGCTGTGCTGCTCTCCACCGCGCTCGCGCCGCCCGCGTGCTCGCCTTGTGCGGTTGAGCTCTCCCCGCCACCGTCGAGTCTCGCTACCCGCCGCTGCTACACCAGCACAGCCACACCCTTGCCTCTGTGTGTGTTGGCGTTAAACCGAGCCTTGCGCCCTTGATGCAAGAAGCCATCGCCCTGATTAGCTGTGTTCCTCGCCGCCGTACGTTTTGCTGCCGCATGAACCCGCCTGGTGCCGCTTGTGTTGCCCACGCAGCCCAGGGGCTCGGCCGTGGTTCTCCACGAGACCGTGACTCTCGCAGCCGCCGTCGCCTACCCGCGCGCTGCGCCGCCGTCGACTTTCCATGGCCAGAGCTTGCTCTGTGTCCACGTGCGCAACCCCCACCGTTGCCTGTGTGCCGCTCAGCGCAGCCGCCGCCTTGTTGCGCCGCCAGCCGCTAGAGCTTGCCAGCTAGGCCTTTCATCGAACACCTCGTGAGCATGCCACACAAACCCACCGGCACCGCACACACGATCTACTACGGATCAGCTAGCCGCACCGGATCTTTTGCGGCCAGCGACGTCAGCGCTGACGTCATCGGCCGCCGACCCTTTTCAGTTAGGACCCTATCGTTTTACAGAAAACCCCCTGGTCTTTATAATAATGGTAGCCTGGTCCTCCCACCATTGCCCTTTTTCATAGAACCCCTGGCCGGCCTTCTTTGTAGACAGACCCTGCAGTTTTGCACCAAGGCCCTTAGGTTTACCCAGTTTAGTGAGCCGACACTTCCACCTTGGCAGTTTTGCAGTTGACCCCTTGGCCGTTGACTTAGTTAACTTTGACCAAGTCACCGATGACATCACCAGAGCCCGTGATGATGTCATCAACCCCAGACCGTCGCCTCTACCTGCTCGACTCGCGGTCTAACCCCGAGCCGATGACTGACACCTCCGAGCTGCTAACTTGTGATCTAACTTTTATTCCTTTTTTCGGAATGATTTATAAATCCTGAAAATGGATTTAAACTTCAGAAAAACATAATAAATCAACCGTAGCTTAGAAAAATATGAAACCAATTTCAGTATTTTTTCTAAAATCATGACGAACACGATAGGATAGAGTTTGCTGTTATTTGGCTCTCTATTGGTTCTCATTTGGAGTTCATTTGCTAGTAGTGGTCGTTATTTATTTATGTATCCGTATAATAGGATCCTCGGTGGACCGGACTACTTCGACTACTTCGACGACGTCGACTACGCTGAAGATGAAGAGATAAAGAACCATGCTCCAGGTTCACGCCCATCCTAACTCTTTGACCTATTAGGCATTGCTGAGTAGAATGCTAGTGCTTTGCTTATTACATGATGATGATGATTGAGCCATGCATAGCCTGTTTATATATCCTGATTCCTTGATTGCCTACCACTATATATATGATTGCTATGCTGCTGCTTGCATGTGTATGGGATATATTGTGGATTAGGATTCTTGGCGTGTGTGGGGATAAAACCGGCAGGAGAAGGTGTTTTTGGGAAACTTGGCGGGGGTGAGCATATTTTAACAACTCGGTCTTTGACCGAGGTGCCGGGAGGCCCCTGCTCTCGAGGGGGTCCCACACCGTACTTGTGGCGGGTACATGGATGGATAGGAGCATAGGAGTTGGCGGTGGTACCTATGATGGGTACTGCGACTTGCGTTCTTCTTCGGAGGATACGCCTTTGGGACGATGACGCTCACCCCGGTCTGAAACCGAGTGGGGTAACCACTCCTTGGGCCCCACGTACTTACCGCTTACCCATATGAACGGGTTCCAGCCTTCCTAGCTAGCGCGATGCCTGCACTGCGAGAAGATCAGGTGGATGGTGTACGGGAACGGGAGAGGCCGTTTCCCCGAAGGACTATGGCCCCGTCTGGCCCTACGAGGGAGAGTTCGACACAGCTTCCGAAGCATTGGATTGCGAGCCGATGGATCGAGACAGGAAGGGCAGGCAGGCATCGTTGCGGTTAGGGTCTGTGCTGTGGGTTGTGTCTCAGGTCGGTTCGCTACCGATCGCAGCCCGAGTGGGTCCAGTTGTACAAGCTCTGCAGAGTCTAGAATCTATACGTATAGCCGCGTCCTCGGTATGGACATTGCCCATTGCACTGTTACCTCTCATATTTTGGGATCTTCTACCTCCCCCTTTATTAGCCAGATTTGAGAGTGATTAAGGTCCGCAGCTACGGACGGGGAGAAGGGAAGTTTGCTCCCTTTCCTTTCAGGATCCGGTCGTAGTTGGTGAGGTGCGAGGGGAGGGAGCTCTCGCATCGACTTAGACGAGTGTGGAGAAGGTGATGTGATGTGAGGTGGGATTTGGGATGGTTTGTGAAGATGATACCTTGATTATTATTGCTGCTATCGCATAGGAAACCCCAACCTTTCCTTGAATTACTTTTATACATTTAGTTGTTAGGCCACTTAAAGCTTGCATACAGATGGTGACGTGAACCTATCCCACTCCTTGGGGATAGTTTGTGAGCATGCAGGTTAGAACTGGATTACAAGATCGATGCTTGAAGAAGGGTTGTGTGCTTCGCTCGAGTTGCCTGTGGTGTGATCAAAGATGAAGATTTGAAGCCTAGCTACCGCTACGCAGGATTTCCGCTTGTCGCCTAGCCCGACGGGCTTGTATTTTATTCATATTTCCCTATTGGTATGGATGTAAATCTCTTCTATGTAATCTAAATTCATTGTATGGATATGATATTATGCTGAGATGAGTTCTGTACGTGATAGCTACTGATCCAGGGACTATCACAAGGGTACAGAGATTCGGATTTTCGATTTTGAAAATCTGGGTCGTCACACATACCAAATGGAAATACGAGTATAGTACAAGCCTCACAGGCTAAGCGACAAGCAGAAATCCTGCGTAGCGGTAGCTAAGTCTTCAAGTCTTCATCTTCAATCCACAGGCATCCTTGAGCGAAGCAGCGCTACCCGACTAACACATTCGGACTCGAACACCAGGTCCTAACCTGCAACTCACAAACTATCCCCAAGGAATGGGATAGATTCACGTCACCACCTGTATGCAAGCTTTAAGTGGCCTATAATCTAAAGGGTAAAAGTATATTAAGGAAAGGCTCGGTTTTCCTATGCAGCAGCAAAGTATAAAATACCATCATGATTGAAGGACCGAAACGGCGACCAGAGAGGGGGGGGAGTGAATGGGAGCCGATAAAAATTCTTTCCAACCAATCCGGCTATTCTCCTAAAACAACTCCGACGCCTCCGAAAGCGATCTTGCCAAGATCACGTAGCCACTGTCAAGCTACTGACCCTAGGAACAAGAAACACGCAGCGGAACTCGAATCGATCGAAATGAACCGAAACGAGGCAAAACCTTCTCTACCCAGCCAGGGGCGGTTTAACCGCCTAGTGGGGGCGGTTTAACCTCCTGGGGGCGGTCAATCTGGGAGCTCTCGGGAAAACGTCAACTCGTGAGTCGATCTCCCAAACGGCTTGAGCTCTTGAGACGAAACTTTGGGGAGATGATGTACACCTTCAGTGGAGTATATTCCCCAAAAATCTCGGCCTCAAACACACTAGAACTCCCGGAATCTCAGATCTCGTGAAGAACACTTCCACCCCGAGTTCATCCAAAAATCCCCAAATCCGAAGCGATTCTTTGCGTTTTGAGGGGGCAAATCACCAGGAAAAGAGTGTCCACGACCTCATGTGTGAATCCCCCAAACAAACACGTAAGAAACGACCTCAAACACAAGGAATCGAAAATCTCCCAAAGGGGCCAAAAAGAGCCACGGGATGAACAACGAAATCACACAAAGAGGGATACAAGATAGCCAAATCTTCCATACATCACGAGGTCAACTTCTTTACAAAGAGGCTAGCTATCCTCCCTTCATCCAACCCTCTCAAAGATTTCTCCGGTGAAGCACTTGGCTAGCCTATGGAAAACTAGAAAGAAAAACTAAAGGAAATAGTTCAAGTGCAAGGGAAATAAAACTAGACTGCTTAGATAACAGCCACCAACCCCTAGGGGGTCTATTATATAGTCCAAGTGGTGCTGCTCTAAAGACTAAACCGCCCCTAAGTGATACATACCCCTCAAGGGCAAATTTGACATTTGACTCATAGATTTTTCCGGCTGGGACACCTTCCACCGCAAGCTAGCTTCCCTCCGACGCAAGCCTTGCGGTCACGCCGCGTGTCCTCCGGATCGAAGCTCCTCGACGCCGTTTTTGTGCCGGCCCAGGGCGAGGCGGTTAAACCGCCCCTGGCAGCCACACTTGGCCCAGCAGCCCATCTTCGCCACGTCGAGTCCTCGGTCCTTGGTTTTGAGGCCCAAACCAAGGGAAACCGTCCACCGATGATTTTGTGGCCAAATCACCAAACCCCGCGCGCAAGCTTCGGTCGTTAGCCGCCACCTTGCACCGGCTTCTCGTCCGCGTACGAGCTTCAGTTGTGAGCCGCTACCTCGCACCGGAACCACGTCCCCTTGCTCGTTCTTGCCAGCATGTGAACCGCACTTGATCCATCTGGCCACCGGGTCCCTCGAACCAAGCCTACTTGTCTCTCCGCTCCTCGGAGGCCGCCATGGCTAAGACCTTTCGCGCCTGTTCTTCACCTGCACCAATGCAATCAAGCCGCATTCTACACCTGCAATACTTGAGCCAAGGGAAACGTCAATCCACACCACGTTGTCAATCACTCATCACACCAGGAAGCGACCATCCACCGGTCCTCGGACACACCGGATCCTCAATCTCCCCCTTGATGAGTGCATTGACAACACACACATAGTAACCAATGATATATAGTAAATATAAAAGAAATCGAAAACAAGACTCAAGCAAGTGACTAAAAGCAAGAACAAGCCGAGAAACAAAGTCACTTCGCAAGAGAAAGCTCCAGAAACGCCGACCCTTCAAGAAGAAGCGAAAGGGCTCAACACCATCGGCAAAAGAGCAAAAGCACAAAGCACAAATCACAAATCTCCAATTCACTTTTCAGGACACTCAAAGCACTCCCCCTGCAAAGATGCAACTCCCCCTGAACAAGTCAACTTGTGCGTGCGAAAAACACTCAAGAATGGCTCAAATCTCCACAACATTTGTGCACACTGCACAGGGGCGGTTAAACCGCCCAAGGGGGGCGGTTAAACCGCCCCTGACAATGACCAAACCCAAAATTGCAAAAGTTGCACAAGCAAACTCGCAACGATGCCGTTTCAACTTGAAAATCTTCCAAATATGCCTAGCAAGATATTCCAATGCTCAAACTCTCAGAAACTTCACAGATTTTCAAAAACTCTCACTTTGGCAAAATTCTCAATCTCTCACACAAATCCAACAAATTTTAGCGCAAAAGCTTTCTCACAAATTCAGCAACATCTCCCCCTTGCAAAATGCTCCAGAAATTCTCCCCCTTGTTGACAATGCACAAATCAAGGAGAAAATGTACAAAATGCAACTACAAGCTTCTCAAATATACAATGAGCAATACAAAATGCTACAAGTTAGAGAAGAGGAAACAAGATAGTTCATCATGTGACACGAGCATTGCCATCAAGAAGGTGAAGACATATATCCAATTGACAAAGCCATGAGCAAGTTGTGTAGTTTTATCAAAAATGTCACCACATGTGCAAAGTCCTAACCATGGATTGTTCAAGCAAAAATGAACTTCATCTCACCAAAATCATGAAAGGACAAGCATTATTGAAAAAAGATCATCATAAACGCCCAAGTTCACTAAAGCACGGAGCCATGTGTTCACTTCTCATGGGAGACTTCTCCGGCAAACAACATGCAACCGCTTAGCACCCATGTGTGCAAATGTGTGCAATGGTGAAAGCATAGAGACATGAGCATAATTTTCTGCAAATATATCTTTTTCTCATCTTTCTTCTTTCATGCATTGACATCTCATTTTTCAAGTTTTTCAAATTAAGCATGGTACATGAAATGTCTTTGCGACAAAAAGAAGCTTATGCTCCTCCACAAGATAAAGCATGGGCTAAACATTTACAATGACAAAGGTCTTTGACCCAATTGAAAAGAATATCACATCCTAGCATGATCTTAAGCAAGATATAG
The DNA here is from genome assembly GCA_015476505.1 of Urochloa ruziziensis. Taxonomy (NCBI): domain Eukaryota; kingdom Viridiplantae; phylum Streptophyta; class Magnoliopsida; order Poales; family Poaceae; genus Urochloa; species Urochloa ruziziensis. The sequence goes on along the minus strand of CM027123.1, from coordinate 34,687,130 downwards.
CCATTTCAGCTCAAACAAGACATGCAAAGGCATTTACTCATGGGTGAAAGAGTTTAAGTTCAGTTTGTCATTTTAATTCAAAAAGAGACTATCTCAAAAGAATATATATCAAAACCATCAAGAGCATAGCCATCCATACAATCAATCCCTAGCCAGCCTGCCTAAACTCTAAAATGTAGCAAGTTGTAGCAATCACTGCATATAGGAGAAGCTCATCCTAAGATATGATACAAAAGATGAAATCAAGATACAAAAGCAAGAAAAATGTACATCAAGATACAAAGATGGTACAATAGAATACACATGCTACAAGAGAAGCCTCCAAAACTCAGCTCAGAAAAAACGCACACACACCAAGTTCTCCTCGCAAGCGGGTGAAGGTAACTTGGTCAAGTGGCTTAGTGAAAATGTTTGCAAGCTGGATTTGGGTAGAAACATGGGCAAGCTCAAACTCAAAACACAAGCGCGATCAAAGCACAAATACAAAGCTCCCCCTGGAATGTGCAACCAAAATGCAAATCCAAGGTTCAGGTTCAAATTTCAAACACCCATGAAATGCACAACCAAAATGCCAACTCAGCAACCTCACAAACTCATGCTATCCAAAAGCTCTAAGCAAGATCCTCTCCTTTCCAAATCAAGTCGAGCAAATACTCCCGATTAAATAAAGCGAGCTCCCCCTCAATCAAAGACACCTAGAAAAACTACAAAAGGTGTACAAAAGCAAATGGAAAGCTCCATCATAAAAAGGAAGAGAAATCTCAAATGAGCAAAATGCAACAAAAGATACCAACTAAAAGGATACCAGATAAACAAATGTACAATATGCTACACAAAACATAAAAATCATGATACAGGCACAAAGCAAGCTAAATATACACAGATGAACACAAGTGTGTACAAGGGATATACTCACAATACATAGTGTACAAGGGCCACATCGGGGCCATCCAAAAAGGTGTGGAGAACCATCAAACCTTGATCATGCAAAAGACCAAGAGTCACCAAGCTCATGTTCTCCATACCTCACACCTGCACAATCAAAAGCGAGAACGAGAACGAGCGAATGACTCAACACTGGGGTTAGCACAGAAGGAGTTAAACCAGTGTCGGGCCATCTGCTCAAAAGAGGGGTTAGCAAAATCAACGTCACTATGTGGTACCCTCTCGTCTCTCACCATCGGACCTCTAGCACCACGTGGGGGAAAACGTGGCCTAGACTCTCTCCTCGCCTCGAAGCTACGGTCGAACCTCCCTGAACCAAACTGACCACGAACCGAAGGCCGCCTAGCAAACTCAAGACTAGCTAGAACACCACGACTACCAAACGAAGGAGCTATGCGCACAAAGCCCTCTCTCCTAGGCAAGGGTGAACGAGACACAGGCACACTACGGGAAGAGTGGTACCTGTCCCTGTTCCCCATCTCCTTCTCTCGTCTCACCTCCCTCTTCTTCCTCTAGCAAAACTCCTCTAGGTGACCATCCCTTCCACAATGATCACAATGGAAGCGGACTGACTTTGGCTTTGGGGTTTCTCTCGGCTGTGGCTTCTCTCTCGGCTGGTAAACCCCACTCTTCACAAAGGTCACTCTCTTTTGGAAGTCGCTTGTCTTTGGGGGAAACTTGGGAGGATCTGGAGTGGTGTCAAGCTTGTTCAACAGGTGGTTGGGTTTAGGTGTGAAGCTGTTCTTTGGTGGAGTTTTCTCTGGTGGTGTTGGGGTACTTGTGGTGGAACTAGTTTGCTCTCTCTCTCTTTCTCACCACTACACTCACCAACTTTCTCAGAACCCAGACCACGACCATCAGCTCTCTTGAACCCAGCAATCAACATCTTAAGCTGTGGCTCGCGACCTGACAACCAACCCAAACATTGACGTAACTCATCATTTTCATCTCGCAAACAATCAACAGATTGCGCCAGCTCAACATTCCTCAAAGCAACAACATCGCAAGCCGAACAAGAGTTCGCAATAGGAGATTTCAATTGAGCTTCAAGCGAACTGATCATGGTACGAGATTCAAGCAACTGAGCATGTAAAACAGGACAAGAAGTACAAGCACCTAGCAAAGAAGGTCTAGACTTCAACTCAGCAATCTCAACCCTAGCATCTTCTAGATCATCTAGGCATGTCATGTGTTTGTCCTTAAGAGCTACCAAATCAGCAAGATGCACATCACAGAAAGAGCATTCAATCTCATCAGAAACAATAGGAGCATCTTTCAACACACCTATCTCAGCTCTAGCACTTGCCAACTCAGTTTCAAGCTCAGCCACTTTCTTGCTAGACTCGCTAAGCACAGACTCAAAATCCATCGCCTTCTTTCCAGTCTCAGAAAGTAAGGCCTCAAGCTCAGCTATTCTTTCCTTTGACTCTCCTAGCAAAGACCTAAACTCTCTCTTCTCCTTGTTGGTCTTCCTAAGCAAATCATCGCGATTATCGACCAACTGCTCTAATCTAGCAATCTCCTTACGCAAAGAGGTGGGATCAGTCAATACCTCATCCTCGGAGTCAGAGTCGTAGTCGGAGATGTTCTTGTTGTTGGAGCCGTGAGCCATGGTGCAGAAGTTCATAGCGACCCCAGAAAGCCCGTTGAAGTTGCGGTTCTTGTGCTTCTTCTACTTGCGGTGGCCGCGGTCTTCTTCCTTGATGCTTGAGCTTGACGAGGTGTCGGTGTTCTCCTCCTTGTTCTTGTGCTTGGAGTGGTGCTTGTCCTTGGAACGGTGCTTGTGCTCATCTCGCGGGCGGTGCTTGTGTTTCTTGATTTCCTCGGGGCACTCAGCGATGAAGTGGCCTATCTTCCCACATCTGTAGCACGTACTCCCGGCACGCCTCGAACCCTTGCGGTTCTGGTACATCCGCTCGAACCTCCTCGTGAGCAACGCGAGATCCTCCTCGCTCAGCACCTCATATTCTTCATCTGGAAGAGACAAAAGAGAAGACAAAGCAAAGTGTCTGGAAGTGTTAGCCTGTCCATAACCAGAGCCACCGACTAGAGCCAGACTATGGGGATCAGTCGGACTCTTAGCCTTGGCAAGAAACCGTCTATCAACCTCTGAAGATTTCAACTTCGAGAAAAGCTCATCAACTCTCAAGGTTTCATAGTTAGCCGACTCCATGATTGCCTCAACCTTGGCACCCCACACAGGACCGATCAAGGGAAAGCAAGAGCTTCAAAGCTCTGTCATGATCCAGTGTATGGGAGTGCGGTAATGTTGGCTTTCATGTTGTTGACAATGGAAGTGAAACGCTGAAACAAAGCATCAACCGACTCTCCAGGCAAATGAGCAAAATTTTCATATTCTCTCTGATACATTGAGAAAAGCCTAGCCTTCACATGGCTATCACCACCGTGGGCTACCTTGAGCTTCTGCCAGATCTGGCTAGCTAGGTCCTCGCCCAAAACACGCTCAAACTCCTCGGCAGACAAAGCACGGAACAAGTAGTCAACAGCTCTAGCATTCGCCTCAAACTTATCCTTTGCATCATGGGCATCTAAGTTGGTGGGATTGACATAGTTTTCATCTTTGGTCATATCCCACAAAAACTTTCCTTTGCCTCTCGCAAGAAAGCGCCCATACACGCAACCCAGTTCGGGTAGTTCTTCCCATCGAAGTGCGGAGGCCCGGAACCCCGATCTTGGTACGCCATCTTTGGATCTTAGACTGGTTAGAGTCGCAAAGACCCGTAACCGGCTCTGATACCAATTGAAGGACCGAAACGGCGACCAGAGAGGGGGGGGGGAGTGAATGGGAGCCAATAAAAATTCTTTCCAACCAATCCGGCTATTCTCCCAAAACAACTCCGACGCCTCCGAAAGCGATCTTGCCAAGATCACGTAGCCACTGTCAAGCTACTGACCCTAGGAACAAGAAACACGCAGCGGAACTCGAATCGATCGAAACGAACACAAAACGAACCGAAACGAGGCAAAACCTTCTCTACCCTGCCAGGGGCGGTTTAACCTCCCTAGGGGCGGTTTAACCACCTAGGGGGGCGGTTTAACCTCCTGGGGGCGGTCAATCTGGGAGCTCTCGGGAAAAAGTCAACTCGTGAGTCGATCTCCCAAACGGCTTGAGCTCTTGAGACGAAACTTTGGGGAGATGATGTACACCTTCAGTGGAGTATATTCCCCAAAAATCTCGGCCTCAAACACACTAGAACTCCCGGAATCTCAGATCTCATGAAGAACACTTCCACCCTGAGTTCATACAAAAATCCCCAAATCCGAAGCGATTCTTTGCGTTTTGGGGGGGCAAATCACCAGGAAAAGAGTGTCCACGACCTCATGTGTGAATCCCCCAAACAAACACGCAAAGAAACGACCTCAAACACAAGGAATCGAAAATCTCCCAAAGGGGCCAAAAAGAGCCACGGGATGAACAATCGAAGATGGGCTGTTGGGCTGATTGTATGTACTCGGCAGTGCCGAGTTGAACAACTCGGCAGTGCCGAGTACATGCACTCGACTGGGCCGGCCCAAAACTCGGCGTCGAGGAGCTTCGATCCGGAGGACACGCGGCGTGACTGCAAGGCTTGCGTCGGAGGGAAGCTAGCTTGCAGTGGAAGGTGCCCGAGCCGGAAAATATCTGAAGATCAAATGTCAAATTTGCCCCTGAGGGGTATGTATCACTTAGGGGTAGTTTAGTCTTTAGAGCACCACCACTTGGACTACTAATAGCCCCTTTCAGGGCTGGTGGCTGCGATCTCTCTAGTTATTTTTCATTTGGCTTGTTTAGTTTTTCCCTTCCCTTCATCCTCTCCACCTAGAACTATTTTGAATCTTTCTTAGTTTTGTATAGGTGAATTCATGGTTATGTGATGGAGTTTGTGCTGCTCATCTTTGTGCCATGATTTGATTTCCCGAGCTCCTTCTTCCTTTTCTATTTTCGTGGGTATTTTCGGAGCTATTTTTGGGGGATTTTCGTTCTTCTCTTTCTAGGGCGTTTTCTCTCGGATTTCTTTGGGGGATTCACGTATGAGTGCCTTGTGCCTCTTTTGCTGGTGATCCTTTGCCCCCAAGCGCCGAGAATCGCTTTGGATTTGAGATTTTCGGGATGAACTTGATGTCATGGTGTTCATCACGAGATCTGAGTTTACGGGAGTTGTACTGAGTTAGAGGCCGAGATCTTTTGGGAAAACACTCCACTGGAGGTCTAGATCATCTGACCAAAATCTCGCCTCAAGAGCTCAAGCCGTTTGGGAGCTCAAGCAAGAAGTGTATGTGAGGCAGCCCCCGGGTTTTGAGAGTGAGAGATACCCACACCGAGTGTACAAACACCACCGAGCTTTATATGGCCTAAAGCAAGCACCCAGAGCGTGGTATGGCAGGTTGAGAGGGTTCTTGCTTAGTAAGGGGTTTGTGATGGGAAAGGTTGACAAGACGCTCTTCTTGCTGAGAAATGGCAATGATCTTTTAATCGTTCAGATTTACGTGGATGATATCATTTTTGGTGGCTCTTCTCATGATCTTGTTGCCAAGTTTGCAGACGATATGAGCAGGGAATTTGAGATGTCGATGATGGGAGAGTTGCAGTTCTTTCTCGGGCTGCAGATCAAGCAAACCAAGGATGGGACATTCGTGCACCAAAGCAAGTACACCAAGGACATCCTCAAGAAATTCGACATGAGCGACTCCAAGCCGATGACTTCGCCGATGAGTACGACTACAGCTTTGGATGCGGATGAGGACGAAGAACCAGTGGACCAGAAGGAGTACCGGAGCATGATCGGCTCCCTCCTCTACTTGACGGCGACGAGGCCGGACATACAGTTCAGCGTGTGTCTGTGCGCTCGTTTTCAGGCTTCACCGAGGACTTCACATCGTCAGGCCGTCAAGAGGATTTTCAGGTATCTCAAGTTTACTCCTGAGCTGGGTCTTTGGTATTCTGCCGATTCCACTCTTGCACTTCATGGTTTTTCTGATGCGGATTTTGCTGGATGTCGTGTTGATCGCAAGTCTACTTCTGGTCAGTGTCAGTTTCTTGGTTCGTCTCTTGTGTCTTGGTCTTCTCGCAAGCAGTCTAGCGTAGCCCAATCCACCACTGAAGCCGAGTATGTTGCTGCTGCTAGCTGTTGTTCTCAGTTGCTTTGGATCACATACACCTTGAGAGATTTTGGCTTAGACATGTCCCATGTTCCACTTCTTTGTGATAGCACCAGTGCCATAAGCGTAGCCAAAAATCTCGTGCTCCATTCCAAAACCAAACACATAGAAGTGAGGTACCACTTTCTGAGAGATCATGTGGAGAAAGGAGATATTGAGCTTGCCCATGTTTCTACCCAAAACCAGCTTGCAGACATTTTCACTAAGCCACTTGACCAAGTTACCTTCACCCGCTTGCGAGGAGAACTTGGTGTGTGTGCAGTTTACTGAGCCGAGTTTTGGAGGCTTCTCTTGTAGCATATGTATATTTGTGTACCATCTTTGTATCTTGATGTATATTTTTCTTGCTTTTGTATATTGATTTTATCTTTTGTATCATATCTTAGGATGAGCTTCTCTTATATGCAGTGATTGGTACAACTTACTACATTTTAGAGTTTAGGCAGGCTGGCTAGGGATTGATTGTATGGATGGCTATGCTCTTGATGGTTTTGATATATATTCTTTTGAGATAGTCTCTTTTCGAAATTAAAATGACAAACTGAACTTAAATTTCTTCACCCATGAGTAAATGCCTTTGCATGTCTTGTTTGAGCCAAAATGGCTATATCTGGCTTAAGATCATGTTAGGGTGTGATATTCTTTTCAATTGGGTCAAAGACCTTTGTCATTATAAATGTTTAGTCCATGCTTTATCTTGTGGAGGAGCATAAGCTTCTTTCTGTCGCAAAGACATTTCATGTACCATACTTAACTTGAAAAACTTGAAAAATGAGATGTCTATGCATGAAAGAAGAAAGTTGAGAAAAAGATATATTTGCAGAAAATTATGCTCATGTCTCTATGCTTTCACCATTGCACACACTTGCACACATGGGTGCTAAGCGGTTGCATGTTGTTTGCCGGAGAAGTCTCCCATGAGAAGTGAACACATGGCTCCGTGCTTTGACATGACATGAGGTAGAACTTGGGCGTTTATGATGATCTTTTGTCAAGAATGCTTGTCCTTTCATGATTTTGGTGAGATGAAGCTTATTTTTGCTTAAACAATTCATGGTTAGGACTTTGTTCATGCGGTGACATTTTTGATAAAAATCCACAATTTGCTCATGGCTTTGTCAATTGGATATATGTCTTCACCTTCTTGATGGCAATGCCCGTGTGATACGATGAACTATCTTGTTTGCCTCTTCTCTAACCTGTAGCACTTTGTATTGCTCATTGTATATTTGAGAAGCTTGTAGTTGCATTTTTGCATTTTTTGTTGTGCTGCCTGTGCATACTCGGCAGTGCCGACTGGAGCAACTCGGCAGTGCCGGTTCTTGCGCTTGTAGTTGCATTTTTGCATTTTTGTTGTGTTGCCGGTTTGTGCAACTCGGCAGTGCCGACTTGTGCAACTCAGCATCGGTTTTTGTATTTTGGGTTTTTCTGACCTTGATTCATGCATTGTCAACAAGGGGGAGAATGTCTGGAGCATTTCTAAAAGAAGAGGGAGAATTTTTGAAAATTTTCTGGAAAGATTTTGAAAGTTTGTGCAAGATTGCATTTTCTAAAAGAGAAGCACATGTGTTGTGGATTTGAGCCATTTTCAACACATTTTCGCACGCACAAGTTCATTTGTTCAGGGGGAGTTGCATCTTTGCAGGGGGAGTGCCTTGAGTGTTCTGAAAAGTGAGTTGGAGGTTTTGAAGTTTGTGATTTGTGCTTTGTGTTTTTGCTCTTTTGCCGATGGTGTTGAGCCCTTTCGCTTCTTCTTGAAGGGTCGGCGTTTCTGGAGCTTTCTCTTGCAGAGTGACTTTGTTCTCAGCTTGTTCTTGCTTTTAGTCACTTGCTTGAGTCTTGTTTTCAATTTCTTTTATATTTTCTTTATCCCAATGGTTACTATGTGTGTGTTGTCAATGCACTCATGAAGGGGGAGATTGAGGACCCGGTGTGTCCGAGGACCGGTGGATGGTCGCTTCCTGGTGTGATGAGTGATTGACAACGTGGTGTGGATTGACGTATTCCCTTGGCTCAAGTATTGCAGGTGTAGAATGCGGCTTGGTTGCATTGGTGCAGGTGAAGAACAGGCGCGAAAGGTCTTAGCCATGGCGGCCTCCGAGGAGCGGAGAGACAAGTAGGCTTGGTTCGAGGGACCCGGTGGCCGGTGGATCAAGTGCGGTTCACATGCTGGCAAGAACGAGCAAGGGGACGTGGTTCCGGTGCGAGGTAGCGGCTAACAACCGAAGCTCGTACGCGGACGAGAAGCCGACGCAAGGTGGCGGCTAACAACCGAAGTTTGCGCGCGGGGTTTGGTGATTTGGCCACAAAATCATCGGTGGACGGTTTCCCTTGGTTTGGGCCTCAAAACCAAGGACCGAGGACTCGACGTGGCGAAGATGGGCTGTTGGGCTGATTGTATGTACTAGGCAGTGCCGAGTTGAACAACTCGGCAGTGCCGAGTACATGCACTCGACTGGGCCGGCCCAAAACTCGGCGTCGAGGAGCTTCGATCCGGAGGACACGCGGCGTGACTGCAAGGCTTGCGTCGGAGGGAAGCTAGCTTGCAGTGGAAGGTGCCCGAGCCGGAAAATATCTGAAGATCAAATGTCAAATTTGCCCCTGAGGGGTATGTATCACTTAGGGGTAGTTTAGTCTTTAGAGCACCACCACTTGGACTACTAATAGCCCCTTCCAGGGCTGGTGGCTGCTATCTCTCTAGTTATTTTTCATTTGGCTTGTTTAGTTTTTCCCTTCCCTTGATCCTCTCCACCTAGAACTACTTCGAATCTTTCTTAGTTTTGTATAGGTGAATTCATGGTTATGTGATGGAGTTTGTGCTGCTCATCTTTGTGCCATGATTTGATTTCCCGAGCTCCTTCTTCCTTTTCTATTTTCGTGGGTATTTTCGGAGCTATTTTTGGGGGATTTTCGTTCTTCTCTTTCTAGGGCGTTTTCTCTCGGATTTCTTTGGGGGATTCACGTATGAGTGCCTTGTGCCTCTTTTGCTGGTGATCCTTTGCCCCCAAACGCCGAGAATCGCTTTGGATTTGAGATTTTCGGGATGAACTTGATGTCATGGTGTTCATCACGAGATCTGAGTTTACGGGAGTTGTACTGAGTTAGAGGCCGAGATCTTTTGGGAAAACACTCCACTGGAGGTCTAGATCATCTGACCAAAATCTCGCCTCAAGAGCTCAAGCCGTTTGGGAGATCCATCCACGAGTTGACTTTGGGGCTGGGCTGATTTGCGTGTACCCGGCACTGCCGAGTTGTGAAAACCGGCACTGCCGAGTACATAGACTCGAGGGGTGTTTTTGTGTTGTGTGTATCCGGCAGTGCCGAGTTCTGAAAACCGGCAGTGCCGAATACACACACCCAGTGGCTGTTTCGGTGAAGTTTTTGAATCGAGGATTCTTTCTGTGTTTCCGCTGCATGTTTCTTGTTCCTAGGGTCAGTAGCATCTCAGTTGCTACGTGATCTTGGCA